>JACZZP010000014.1:1800000-2313757 GCA_015183035.1 Meloidogyne chitwoodi
TTGAAAATAATTTTTTTTGTGTCTTTAAACAAAACAATATATTCATTTATATTCTTTTTTTGCCAATTTTTCTTCAAAAATTGGGTAGAAATTTTTTTTGTTAACTTTTGCCCAATTTTCTTTAACAATTTGAGTTTTTGAATGGAACAAAAAAATGAAAGAAAAATTGTTGAGAAGAACGTTTATTTATTTTTTTTTTGATTTATTTTTACTTTTTTATTTTTTTTGAAAAATGGGAGAAAATAATAACTCATATTTATTTATTTATTATAATTTTATTTTTAAAATTGTGGGTATATTTTAGCTATTTTTTAAAGTTTTTATTTTTTTAATTTATTAAAGAGTAAATTTTTTAAAATTTAAAAAATATTTTTTTTATTGTTTTAGTTTATTTAAAAATTATTTTTTTTTTAATTTTTATTGAATCAAATTATCAGGAAAAAATGGCCAATTTTTAAAATTCAAAAAAAATTAATTTGCGTCAATAAACTTTTTTTTTAAAATATTGCCCACCTGGTTCATGAAATAAGAGAGTAAAGATTCAAAAAAAATATATTTTTTATTGAAAAAACTCAATTTTTAGTCAATACACATACACCAACATATGTGCTCTTTTCTCTTCTTTTTATCTTTTTTTATTTTTCTTTTTTAAAATTTTTAAAAAAATAATTTTAATTTTCTACCAAATTGACAAATAAAAATATCGATTGATTATTTTAAAGAAAAAAATTTTTTTTGGCCCTCTAAAAAAGAAAAAGCTTTTATAAGTGTCTTCTATTATTATTAATTTCTTTAAAGAAGAGGAGAGGGAAAATGAATGAAGCTTTTCTTCTTTCATTTATTTGATTTTAAATAAAAAAAATTACATCTAAAACATATATAATTGAAATCAGAATTATAAACATCTTTAAAAACATAAATAATTGAAATCAGAATTATCAACATCTAAAACATAAATAATTGTTTTTAAGTTAAAAATCAGAATTATTTTTAAACATCTTAAAACATATGTGTTTTATTTTAGAGATGTTTGATGTTTTATAGTGTTTCCATTTCTTTTTATACTAATAAAAACCATTTAAATTTTTAAAAAATTTTAAATTTGATTTTTGATCATTTTAATTTTTTGCTATTAAAAAATAAACGCGTAAGAAGGTTAAAATTTGAGATTGTTTTTATGTGTTTTTAAATTTATTTTTATTAATTTTTTATTTCATTTAAAAATTTATTTTTCTATTTAGTTAATATTTTGTGGAGAATATACAAAAGCAATGAACAAAGATTGGCATAGTGATCACTTTTGTTGTTGGCAGTGTGATGGACAATTGACTGGACAACGTTACATTCTGAGAGATGAACATCCTTATTGTATTAAATGTTATGAAGAAATATTTTCTAATGTTTGTGATGAGTGCCAGAAACATATAGGCATTGACTCTAAGGTAATATCTAAATTTTAAAATCAGAATATAATTAAAACAATAAAACAAACATTAAAACTTTAAAATCAGAATATAATTAAAACATAAAAACTTTAAAAAATGATGTTTTTAAAAATCAGAAATTTATTCTGTTTTTACAGGATCTTTCGTATAAGGATAAGCACTGGCATGAAGAATGTTTTCTTTGTTCTATGTGTAAAATTTCACTTGTGGATAAGCCTTTTGGAAGCAAAAATGACAGAATTTTTTGTTCAAATTGCTATGACCAAGAATTTGCTACTCGTTGTGATGGTTGTGGAGAAATATTTAAAGCAGGTATATTTGGGTGTTTTTGGGTGAACATTTTATTAATATTTTATTTTTTAATTATCAGGTATGAAAAAAATGGAATATAGGGGCAAACAATGGCATGATAAATGTTTTGTTTGTGCTTTATGCAAAGCTCCAATAGGAACGCGGAGTTTCATTCCAAAGAACGAGGAAGTTTTTTGTGCAGCTTGTTATGAAGAGAAATTTGCTACAAGGTGTTGTAAATGCAAAAAGGTATAAATTATTTGTTTTTGTGTAAGGAAAAATGTTTTTTATATTTAGGTTATTAGCACGGGTGGTGTTACATACAAAAATGAGCCTTGGCATAGGTACGGAATAAATGATGTTTTTAAAGAATAAAATTAAATTAAAACATCATACAAACATTATTTAAATTAAAAAAAACATCAGAATAATTAAAAAAACATTTTTATAAATCAGAAAAACATCAGAATAATTTTTAAAAAACATTTTTATAAATCAGAAAAACATTTTAAATAATTCTGAATAACATTTTTTAAAATCAGAAAAACATTTTAAAAATTGATAAAAACATCTCTTATAAGAATTAAATATGTATATTAATTTAAACAGGGAATGTTTTTGCTGCACAAATTGCAATACTTCACTAGCAGGACAACGATTCACCTCAAAAGATGAAAAGCCTTATTGTGCAGATTGTTATGGAGAATTGTTTGCAAAACGTTGTTCTGCTTGTGTTAAACCAATTACTGGTAAAATTTTAAAAAACTTATTCAAAATAATTTTTTATTTTTTTTAGGAATTGGTGGTGCTAAGTTTATTTCGTTTGAAGATAGGCATTGGCATAATGATTGTTTTGTATGTTTTTTATTTATTAAGAAAAAACAGAATAAAATTAAAACATCAAAACTAGAAACATTAAAACAAGACAAAAAAATAATTAATTAAACCAGAAAAAAATACGGCAAAATCAGAAAATTAATAAAACATTAAACTAAAACATCAAAACATTTAAAAAACAAAACAAAAATTAATTAAACAACAAAATCAGAAAATTAATTAAACAACAAAATCAGAAAATTAATAAAACATCAAAACATTTAGAAAATTAGAAAAACATTTAAAAACATTAAATTATTAATTTTACAGGTATGTAATCAATGTAGCACTAGTTTAGTAGGAAAAGGCTTTATTACAGATGGAGCCGATATTTTGTGTGCTGATTGCGCGAAAGCAAGATTAATGGCCTCAAATAGTTAATATAAAAATATTTTATTTAATCATTCCTTTCATTTTTTAAAATATTTTTTTTATTTTATAATATACAGTCAGAAAATTGAATTTTAAATTTTTTTATTGAAAAAAATATTTAAAATTTCAAAAAATTGTTCAAAAAACAATTAAAATTGACTGTATATATTTTTTTTATTTGCTTCTTTGGCCTAACAGTTAAAAAAATCCTTTCCCTCTCCATTCGAGTTTCTCGCCAATATTTTTTAAATTTTTCATTTTCTAGTAATTTTTTATTTTTTTTAACTCAGAAGATCGACAAATTAAAAAATTTATTATTATTAAATTGGACAATTATTTTTTAGGTATTTAATTTCTATTTTTACTATTATTTTTATTTTCCCGTCCAATACACCACACTTTCCCCCTCCTCTTTTTCTTTTTAATGCATTTAATAAAAAAATAAACTATTTCATAATATCTTTAAAAATTCATTGCTTTGTTTTGGCCCAAAGAATTTTTTTATTGAATAAAATTCATTCGTTTTTGTGTTAAAATGTTATTTAAATACACGTAAAAAATATTTAAAAAGAATTAAATCGAAAACAATTATTTAGATGAGGCAATAAAAAGGTTTTAATTGGTGTCATGAATGTGGTGTAGTGGCTAAACCGTTTGACTAGAATCTTTCCAAAAAAAATTGAAAATTTTATCAAAATATAAAAAATTTATTTTTAGGCATACATACTCTGAGCTAGGTCAGACATTTTAGGTGAACATAAACAAACAAAATGTTGAAAATAATCAGAAAGTTCATTTAAACCTAAATCCGTCTTTTCTTCATTGTTTTGTTCATCTATTTGAATATTATCAATGTTTGATATTGTCAATTCTTGATTTTCTTTAAGTGAAGGTTTTCGCCAAATTAAGCTCTTTTTATTGTGTTGTAACCAACAAGGCATTGCTTTTGTTTTTATAAAAACATTCTTTTGTAAAGATTTTCCATAGAAATTACACCCTTTTAGTTGAATATTAACAAGTAAATCTTGACTATAATCACCTTAAAAGAAGAAAATTAATAAAACATCAAGTTAAAACAAAATCAGAAAAAATTAAAACATCAAAACAAAATCAGAAAAAAATTAAAACATCAAGTTAAAACAAAATCAGAAAAAAATTAAAACATCAACAAAATCAGAAAAGCATTAAAACATCAGAAAAATCATTAAAACATTAACAAAATCAGAAAATTAATAAAACATTAACTTATAGAAAATCAGAACATCCAAAAACTATTAAAAAGACATTATTTAAAACCTTGTGTTGATTTTTTAATGACAAGAGAACATAAATAATTTTGAAGAGCATCAATATTACTTTTAGGAATTTGATAGGGAGTAAAACGTAACTTGTTATAATTGTAATAATGCCTAAAATGGTTATTAAAATTTATAGATATTTAAAAAAATATATTATACATTTCAGTTCGTCTTATTGTTTTACTACAATTTGTCTGTATTTTATAATCTCCTTCAATTTTTAATTTTGTAAATTCATCAAGTGCATTTTCCAAACTTTCAAATAAAGAACATGAAGCAGAAAATTGTTGTTGTTTGTCTTGTTTAATAATAATATTAGTAGTAACTATCATTAAATAAATTATAATTTTAAAAATAAATCAATCAACTTTAAAAAAAAAAATAATTAAAAATATAATTTTATATAACAAAATAAACAGAAAAATTTAATCAAAAATGAGTAAACAAACACACAAAGTCCTCGAAAGAAAAAAAACTTCCTTTTCGTTCAACAAAATTGCTGGATTAACATTTACGTAATTTAATGATTTTAGAGTTCGTCATAAAAAGAAATAGTGTGAATAAAAAAGAGACAGCAGATTAAAAGAGAAAATATATAAACATTTCGCCAAAATTGGGGAATTTAAATTAATAATTTCTTACTTTTTTTGTTAAATTTTTTTCAGCACTGATTTCTATTTCTTTATTTATTTTTATTATTTTTTAGTGATTAACTTAACCCAATTAAATTAATTTTATTACAACCACAATTTTCTTTTCTCTTTTTTATGATCTTTTTGAATGTTTTTTGTTGTTTTCCTTTATTTTATTTTCCCAAAAGTTATGACTAATTAAATACAAATCTATCGAAAATTATTTCTTTTTTTTTTCTATTTTTCTTTTTACATTTTTATACATAAGTAATTTAATTGCGCTCTTTCAATTAATTTTTTTATTTGAAAAGAAAATTTTTGATATAAGTGTAATTGATTTTTTAATATTTTTTTATAAATTAAGCTGTCTTTTAAAATAACCTTTTTTGACCTATTTTTTGTTTCTTTTTTCGTCTATTTATTCCGCAATATTTTTTAACTTTATATCTAAAATCTTTACTTGTACAACTCAATTTTTGATTTTTGAATTATTACCTTTTTTTGCGGACAACACTTGCGGACAAATTTATAGAATATTTCGATCACTTTTTTATTCTTGTTTTGTGATTAACTTCTTTTATTATTCTGAAAAATACTTGCTGATTTCTTTTGTAAAAGTCAGCTAGTATTTTAATTTAAAAAAAAAAGAATATTTGTAGATAAATTTGTCCGCAAAAATAATAAATTTATTTTTTAAATTTATTTCAGGAATATATTAACAAAATTTAACAAAAAAATTAATTTAAATGATACCAATTGATTCAACTCAAGCAACAGAAAATAATGTAAACGAATCTACTCCTATAACACAAAATAATGCGCAAAATCCGTCAGCTATAATACGTGATTTTGATGGGAAATTGCATAGAATATTTTTGGAATTAAATTCACTAACAATACAACTTTTAAAGTAATTTGGTATTTTTTGTTATATTTTTGAGTTATTTTAACAGGAAATTTATTAAATTTTTTGGTAAAAAATTTCTGATAAAATTATTTTTTTCTAGTCGAAAATCTCAACCAACACGTCACTCTGCAACAATTCCATTAGAATCAGTTCTCTGTATTCGATCAAATCGTGTTCGTCTTCGTTGTGGAATGCCTAAAAAAGTTCCAGAAATAGGGGCAGATCAACCTGATTTAGTCAGTGGATGTTGGAAGAAAAATTCCTTTCGACATAATGTTTTGTATATTTATTATGCTCAACGTTGGAATGTTTTTACTTGGAGATTAAGAGAAGCAACACTATTTTTTGAATCTGTAAATGATAAAAAAGAATGGGAAAAGATGTTAAATGATGCGAGAAAAGGTTTTTTTATTATAATTTTTTTTATATTTTAAATTTTAGCTCTGTATAGACCCAAACATTTGTTGGTTTTTATCAATCCATTTGGAGGGAAGGGAAAAGCGAATGGAATATGGACTAATGAGGTTATTATATTTTTAAGTATTTAATCTTTAAAATAATTTTAAAGTTTGAGAGTTAGTTGGTTTAGTTGGATATTTATGTGTTCGTTCCCAAAAGGATTAGGGTTCGAACTTTTCGGTGGTAGATATTTTTGATTGTTTTTAATGCTTTCCTTTTTCTAAATTTTGTATAAAAGAATGTTTTTAAATTCTTTTATTAATTTTCTTTATTAAAATTACTAAATTTTAAATAATTTTAAGGTAGAGCCATTCTTCAAACTTGCAAATATTACATATGAATTGGTCAAAACTGAAAGGGCAGATCATGCTTTAGAAACTGTTAGAGAACTTGATCCTATTAAATGGGAACTTTTGGACGGGATAGTTTCTGTTGGCGGTGATGGTCTTTTTAATGAAGTTCTCTCTGCTGCGATTATTCGGTTTGCTATTTTTTGATGATTTAAAAAATTAATGATTTTTTTCCACGTTTGGTTCTTCTACTTTTATTTTTTAACTCTCCTGGGCACTACTACCAAAAGAATTAATTCAAAATTAATTTTAATTTTGTAGAACACAATTACAAGTTGGAAAGAACTATAATAATGAACAGATAGATATGCTCAATACCCCACGTGTACGTTTTGGAATAATTGGTGCTGGGTCTGCAAATTCAATAGTTTCTTCTGTACACGGAGTTAATGATTGCCCTACAGCTGCAATTCATATAGCTATTGGTTTTTTAATTAATTTTTTTAAACTTATTTTAAATATTTTTTGAAGGAAGTAAATGCGATATTGATGTTTGTGCTGTTTATGAAGATGGTCATTTGTTACGTTTTTCTGCTGATGCAATCTCTTATGGATGGTATATTTATTTTATTTTTTTTACTTTAAGATTTCCTCGATGATAATTTTACCTATTTTTTTTTAATTAGCTTTATTAATATTTTTTTGTCCGAGACTGGGGGGAACTCGAAAATAAATTTTGGAGTTTCCAATACATTTCTCTAATTTTTAATTTTTTATATTTAGGTTAGGAGATGTTCTCCACGATTCTGAACGTTATCGTTGTCTTGGACCTATTCGTTATCAATATTCTGCTCTTCGAACTTCAATTCGTCACCCAACATATTTTGGGCGTGTTTCTTTCGCTCTAAGTCAAGAAGATCAAATTCCAAGTGCATTAGATGATGATACAGACTCAGGACCTTCAAATCCTTTAAAAATTCCTGCATGTACAGATCATTGTGATTTGTGTTTAGGAAATTCTCCTTCAGATCCTCGATATCCTTTTCATTGGCAATCTGATTTTACTCATGTTATTTGTTGTGTAATTCCTTGTGTTTCGCCTTTTACACCTTATGGCTTAGCGCCTTATACTGGATTAAATGATGGAACTATGGATTTGGCACTAAGTTTGTTTAAAAATTTAATTTTATTTTTTGGAATTTTTTTGGTTGTTTTGGCTATTTTTACACAAGTCCACCGAATTGATCAACTTTATATAGATCAAATTGGTCTAAAGTTTGATCATTTGGGTTGATCCAATTTTTTATAATTTATTGAGAATTTTTAAATTAATAATTTACTAATTTATTTAATTTAGTTCCAAAAGTATCCCGTTTCAAAAATATGCAAATAATGAGAAAAGTAGCAATGTATGGTGCTCGTTTTATTCGAAGTGAATATCCTGATGTTAAAGTTTTTCGTGTTTGTCGATGGAAATTTACACCAAAACAGCTCATTTTACTAAATAATTCTTCTTGTAATAATAATATTGATGGAGAAACTATAATAAGAGGAGAAGATGAATCTGGTGCTTGGAATTTAGATGGAGAAATTCTACCACAACCGCCAAATAAATGTTTAACTTTCAGGTTTTTTTTTTAATAAAATTAGATTAATTTGGTCTATTTTGGAGTGAACACTCCCCATTTATTCGCAAAAGAAAAATTTAATTTTGTTAATTTTTTGCGATTAAATGGGAAGTAAAATTTTTTCTTTTGCGATTAAATGGGAAATATTTCTTTTTTGCGATTAAATGGGGTGTTCACCTAAAATAGAAAAATTACAAATTTTTATTTTTAAATTTAAGACTTCATCCTCGTTTAATAAATTATTTTGGAAGAGATTCAGAAGTTGATTTAAATGATCCAAGTTATAGCCGTTGCTGTCCTTGTTTTCAATGTGAAAGTAGTAAAGTTTCTCGTTTAATTGGGTAATTCTTTTTTTTTATTTTTTATTTTTGTCAATTTGTGAGGGTGTGCCTAATATTTTGTATAAATACTAGTAGTATTTTTTGGGGTTATTTCTAGAGAACGGATTTATATGGATTTCCATATTTTTTTCCTGAACTAGTTGGGTGCTGAAACGCACGAAAAACGTAGTTTTATCATATGTTGTTAAGATAAAAATCGAGTTATCAATCCATATTTTTTCATATTTTGGCGTTTTGTCCATATTTTCCATATTTTATCCATATTTTGGCGTTTTATTCATATTTCAGCCAATAAATATTACTATTTTTCAAGAAATCAATCAATATTTTCCATATTTTGGCGTTCAGTCCATATTTGTCCATATTTTGGCTTTTTTCCATATTTCAGCCCATAAATATTACTAATTGCACGCCTTCACAACAAGAGAGACGATAGGTAGAGACTCGTGGACAGAATGCCAAAAATTTTCATTGAAAAATGGGTCGGTTCAAAACTACCAGAAAATTTAGAAAAATTTCGTACTTCGTCCAAAAATACGAAATAAAATTAGTCTAAAGCACGAAATACGAAAGACTAAATACAAAAGTTGCCCATCCCTGGTGTATAGTACAAGGTCAACCAAAAAAAAGTTAGAAATGTACTTAATCAATAATTGTGAACAAAATAATGATTTTTAAAGTGTTTTGAATATGAAATAAAAATTTTAAATGTTAAAATTTTGCATTTATATTCCATATTTTGTCCATATTTAGACTTTTAATCCATATTTCAGTCCATATTTTACGATTTTTAGACCATATTATATGGCCATATTTTTCAATTGATAGTCCATATAAATCCGTTCTCTAGTTATTTCGTAGTCAAAAGGGAAAAAAATTTTTTTTAATTTAATTAAATTTTAAAAGGACCGGGTTTTTAAGGGTTTAGAGCGTAGGTGTCGCATAAGGTTTACCTAAAAAAATTATTTTAATTATTAAAAAAAAATTTTTTTGGGTGAAGGATGAGCTTTAAAAGTGCAGGGTTACTTCAAGAACAAAAATTTTTTTGAGTATTAGATTTTGTTTCTGATTTTTTTTGAATAAATTAAGGGATTTGGGGACTCTTTTTAAATTAAAAAATTTTTTTTTAATTTTTTGAGTTAATAAAAGACATTTATCTGACCCCAATTGATTACGAAAAGAACCTCTAAATACTACTATTTACTATAAATATATTTTTGGGGGTAAATAAAAAATTGTTGCCTTGGTGTGATTATTTTATATTTTTTAAAATCAAAAAAGCATCGTTTTTAAATAGTGACCGGAACTTTTTTGTCTAACAGTATTATATTTTCTCTTCAGAGCGCCTGTGATAAAGGCCACTCTCTCACACGTAAAAAAGAGACGCAGAAAAACTGACCAGTGGATAATTGCGGTCAGAGAAAAATATTGTGACCTGCTCTTTTCCAGAATTGTACATATTTTCTGCGTCTTTTTCACACGAGAGAGTAGCCTTTATCACAGGCGCTCTGAAGAGAAAATATAATACTGTTAGACAAAAAAGTTCCGGTCACTAGTTTTTAATTGATATTATTATTTATTTTATTTTTTCCAATCTCCCCCACTAATAAAGTGTACCCCTTTTTTATTTTATTTTTTAACGAGAGAAGAGATTGAAAAAATTTATTTAATTATTAATTAATTAAGAATATTATTTTTTTTTTAAGAAAAAATAAATTTTAATTTCTCGTTTTAAAAATTTTTTATTTTTTTTTTATTTTACATTTTTTCACACTTTGCATTTATTGCTCTGATTTATTTTATTTTTACATTAGTCTTCCTCAAAAAGAATTAAATTTTTTTTTTTGATTTTAGTAAGAGAAACCCCAAAAATTAATTTTTTGAAATTAATTTTTATTTAAAAAATAAGGGCTGATCTATTTATTTTTTTTTTAATTTTTAAAAATAAAAATTTACAATGTTTTTTGATCATTTTATCTCTTTCTCTCAGTAAAAAATAATAATAACCTTTTTTCATTCACCTTTTTAGCCTCTATTATTATTATTTTTTTTTTTAATTTTGAATAAATTTGCGCATATTTAAATTGGTTAATTTTTTTAAATTATTTAATTTTTTAAAAATATTTTTAATTTTTTTTATAAAAGTTGATTAAATTTTAGATAATGTTTTTGTATTATTTTTCTTAAAATTAAATAAATTCGTCTTGTGCTTAAACTTATGGATATTTTGAATTTATATAAAGAGGCAAAAGGAACAAATAATTCACTTTACGGTTTGTTTAAAATTAATTTTATTTTTTTTAATTTTATAAAGAAAGGGTTTGTGGGTTTATTAGATGGGTTAGTTGACCGAGAAGATTTTTGGGATATTTATTTTATTTAAAAATTTATTTTAGGTCTTTGGGGAATTTTTAAAGAGATTTTTGATGAATTTTTGGAGGTTTTTCTGGGGGCGATCCTCTAAACATTTTTTTTAAATTTTTTAAATTAGATTGGCAAAAAGAATTTCTTCTGCAAAATGATCTACTAATTAATAAACGTAAAAACTTTGTTTTATGGCTACCTACAGGTTCGGGAAAGACACTTGTGGCAGAATTACTTTTATTGAGGGAAATGCTAATTAGACGAAAAAGTTGTATTTTAATATTGCCATATGTTGCTATTGTACAAGAAAAGGTTTATTTTATTTTTTAGAGTGTTTTTTAAGGTTGTAGAATTAATATTTTTATTCCAACTAATTTTATAATTTTTTAAAAAATAGTTGTCCGCAGAGCGGGTTCGAACCTGTGACCCCCTCTTGGGGGATAATTTTGATTTTTTAATTTTTTCCAGATTGTTTCTCTAACTAGCCTTAGTGAAAAATTTGGTTTTATAATTGAGGAATATGCTGGATCTAAAGGAAGATTTCCTCCAATTAAACGCAGAAATGCTTATTCTATTTATGTTTGTACAATTGAGAAGGCTAAAGGTTTAGTAAATTCACTTATTGAAAAGGGATGGATAAATGAAATTGGAATGGTTGTTGTGGACGAGGTAAAAAATTATTTAATTATTTACCATTTTGAAATTTTACCATTTTTGACCATTTTTAAATTTGACCATTTTTAAACTTTGACCATTTTGAAATTTTACCATTTTAAGTTTCACATGCTAGGAGAGGGTGGTGGACGTGGAGCTATTCTGGAACAATGCCTTTGTAAATTAATGTTTAAACACTGTGATAAATACCAACAAAAATTAGAAAAAATACAAATAATTGGGATGTCAGCAACTATAGGCAACATAAATGAATTGAGTCAATTTATTTGTGCTGAAAAATTTGTTACAAATTTTCGTCCAATAAAATTGATTGAAAGATTAAAAATGCAGGACAAATTATATTTAAAAGATGAAAAAGGAAATTGGAACGTGGAAACACATTTACCAAAGAAAAATGTATTTTTTAAATTATTTAAATTTTTTTTTTTTGGGTTTTTAAGTGAGCGAGAGGGTTTAAAAAGAAGAAAATATTTTTTTTAATATTTTTAGAAAATTGTTTTAGAATTATTTTAAAATTAATTTTGCAATTTTACACCCAAAAATGACTTGAAAATAAAATTAATTTTCTTGCGATTAGATGGGGTGTATACCAATAGAGTATTTAATTTTTAACAATTTAATTTCTTATTTATTTTATTTTTTTATGGTTCTCTACGGCGTGATACTGATGGACTTGTTTTTCTTTTGGGAAATCTTGTAAAAGGTCAAGTGTTAATATTTTGCCCAACAAAGCTGAATTGTGAAAATTTGTGCAAATTGCTTACAAATCTTTGTCCAAAGTATTTTTTTTAATTTTTGACCATTTTTAATTTTGACCATTTTGAAACTATGTTAATATTTTGTTTAGTTAGCCTTTAAATATATTAAATTTTTATTTTTTTGTATATTTTTAAGTGATTTTCGAGAGCATTGTTCAAAAGAAAGACTGAACATTTTGTCCCAACTTCGCGACGAACATGAAGGAAGGATTTGTCCAATTTTAGAAGCTGGAATACTCTGTGGTGTTGCATATCATCATTCTGGACTTACAAATGATGAACGTTTATTAATTGAATCTTCTTACAAGGTTTTTTAAATTTTTTAATTTGAAGTTTCTGTGTTCATCAACTAAAATTTAATAAATAAAAAATAGAACGGAATTATTTCAATAATTTGTTCAACTTCTACACTTGCTGCAGGAGTTAATTTACCTGCTAGACGTGTAATAATTCGTAGTCCTCACATTGGTAGACAATTAATAAAAAAATGTCAATATTTACAAATGATTGGACGTGCTGGAAGAGCTGGATTAGATGAAAAAGGTGATTGTATAACAATCCTAAAAAATGGAACAGAATTTGTTGCTGTTAAGTTTTCTTTTTTAATTTAATTGATTTTTTATATTTTAATTTTTAGTTTAAAAAAATGTTAGAAGATCCTCTTGAACCTTGTATTAGTGGACTTTATGATGATAAACAAAGAGAAGCATTCTTTTTGGATTTAATTGTTTTAAAGGTTTTTTTTAAATTTTTTTTTAATTATAAAAGAAGGGGAGAGGTAGTTGGGACGATTCCGTTGCAAAACATTCCGTGCGTTTTGACCTATAACTTTTTTCTTTTTTAAATAAATTAAGTGATTCTTATATCATTGGAAAGCCCTGGATCTGCACTTTCTTTTTCCCAACTAGATCGATTTGATCAGATAATTTTTAAAAATGTTACAGGGCTGGGTGCGAACTGTCCAGGCACGAATTATTACCTTCCTTATTATGATAATTTTACTTTTTAAATATTTTTATCTAATTTTAGTTGTGTTCTACAATAGATGAAATTTTTGAAGTATTCAAAAATAGTCTGTTTGGAATACAAAAGAACGATGACACTGAACTTAGAATATTAACAGAAAAAACAGTACAATCTTTACTTGGTAATCAAATGCTTATTCAACCTGAAGTGGTTTTCTTTTTTAAATTTTAAAAATAAAAAATTTTTTATTTAAAAAAGGACCATTTCTTTTCTACACAAATTGGAATTGCTACATTTAATGCAAATTTTAATCCTCAAATGGCATTGGATATAAATAGAGATTTGTCAGAAAATTTAAGTCAAGGAATTGTACTTTCTTCACATTTTCATCTTTTATATAATTGTGTTCAAATGGATGTTGAAGTACAAAATCTTGATTGGAATCTTTTTCATAATGAGGTTTCTTGTTTTTTAATATTTTTTTCTTTCTTGGGTCGGTGGTTCCCTTTACTTTCTCTCAGCGTTGCCTAACTTACCAGATTGACAATATTTTGTAAGAAAGCAAATTTCTTTTAGTTTTTCTACTTCTCTTCTTTCTCAAAACGTGTTTAAACCATCACCACTTTATCTTGTTTTTTATTGAGAATTTTATGGATTTTTGTCAATAATAAGGAACAAGATTTTTATTTTATTTTTTAGTATTTGACCTTAAAAAAAGAAGAACGTGAATTACTTCATTTAATGGGATTTTCTGAAGGAACAATTGTACAATTTATACTTTATTCTTCTAATAAAATGGTTCTTTTTTATTTTTAAAAATTTAAAACTTTTTTTAAAGAATATTTCTGTCAAAGCACAACGTTTTTATGTAACTTTTATGCTTCGACAAATTTGGGAACAACGTCCTCTTTGGGAAGTTGCTCAACATTTTGATGTTCCTAGAGGATGGCTTCAATCTGTTTTACAATCTGCTCTTTCTCAAGCAAGTTCAATAGTTCGTTTTGCTGAACGAACGCCTTCATTATGGGCTATACGTTCTTTACTTCCTGAAATGGTTAAGGTTTGTTTCTTTTTTTTTAATTTTTTGATTTAATTTTTTAGCGTCTTTCCGAATGCACACGTCAGGAATTAATTCCTTTACTTTCGATTGATTGTGTAAAAGCAGGAAGAGCAAGACTTCTTTATGAGCATGGCTACAAAACTGTTGGATCTATTGCTAAGGCTAATGCAAAAAAATTAATTTTGGATTTGGAAGGAAAATTAAATTTGATGCAAGCAAGAAGAATGATTAGTAGTGCAAAGGTTTTTTTTAATAAAATTTATTTTTATTATATATTTTTAAATGTTTATAGTCAATAATTCGAGACCAAATTGCTGAAAAAGCAGAAGAATTGGAACATTTGGGAGCAAATGATTTTTTTGAATTTTTTAACTCACCAGATGATAGTTTTATTCAAAAATTTAATCAATCAATTGCAAGAAGAATAACAACGTTTAAACCTGTATTAAATTCTTTTGGTTTTGAATTGGAAGCAGAAGAAGAAGAAAATGCTTGTTCTAAAAAAAGCCTTAAATAGAGTAAAATTTCTAAAATTAATTTATAAGATTTTTTTTAAGTATCTCAGTCTGTTTTATTATTATTCCTTATAGTACTTTTCTTATTTTTATTTATTAATTTTGGATCTCAAAATGAGTGTTAATTACCTTATTATGTGTTTGTTATTTGACTAATTACTAGTGTCAATAATACTTCATTCATTTTATTTAATGATTTACTAATGTTCGGTGTGGTAAGGTGGTTAAGGCTTTAGATTCGTAATTGAAACTCAACTGGGTTCAAATCTAATTGATAATTTAAGTAAATGATTGTTTGTATTATTTACACTAGTACTTGTTATCCTTCCTAAATAATTTATTTGATCCACATTTTTTTTCCCATTTCTTTAATTTATTAAAAAAATTGAAATTTTGTTGATAATATTGTTTTTGACTATTTTAAATATATTTTTTTTATTTTTTAAATACACATTTTTTAAATAAAATTCAAAAGAATGAATCCGGAACAAGAAGAACAACTTGAACCAAGTTTGAGAAATGTTGTTGAACAACGCAGTCTAAAATGGGTTTTTGTTGGAGGAAAAGGAGGAGTTGGGAAAACGACTTGCAGGTTTTTTTTTAAATTTTTTAACAAAAATTGAACATTTTTTGTCAGTTGTTCTTTGGCAGTCCAATTGGCGAAAAACAGAAAATCAGTGCTTATAATTTCAACAGATCCTGCGCATAATATTTCTGATGCTTTTAGTCAAAAATTTTCTAAAGTGCCTTCTAAGGTTGTTGGATTTGATAATTTATATGCAATGGAAGTTGATGGTACAGGTTTGGGTGATGGTGATAATCCTATGGGACCAGAGGATGGAAAAGGTTTTTTTCTTTTTTTTTTTATATTTTGTAAATGTTATTTAAAAAAAAAAGATTTTTTTTCTGCCGGAAAGAAGCTTCTTGCAGAGTTTGCCGGTGGTTTGCCAGGAATTGATGAAGCAACAAGTTTTTCTCAAATGATAAAGTTCGTTTAAAATTTTTTAAATTTATTTTGGGTATTTTGTTGAAATATAGGTCATTTTTTGTTAATTTTTATTATAAATATTTTTAAACCTTTAAAAATGTGCGGTGGATTTTTTTGTCATTTAACATTTTTATTTTTTATAGACTTGTTCAATCAATGGATTTTGAAATTGTTTTATTTGATACAGCACCAACTGGACATACTCTACGTCTTCTCCAATTTCCTTCAGTTATTGAAAAAGGTTTAGGAAAATTTTTGTCATTAAAATCACAATTTCTTCCAATGTTTTCTCAAATAACTCCAATGTTTGGTTTTAATGATGTTTCTATGGAGACAACAACAAATAAATTGGAAGAAACTCTTCAAATTGTGCGTCAAATAAATGGAGAATTTAAAGATCCTGTAAAGATTATTTTATTTTAAGCTACCAGTCTCCGAAAAAAAGAGAAATAAGATTAGTTAATTTCCAACTAAAGATTGTGACTCTGTAGCCTAGTGGATTAGACCGCAGTCTAAAGAACAAGTGACTCAAGGTTCGAGTAAATTTATTCAGACTAATTTTTCGGAGACTGCGCAGAGCACTTTTGGCATTTTAAATTAATGAAAAAAATTTTTTTAAGAATTTGACAACATTTGTTTGTGTATGTATTGCAGAGTTTTTGTCAATGTATGAAACTGAACGACTTGTTCAAGAATTAACTAAACAGGTTTTTTTAATTATTATTTTTTATTAATTTTTGTAAAAGGACATTGATGTTCACAATATTGTTGTTAATCAATTGTTATTTCCTGAAAAAACTAAAGAAGGAAATATTACTTGTAAAAAATGCCAATCTCGATATAATATTCAACAAAAATATTTGGAACAGGTTTGGGGAAATTTTTAATTTTTTTACCTACCTTTTTTACGTCCCTTTTCGTCAAATGGAAGAAAATCGACATTTTGTCACTAAACAAAAAAAGACATTTTGCCACTAAACAAAAAAGAGACATTTTGCCAAACAAAATTAAAATAATTTATTTACACAGATTTCTGAGCTTTATGAGGATTTTCATATCACAAAATTGCCGCTATTGGATGATGAAGTTAGAGGACCAAAAATGATAAAAGAATTTAGTGAACGTTTAGTGGTAAATTCTTCTCCGGTTTGAAATTTTTTTTTATTTTTATCTGAGAAAATTGGTTTAATTATTATTTGGAAAAAATTTTTTTTGAACATTTTTTAAATTCTACATTTTGACATTTTTCAAAAAAGTTGACATTTTGAAAAATTTTTTTTTAATTTCCATCATTTTTGTTTGTTTTCTCAGAATTAAATATTGTGATTTATTTATATGATAAATAAGCAGTTAATTATGTTATTAATAAATTTTTTTATTTATTTTTCTGTTATTATTTAATTGTTATATATTCTTTATTTTATATATTTTTTATTTTAAAATTTTTTAAAATAAATAATTTAATTAAAAATGAATGAAATAACAACAAAACAACATTCTTCTTCTCATCTATTTCAATTAGCTTCGTTTAAATCAATAAAAAAAATCAAAAACCGTCAAAATTGTAAAATATGTGGAAGAAAACGAATGTATTTTTGTTATGTATTTTTTTAATTTATTTAATCTAAATTTGTTTTTTTTTTTCAGAATTGTCGTATTTATATTGGAGATGTTGGTGATTATGTACCGAAATTAGAGGTTTATATATTTTTATTTTTGGGGTTTTAACGAAGAAAAAATTGTTGGGGGTTGATTGAAAGAGTTTTTTGTTTTTTAAAAATTAATTTTACCTCTAATTAATTTTTTTAAGTTGCCATTTAATGTGGATATAATAAAACATCGCCTAGAAAATGATGGAAAATCAACGGCTATTCATGCGATTTTATTAGCACCTAAGCAGACTAGAATTTTTGATAATTTTATTGATGTACCGGAATACAGGTTTTGGCGTTAAATATATTTTTTTATTTGTGTAATTAAAAAAGAATTTTTATTTGATTAGGGGAACGTTTTCGAATCTTTTTTAAATTTTTAACTGTTTTTTGAGGGGTGATTTAAATAAAATTTATATTTATTCAAAATAGTTAATTGATTCTAGATAAAGTTTAAAAAAAAATTTTCTCTTTCTTTAATTACACAAAAATATTTTTTTTTTAATTTTTTTAAATTAAAATTTATTAATTTTTTCAAGTCAAGAAGGGACTGTCATTTTATGTCCTTCACAAACTTCAATTTCTTTAAATCAATATTTGTCAACTTTTGGACAAATTAAAAGATTAATAGTTTTGGATTCTACTTGGAATACTATTGGTACTTTAAAAAATCTAGTTCAACTAAAAAGGTTACCTTGGGTACATCTTTGTAATTATTCTACTGATTATTGGAGACCTCAAAAAGGATTTAGTTCAGGTTTTTTTTAATTTTAATTTTTTTTAATTTAAAAAAATCGATAAAAGAAAAAAAGAAAATATATTAGAGACCAATTTTTCAGTATTTCCCTTTTTTTAATTTTTTAAAATTTTTTTGAGTGAATGTAAACACTGAATTTTGTGTGTTTTTTAACTCTAAAAATCTGTTTTTTGTTAAATTATTTTTTTAATTTTTTTCAGAATATTTAGCAACAATAGAAGCAATATATTTTGCATGTAAAGAATATAATAATATTGAAATATTAAAAAAAGAAGAGGAAGGAGAAGAAAAAGGATCAATTGAAGAACAACAAAATTGTTGTTTTGATGATTTACTTTTTTGGTTTTATTTTTTTAAAGAAGAGAAATTGATGAAATTAAATAATAATTAATTAAATTTGTTTTATTTATATTTTTAAGAGAAGAAAAAAATTTTTTTTTTAATTTTTTTAAAATAAAAAATGGATTATTAATTTCCATTTTTAAATATTTTTTATTAATTTAATTTATTTTTTATATTTTTTTAGATTTAGAAAAAATGTTAAAATTAAATAAAACAAATATTTCAACAATATTTGATTGTTTTCAAACAAAAAGGATGTTAATGCCTAAGAAGATGATGTCTTCTACTGCTTTTGGTTGTGGTAATAGAGGAGGAAATAATTTAAATTTTAATAATTCTCTTGCTGATAACAAGGTTTTTTGTTTAAACAACAACAAGAATATTATTTTTCAACAAAAAAGAGGGGTTATACATGTAAGTTTATTTTTTAAATAGATTTTAATTTTTTTGTTCCTTTACACCTTTGAGTAAAGGAAAGAAATATTTTTTAAATAAAAAAAAATTTTTTTAAAGGATCACTTAACCAAAAGGACTATTGAAGATCGTATAATGCTTGTTTTAAATCTTTTTGATAAAATTGACAATGATCAATTAACTTTGGATTCTGATTTTTTCAAAGATCTTGGACTTGATTCGCTTGATTTTGTTGAAGTATTTTTTTATTTAAATTTTTTTAGAGAAATAGGGGATTATATTATTTTTGTTGAGAGGAGAGTTAAGTTGTTTTAGGTATCTTTTAAAAATTAGTGGATTATTTATTTTTATAATTTTGGGGTTTTTTACTGCGTTTCTTCTATATAAATTTGTTTTTTATTTTTTAGGTAATTCTTGCACTTGAGGATGAATTTAAGTTTGAAATTCCAGACGGGGATTCAGATAGAATGAAAACTCCAAGAGATATTTTTCAATATATTTGTGACAGAAATGATGTTCATTAGGGGGAAAATAATTATTTTTTAGTGAAAAATAGAATAATTGATTTTTTGTTTGATAAAATAAAAATTTGAGGCAATAAATAAACACATTGTGGTCAAAACAAATTTTGGAAGTAAAAAAATAAATTTTTTAACGGAAGAATCCGGCGGTTTGGTGTACGTTGTTTTGCTACAAATGTTTTAAATTTGTTACTTTATTTATTTGGCGTTATGTTTTTTGTATGTCGTCTGTTCTCCATACTCTCTATCTCTTAATATATTATAAAAGCAGTTATATTCACAGTAGTTATTTCACTTGTTTAAATTTTTTGTTTCATTTTTTGCGAACAAATTTAATTCATTTTTATTTTTCTTTTATTGCGTATTTCAATTTTATTTTCCGTTACTTTTAATTCTTTTTAATTTCCAGATTGTGCTATTTTTCTGTTTTTTCAATTTATTCATTTTTGCTTAAAAATGGTGCGTAAAACTCGAAGCAAAGATTCTTGGGAGTCGGCTTTTCCAGCATCACAGGATATTGAATCTGATCGTCTCCGTTTTATGGCTCGTATGGGTTACATTGCTATTGCTCATTACCTTCTTTATCGAAAACTTATTCCTCTCGGTGTTTACAAACGTCGTCGTATTACAGGTTTATTTTTTAATGATTTTTCTCTTTTTAATATTAAAAAGTTTTAGATACAGTCATTTACTGCTTTGATACAAGCAAGCGTTGGGGCGAGAAACTTTCTCAAATGATGCATGGTTTGAAGGAGGCTATCGAAAATAAATATGTTAGTTTTTGATTCTTTATCTTGTATTATTAATTTGATTATTTGTAGCTTGAGAGTGCTTTGGTTGTCATTAATGGAGAAGGAGGAGTTGCTTCTGAGGTGTTTATTGTACGCTTTTGCTATGAGAGGGGTCACGCAATTAATATCGTCGAGTATTTTTATTTATTTTTTTTTTGAATTAAAAAACAAATTTAAGTGAGGGAGGTAATCAACTCGTTTATTTTGAATACAAAGATGAGGAAACATTTCGTAAGCAAACCAAACACATTATCAAAAAAATCAATGCCGTCACCAAAAAACTGCAACCTTTGAAGGATGGAATTTTGCCTGAGTTGAAACTTACTTACATGCCTGGTATTTTTCAAATTAATATTTATAAAGTTTCATATTCAGGTGTTCCTGATGAGTATGAGCCGCCTTTTTTTACTCGTGGAGAGGGTACTTACATATTTGCCAAAAAACCAATTTTATACAATTATGGATCAATCACTTCCAATTCTACTGCTATTGCGTTTCATCTTAAGAGCATTTATTTAAACAACAACATTATTAATGAATTGGAGGATGCGCTTTACGACGAAGTTGGTCTCGTGGATAAACAATTTGTGGATCCGAAGGATGTTAGTGGTGAATTTTTTACTGATGAGGAGGAAAGTCCACTTCATGTTCCACAAAGTCCAGCTCAAGTTGAAGTTCCGCGTTCTGAGGAGGTTTTTGTTCATCACAGCATTCTGGATTCCAAATCGTCGTTATCTATTCGCAACATCATGGTATTTTTATTATCTTTGAATTTAAGCTTTTTATTTTTTCAGAAGAGCCCGGAGGATCAGTTATCCTATGAGGGATGAGGATTTGAAGTGATGAGGTTATTTTAGTTTTTTTGTTTTCATTTAAAAAAATTTTTTTGGCTTTTGTTCAGTTTATGAGTCCAATCGAATTTTTAAGTCCATTCAAAATAGCGTGTCCAGACATTTCGTCGACAGAAATTGCACGACATTTCGTCCCAACAGCAAAAAATCGTGGGCTCGGGTAAACGAAAGTTTTTTTTTGCAGTAGAGGCGAAATGTTCAATTTTGTTCGACGAAATGTACAAGTCCCAAATTTAGAGCCAAATTTTTCTGCCATTTAATTTTCCATTTGGTACTTATTAATTATTTTGGAGGCATAAAATCAACAATCTTTGCTAAAATATCATCAAATGCATGCATCAGCTTTTCTTCTTTTCACATCTTCCCTTATTTGAAATTCGCAAGCGATTGTCTATTAAAAATACGCTTCTATATTATATTAAAAGAATAATCTTTTTAAGAAAAAAATATTATTACTTGCGGAAAAATCTTTCGGACATTTGCGCGAATAATTAATAAGTACCTTTAATTTTCTTGTTATTTGTTTAAATATTATAATTGGCATATTATTAAATATATAAATTTTAATTATTTAATTTTTGTTACATGTTTTTGTGGTAGATTGCCATAGATTTACCTTTTTATTATTTAAAAAAATTTTCATTTATTTAAAATGATTCTTTTTCTGAATTATTCAGTCAGGACAACATTTCAGTATTGACATTTTTGTCTCATGACGTTTTGTCAATTTTTATTGAATCTTTTGAAGACTTTAAATATTAGTTTTCAACAAATTAAAACTTTATATTTTTTCAGATGAGAGTTAATTTATTTTTTATTTTATTTTCTACTTGTTTTCAATCTACTTTATGTTCTTCAATTAATGACGATAAACAAATTGATCCAAAACTTTTACTTGTAACAATTGCTACAGAAGAAACAGATGGTTTAAAACGATTACAAAAATCAGCAGAATACTTTGGACATAACCTTAAAGTTTTTGGTTTGGGAAAAGAATGGAAAGGAGGAAATATGAATTTTAAGGTTTCTTAAAAATAATTTTTAAAGGGAATATTTGTTAAATTATGTAACTTTTGATATTTGGTTTATGTTAGTCTGGACGGGAAAAAGTTCCATATCTTTAAAATTAAATTTTAGGGTGGTGCACAAAAAATACGTTTACTAAGAGAAAATCTTTTGCCTTATAAAGATGAGAATTTGTCTGTTCTTTTTACTGATGCGTTAGTTTTTTAAACTATTTTATTTTTTTTAATGATGATATTTTTTTAGTTATGACGTTTTAATAAATGCAAATGCTCAACTTATTCTTCGAACATTTTTTGCATTTTTCCCAGACTTCAAAATTTTGTTTGGAGCAGAATCGTTTTGTTGGCCTGATGAATCTTTGGCAGCAAAATATCCGCCTATTGTTTTTGGTGAAAGGTAAAAAGTATAATATGTTTATTTTTTAACGTTTTAATATGTTGTTTGTTGGTTCAGTGGTTAAGATCTCGGATTTATTTTAATATTGATGCAGGTTCGAATCCTTTTATTATCCCTAAGTTATCTTTGTATATAAGGAACTCAAGAAGATTTGTTTGGCCAATTTTTTAAATTTTATTTTTTTACTATTTTTATTAAAATTTTCTTTTAAAGATATTTAAATTCTGGAATGTTTATTGGACATATTAATGAAATTTTAAAAATGTTAAAATTTGCAGAAGAACAAAATTTGGCTGACAATGATGATGATCAACTTTTTTATACAAATCTTTTTTTGAATGAAAATATTCGGGTTCTTTTTAAAAATTAAATTTTTGAATTTTTTATTTTTAAATAGAATGAGTTAAAAATTGGATTGGATTCTCTCGCCGTTATTTTTCAAAATTTAAATGGAGCTCAAGAATTTGTTTCTATTCGACAGGAGAAGAGTGAACCGACAATGGTTTTTTTATTCTAATAATTTTGGATTTTTAAAATTTTTATTAAAACAATTAGGCGCCTTTTAAATTTATTTATTTATTTTTAATTTTATTTATAGATTTACAACTCACTTTATAACACTTATCCATTAATACTTCATGGGAATGGTCCTTCAAAAATTATTCTTAATCAAATTGAAAATTATTTGATGGAGAATTATTCTCAAAAAGAAGAAAAGGTTTTTTATTATTTTATTCTTTAAGAATTTTTTTCTTCAATTTTAGCTAAAAAATGATCAAAATAGCAAAGAAGAACACCTATTTCCATTAATTTGTATTTCTGTATTTATTCAAAGACCTATCCCCTATGTTGAAGAATTTTTAATTAAAATATCTCAATTGGATTATCCAAAAAGTCAAATTCATTTTTATATAGCTAATAATCAAAAATATAATTTTGAAATGGTTGAAGAATTTGGACGTCAATGGGAAGATTTTTATGCTTCTTTTACTTCAATTAATTCAGCTGATTTGAAAGAATATATTGCTAGGGCTAATTCTTTGTATTTCTTTTAATTTATTTTATTTATTTTTAATATTTTTTTTAGTGTTTTGGCACAAAAAAAGAAAACACAATTTTTGTTTATGGTCGATGCTGATTCTCATCTTAATCCTTTAGCTTTGAAAAATTTGGTTTTTAAGGCTATGAATGATAATAATTACAGGTTTTTTTTTGAATAATTTTAATAAGTCAGAATTCTGATTTTTTTTAATTTAAATTTTATTCTGATTTTTCTACTAAAAATTCTGATTTATTAAAATTAAATTAGATATAATTCTTCTTTTTTTTCAGAGCAATTTTAGCTCCATTACTTATTCGTCCAAATACTCTTTTCAGCAATTTTTGGGGTGCAATATCTTCAAATGGTTATTATTCTCGTTCTTCTGATTATATTGATATTATTCAAAATAAACGTAAAGGAATTTGGAATGTTCCTTTTATCAGCTCTTCAATTTTAATTTCTTCAAAAAAATTTGATTTATTGGAAAATTCTTTTACTTGGAATTTGGCGTTAGATTTGGATATTGCTTTTTGTCAATTTTGCAGACAGAATGTTTGTTTATTTTTTTTAATTTGGGAATTTTTGAGGAAATTTATTTTATTTTTAATTTGGGAAAATCCTCACTGACTTAATTTTTAAGGGCCATTTTCTTTACATTGACGCTTCCGAAGAGCCTTATTTTTATGGATCTTTAATTAACACAGATGAATTTTCTCAACTTTCTAATTTGGCAAAAATTAATTTGGAATTATATGATTTTCCAAATAATCGTCAATTATGGGAACAACGTTATATTCATCCAAATTATTTTGATAAAGTTAAGGCTAATGGAACAATTATACAACAAGCATGCACAGATGTTTATGATTTTCCTTTTTTATCAGAACGTTTTTGTGAAGAATTAATTCAAATAATGGAAAATTTTGGTCAATGGTCAGATGGGACTAATAAGGTTTTTTTAAGTTTTTGTTTAAATTATTTTGAATTTTCTTTATAAAAATTTTTTTTTTAAATTTATAATGTTAATAAATGTTATAAAATATTTTTTTGAGTTTATTTAAAGTTTTAAAAATTAATGTCCATCAAAAGGGTTCGAACCCACACCCCCTAAAATTTTTTTTAATTAATTTTTTTTTAATATTTTTAGGATGCCCGTTTACAAGGAGGTTATGAAAATGTTCCAACTCGTGATATTCACATGAATCAAGTTGGATTAGAGAAGCAATGGCTTAAAATATTAGATGAATATATTGCTCCTATTCAAGAAAAAGTTTTTATTGGATTCTATCAAAGGGTTTATTTTTAAATTAATTTTTTTTTAATAATTTATTTTTTAAAGCCTATTCAAGCCAATATGATGTTTGTTGTTAGATTTAATCCAGCTGAGCAGGTTTTTCTTTTTAAAATTATTTAAATTAATTTTTTTTAATTTAAAAGCCTTTTCTTCGTCCACATCATGATGCTAGTACTTATAGCATTGATATGGCTCTTAATAAACATGGAATTGATTATGAAGGTGGTGGTGTTCGTTTTATTCGTTATAATTGTACAGTTGATGCTGATAAAATTGGTTAATTTTTTTAACATTTTTTTAGAATTTTTTTCAAGCCCTGGGTCCTATAAAACAAATTTAACGTAGACTTTTATTTTAAACTTGTAAAGGTTGGACAATGCTTTTTCCTGGACGTTTAACTCATTTACATGAAGGTTTGCCAACTACTAAAGGAACACGTTATATTCTAGTCTCATTTATTAATCCTTAAATTTTTTAAAATGTTTTTTATTCTTTAAATTATTGCCATAATATTCTCTCATTTTCATTTTTGCCCAGCTTTAAATAATATTTTTTAATTTCTCATGTGCAATCCCAAATATTTTTTTTTATATTTGCCATTTATATAATATTCTTTGTGCCTTAATTTTTTTATTTTTTAATAAAGCTTTTGTTTTTAATTAATTTATTTAAAATTAAAAAACATGTTTTTGTCAAATTATTATCTTTTTTATTTTTTAAATCTTTTTTAGATTTTTATTAAAAAAAGTGAATGTTTGTAAATACAAGAATATCAACTTTAAATTTTTTATTGTCTAAAAGACGTCACCAATTTATTTTTTTAAATTTTTGTGTTGATGCAAGGAAACAATCTTCATTTGAATATGATGTTATTATTGTTGGAGGTTTGTATAAATTTATCTATTTTATTTTTTTAAAGTTTTTATTATGAAGGGATGTTCGTGTTAGACTGACAAGAATTAAAAAAATATTCTTTTAAATTAATATTTTAGGTGGCCATGCAGGCTGTGAAGCAGCAGCTGCAGTTTCTCGCAAAGGTTTAAAATCTGCGTTGGTAACACAATTAAAATCAACTGTTGGAGAAATGTCTTGCAATCCAAGCTTTGGAGGAATTGGGAAAGGTTTAATTATTTTTTTAATATTTTAATTCTCATAAACTTTAAAAAGGACATTTAATAAGAGAAATTGATGCAATGGACGGAATTTGTGGTCGAATTTGTGATGAAACAGGCATCCATTTTCATGTTCTAAATCGAAGTCATGGACCAGCAGTTATTGGATTACGTGCACTTATTGACAGAAAACTTTATAAAAAAGCTATGCAAAAGGTTTTTTTATTTTAAATATCGAAGAAATTGTGTTTTAAGGAAATGTTTGAAAATACACCAAATTTGGATGTAATAGAATCAACAGTTCAAGATTTAATAATTGAAGAAGCTACATGTTCTAATACTTCAACAACACATAGAATTGTTGGTTGTATTATTGGAAATGGAATTGTATTATTTTTTATTAAAAAAAGAATAAATTAATTTAATTTAAGCGTATTTATTCACCATCAATAGTTATTACAACAGGAACTTTTCTTAAAGGAGAACTTAATTGGGGTGGTCAATCAGTTCCTGGTGGACGAATGGGGGAAGGACCGAGTACTGGACTTGCAGAGTTTGTGATTATTATTTTTTGAAATTTTTTGGAATTTTCGAATTTATTTGTTCAGAACTTTTGTCCGTCTTGGACTAAAAACTGGAAGACTTAGCACTGGAACACCTCCTCGTCTTTTATCCAAAACAATTAATTATAATAAATTTACTAAACAACCATCCGATGAAGAGCCAATTCCTTTTTCTTTTTTAAATAATTCTGTTGGAATACCAAAAGAAAAACAAGTAGCTTCTTATGTCGGTTATACAAATGATAATTTAGTTAAAATTGTTAGAGAAAATATTGATGAAAATCATTCATTAGTGAGCGCTTTGAATGAAGGAATTAAAGGTTTTTTTAATTTTTTATTATTTATTAAATTATATTTTAGGACCGAGGTATTGTCCTTCATTGGAGGCCAAATGTTTACGATTTCCTGAATTGAAGCATAGGGTGAGAGGTTTTTTAATTATTTTAATATAAAAAACTACTTAAAAAAGAAAAAGAGTTTTTTCGATAGTGGTGTTGATGGTTAAGTGGATTACATCCCTGTTTGGAAGAGCTCTCGGGATCAATGCCTACCTATCTTCTGCTAAATTTATTTTTTGATAATTTTTGTAAATATTTTTAAAGATATTTCTTGAACCAGAAGGTTTGGACAGTGATTTGGTTTATCCTCAAGGATGTGCTCTTGGATTTACTTTGGATGTTCAAGTTAAGATTATGAGAGCAGTGGAGGGATTGGAGAATGTAGAACTAACACAACCAGGTTAAACTTTTAAATAAATTTATTTTTAAATTAAAAAATTAATCTAAAGGATATTCTGTACGTTACAATTTTGTTCATCCTCAACAGCTTTTTCCAACATTTGAAACAAAAAAAGTCTGTGGTCTCTTTTTGGCAGGACAAATAAATGGAACAACAGGTTATGAAGAAGCAGCAGCTCAAGGTTTAATTGCTGGGGCAAATGCAGCAGAAAGATCAATGGCCAGTAAAAAAGGAGAGAATTACAAGCCTTTAATTATTTCAAGAACAAAAGCATATATTGGTGTTTTAATTGATGATTTGACTAATTTTGGTGTTACTGAAGCTTATAGAATATTTACTTCTCGGTCTGAAAATCGTTTGGAATTGAGGTTTTTTTATTAATTTTTTTTAGATTTTTTTTTTAATTTTCCTAAGGCCAGATAATGCTGATTTACGTTTAACCGAAAAAGCTTACGAAGCTGGTTTGGTTTCAGAACATCGTTGGTCTAATTTTAAAAAAATATGTTCTCGTCTAGAATTGCTTGATGAAAGACTTGAGTCTCTGCGTTTTTCTTCTGATGGGTGGAATTCTAAAATTGAAGGTTTAAAAACTCCAGGAAAGAGTGGAGCAGGTTTATTTTTAATTTAAATTAAAAAAAAAATATTTTTAAAGTTTATTCAACAACGAAATTACTTATAAAACATCCCGAATTAACTTTAAAAAAACTTTCTTCTGTTTGGCCTTCTCTTTTTAATGAATTTGTTGGAGAACGTTTTTTATTAGAAAGAATAATAAATAAAAAACGTTATCAACATTTACATAAAGAATTGCAAGAAAGAATAGAAAAATTAGAAAAAGAAATGAATATAGAATTGCCTGAAAATTTTAATTATTTAGAGGAAAGAGAATTTAAGGCAGAAGTTAGAGAAAGATTAAATGAAGTTAAGCCTCGAACTTTGGCAGCTGCAGCAAGGTTTTTTTATTTTTTAATTCTGAGAGGTTTTATTTTTACAAATCCTGGTCTCTTTTAATATTTTTCTGTTTTTTTAATAATAATTATGATTTTTAGGATACCAGGTGTTACCGATACTGTTCTTTTTACTTTATTACGTTATGCAAGAAATAACAATATTGGCTAGAAAAAAAGATTTTTTGAATTTTTATTTTTAAAATTTAATAGAAATTTAAAATATAATTTGTTCTAAGCTTTTTTAGCAAATTTTTGGTCATATATAATTGATCTTTAGCTTTTTTTATTTTGAAAGGTTTATTTATAATCTTTGCTTTTTTTGAATTAATCAGCCTAAATAATATATTTTAATAGAGTCAATCTATTTGTGTGTGTCATTGGGGAAAGAAATATATATATTTAAAAAGGACAAAAAAATCTTTTTAAAATTTAATATTTTTAATTTATTGCTAGTTTTAGATGTTCTGACAGAATCAGTGTTTTTAGATATTCTGAACATTTTAATTTTAGATGTTTCGAAAAATAATATTTTTAGATGTTATGAAAAATTGATATTTTGAATTTTTTCGCATCTCTAATTTATTTGTTTTTCTCTTTTGGTGGTCAAATTTTGTTTATTAAAACAAAATTACTCTTTGATCCTTTAATTTTTTTATCATATATTTGAGTTAAGTTGTTCTCTTTTATTATATTTTTATTAATCTTTATTTTGTTCTTCTCCTTTTATTTTAAATTTTTTAATTGGTCAACTGATTCTTTTTCTTTAAATTTTATGTTTAATAGTTCCATAAATAAATGGAAAGATTAACAATTAATAAAGAATTAATACCTCCTATTTATTTAAATTCTTCTAAATTAACTAATAAAGAAGATGAAAATGTATCCTTTTTTTTTTAATTCAATTTGTTTTGTTAAATTAAGCAAACTAAATTAACAACTTTTGGAAGAGCAAGGAATTTCTTTTGTAAATATTTTTTACAAGGTTTATCTCCAAAAATATTAAAAATTATTTATTTTAATTTTAAGGTCAATTATACAATAATGAATTATGCTCTGATGAAGACGAAGAAGCTGAAGGATTCTTTCAAGATGTTTTGACTTGTTACAGAAAATATATTGGATTTCTAATTCCTTGTCTTTTTATGCAGGTTTTTCTTTTTTTTAATTTAAAGATGTGCGACTGGATCGCGCATGCCGACTCATTTTTCCATTTTTTCTAGACAATTTGGTGGACATTAGCCTTTCGCTACAATTTTTTTCGTTTATTCCCCACTCATTACGAACTTCCATTAACTATGGTTGTTGGTGCTACAGTTGCTGGAATGACTTCAGAAGGTGGTGGTGCTGTTGCTTTTCCTGTTATGACACTTTTGTTACATATTGAGACTGAAATTGCTAGAGATTTTTCTTTAATGGTGCAGTCTTGTGGTTACTTTTCTTTTTTTAATTTAAATTATTAAATCTAGGAATGACTTCTGCTGCCTTTACTATACTTTGGATGAAAATAAAAGTGGAATGGTTTGTTGGTTTTTACAAAATATTTTTCTTTTAAAAGGGCTGTCTTTCTAATATTATTTCTAAAAGAGTGCCTTTTTTAATCACAATAATTTCTTTTAAATTTTAAATAAATTCTTTAGGCATGCAATAATTATTTGTACAATTGGTTCAACTGCTGGTATAATTTTTGGCTTAGAATGGGTAGATTATTTATTGTCTGGATCTGAAAAGAAAATGTATTTTTTATTTAAACTAAATTTTAAAACTTATTTTTATTTAAAAAAGGTTATTTGTCAGTATATGGTTTTCTTTTGCAATTTCATTATATGTTTTGAACAGTCAAAAAAAGAGAATAACACATTCTAGCATTGTACAATTTAATTGGTGGAAGGCTCTAATTCTTTTTATTGCTGGGTTTTTTGGAGGTTTCTTACAGTATATATATTTTAATAAATAATATAAGAATGGGAGGGAAGAATTTTTGAATAAAAACGGTTAAGTGCTGTTAAAATTAGTGAAAGAACCGCGCTGTGTGGAATTTTAATGTTAAATTATTAAGATGTATAGAAAAGAAAAACATTACATTAGTATCTCACCGGTGGCTCAGTGGTAGAGTGTCTGATTTCGATATAATAGTTGTAAGTTCGAATCTGCTTGGTGGCTAAACTTTTATTTCTTACTTTTGTGTCTTTTTATTTTAAAACTGAATTTATTTTTTAATTTACAACAACTAAATTTATATTTTTAAAATTAAGTTCAAATGTTTTATTTTTTAGGACTGTGTAGTGCTTTTGCAGGCTCTGGTGTTGACATTTGTGCATTTTCTGTTCTAACTCTTCTGTTCAGGCTGAGCGAAAAAGTTGCTACTCCAACATCAGTATATTTTTTATCATTTTTATTTTATTTTTTTTTATATTTTTTAAAGGTTGTTTTAATGGCTGTGAGTATATTTTTTGCTTCTTTGAAACTTTTTTAAAATTTGTTCCCAGGCAAATACTTGTGTTGGATTTTTCTGGCGCCATTTAATTATGTCTGAAGTTTCAATTCTTGCATGGTTTTATTTTTTTTTAAATTTTAATTTTTTATAATTTAGGAATTATTTTACTTGCTCAGGTTTTCTTTATTATTTTTTTTAAATTAATTTTTTTCTTTAAAGTTCCAGTCGTCGTATTATTTGCTCCTCTCGGTTCTCTACTTGCTTCTCACTTTCATCGTTTAGTTTTGGCCACATTTGTTTATGTATTAGAAGCACTTGCATTAATTGGATTTTTAGTAACTGGTCCAGAGATTAAATTAATTGTTATTGGTGCTTTGACTATTTTTTTCAGGTTTTTTTTAATTATTAAATGTTTTGATGTGGGGGTCCTTTAGAACTTTACAGATTTTTTTCTTGAAAAACTTCGATTAATTAATCATTATTTTTTGAGTTTCTTCTTCTTCCTTGCCGTAAGTAATATTGGCTTTTGGTTGGACGAAAACTTGCGAAGAAGGGCAAAAATAAAGGAGAAAAAAGGTAAGCAAATTTTATCAAAAGAGATAAAAATGATTAGATTTAAATTACCTGACAAATAGAGGTTTTTATTTTTTAAAGATTTTTTTTTAATTTTGTTGCCATAAATTTATCCCAATTTTTATAAGTAAATTTCAGTCAAGCTTAGGCCAAATTTTAAAAATTGAAAAAGAAATTATTCATTATTTTTGAAAGGTCAAACTTGACTGAACTTTTTTTTTTAATTTTATTTATTTTTATATATATTTTTAACAGAAACCTTTTGTCCTTTTTTATCTAAATGCTTTAAAAAAATATTAAAAATATTTTTTTTATTTAGCATTTTTAGTAAAAGACGAGAAAAGGTGTTTTTAGTGTATTTGCGGAATAAATTTTATTCGACGACGTTAAATCAAAAATATGATTTAACTTTTTTTTTATTTTTTGTATGAATATATTGGGCCAAATAATATTTTTTGCTTATTTTACCAATCGGTAGCATTTAAAAAATTTATTGCTCTCAATTTTCTTATTTTTTTGGCCTTTTTTACCCTTAAAATAATTCTTTTTTATTTTAAATATTTAAAAAAATTAATTTAAAAAAGTCATTGTTGGGCAAGTCATAACCGAAGATTGATTTTATATAATTAAAAACATTTTTGTTGCATCCTCGGTTTGTCTTGGTCAGCAAAGTCTAATTGAACTTCTTTTTAATTTATTTTCAAACGATTAGACATTTTGTGAAAATTTGAACGACTGACCATTTTGAGAAAAATAGGACTGCTGACCATTTTAAGAAAAATTGAATGACTGACCATTTTGAGAAAAATCGGACTACTGACCATTGTTTAGAAAATTAAAGAAATAGCTTTGGCAGAGATAAAAAAGAAATTATTTTTTGAAGCGATTGTTTTTACCTGTTGTACATAGAAAAATTGAGAAATAGTGTTAGCAGAGATAAAAAGAAAAAGATGTGAGAAAATAACTATGTTAGAGAACAATTGATTTTTCCTGTAAGGTGAGTCCACACAATTAGAGAAAGAAAAAATAGAGACGCATAAAATCCAACATAAATTATACACAAGAAAATTGAGAAATAGCGTTGTCAGAGATAAAAATATACTCTAATTTTATAAAAATAATTTGAGTCTGAAAAATCAATATATCGATTTTATTGATTTGAAAAAAAAGTAAATTTTAGAAAATCGATATATTGATTTTATCGATTGGTCTCGAATGCTCTCGAATAGAATATTTTTCGAAAAAGTTAGAAATTTTAAAAAATCGATATATCGATTGGTCTTGAATGATCTCGAGTTAGAATATTTTTTGGAAAAGTTAAAAATAAAAAAATCAATATATCGATTTTATTGATCTTCTGGACTTCAATAAATTTTGGAAAAGTAAGAAATTTAATAAAATCGATATATTGATTTTTCAAAATTTCTAACTTTTCAAATAATTTTCTAATTTGATATCTTTCGAGAAAATCAATATATCGATTGTATTGATTTTCTAAAAATAAATTAATCCAAATAAATATATTTATATAATCTTCAATTCACATTAAAATTTACAAAATAAAAAGGCTTAAAATAATATGCAGAAATTTTTGCAGGAGCAAATATTAATAAGGGGAGTATTTTAAAATTATCATTAAGTAGAATTTAAAAAAATATTTTAAATGACCGGCATTTCGTCTTTCTTTAAAAAGGCACTCTAAAAATTAATAAATTTTATTTAATCTTTTCTTCTCCATTTTCTTCTTCTTCATAAGCCAATCTTTTAGAAAATGCGTTTACAGCTTTGTTCACATTAAATAATAATTGACTTTTTTCCTTTAAAAAATAAATTAATTAATTAAATATTTAAATAAAAATAATTACCTCAGAATCAATTGTTGAGTCATAATTTATCTGAAAGAAAAAGAATAATTTTTAAAAATTAATTAGAATAAAATACAAAAATTCAGAATTTCTAAAAACACAAACAAATTCAGAATTTCTAAAAACACAAACAAATTCAGAATTTCTAAAAACACAAACAAATTCAGAATTTCTAAAAACACAAACAAATTCAGAATTTCTAAAAACACAAACAAATTCAGAATTTCTAAAAACACAAACAAGTTCAGAAGATAAAAAATTATCAGAATGTTTAGAATAAAATATAACAATTAATTAATTATTTTTACCAATTGACGTGTTCCAAGAAGTTTATCGCTCGCCTGCTGCATTTCTCTTATACATTCTTGAGCATGTAATGCCATACCTTTAAATTTTATTAAAAATAATAAAAAATATCCTTTAAATTTATTTAAAAATTTTTGTAATTAATAAAAATTATTTTTTTGATAACGGACGTTTCAGTGCCATCACTTTTTATCACTTAACTTTTTATTAAATAATCATATTGGAAAACTTCTTTTGGAAAAAATAATTCTCACATTCAGAGCTATCGGTCAGTAAAAAATTAAAAAAAAAAAAAGTTGTAGAGAAAAAAGTTAAGGTACCAAAACGACCACCCTCTCCCTCAAGTAATTTTTCTTTTTTAAAAAAAAATATTTTTTAAATTTACGTTTTGATCCTGTAGAAATAAAATGAATTGAATTAAGATTATTAGATGCTTGATTAAGTTCTGAATTAATTATAGACGTTTCTTTTTTATTATTATTATTAAAAGTTGCTGAAGACAAATCACCAAAAGTTATACCAGAAACACCTCTTAAAGAAGAAAATTTTCTTTTTAATTAATTAAACAATTATTAATTTATAAAATAAAAATCAATTTTTTAATCAAAATTAAATTTTAAAAAGCGAAAAATGCAAATGTACGCAAAAAGGACGTTTCGGTGCGAGCTTATAAAATTGAGAATAATCAAGTTAGAGCTACAAAATTTGGTAAATATATTTTCCAAAGTGTTATCCATCTCTACTAAAAATTTTAGAATTTTTGATTAATTATTCAACAAGTTATGAACAAAAAACTAACAAAAAAGGTCATTTTTAGCCAAAATTCTGACATTTTTTGACCAGAATTTCTGAAAAATTTTACCAAAAATTCTCAAATTTTTACAAAAGATAAATAACACTATTTTATTCCTTTATTTTCAAAATTTTATTATTTTAGCTACTTTATTTTTCATTTTATAAGCAATCAAGTAACGCTAAGTCAACAAAATACCTCACCTGCAAGCAAGTTTTTGTGCCAAATAATTACTTCTTGGTGAATGAGCAGAAGAAGAAATATTATTATTATTATTTTTTGTAGTTATTGGAGTGAGAGATGTAGCACTTCTTTAAATTTAAAAAAAATCAAAAAAAAATTTTTTAAGCGGACGTTTCAGTGCCATGTTATAAAATTCAAAAATTAAACTTTAAAAAATAAAAACCTTATTCCTGTTGTTATTTTATTATTAAAAGAAGAAGAAAAAGAAGAAGATTCATCAATTGGATTATTACTATTAAAGTGTTGATATGTACGAGCATTTATTATTGGGGGAACAGGAGAAGAAGATATTTGTTGTTGCCATTGTTTATCCAACTTTTTTAAAAAAATAAATTAAATATATTTAAATTAATTTTTTGAATTATAACAAATAATTTTTAAAAAGTAAAAAAAAAATTTTTTTTTTTACTTTTTTTTGAACTCCACGTCTAAGACCACCACAACCACCTCCACCTCCTCTAAATGTATTAGGAGTTTCAGATAAATTATCATTATTTTCTTCTTCTTTTTTAGGAATTAAAATCATTGGTTGAATATCTGGTTCACTTTAAAAAAAATAAAAATTAAATTTATTAAAATTTTGGACGTTTTGGTGCCATGGACGTTTTGGTGCCAACCCAATAAAAATTTCAAAAAACCTTATTCTTCTAATATCTTTAATTGATTGTGCTAATCGTTGACGTGATTCTGTTAATTTTCCTAATTTTAATCTTCTATTATTTTCTTCTTCTTTATTTTTAAAATAATTATTATTTCCTTGTTGTTCACCCAATAAATTAGTTACTGATTTTGCTATTTCTCTGTGATTTTTATTATTATTATTATTTTGTTGTTGTTTTTGTGTTCTATAAAATTAAAATAAATTTTTTTATAATTTAAATGTGTAAAAACATAAAAATTCAAAAACGGACGTTTTGGTGCGAGCTTAATAAATTTAAAAAAATAAGCAAATAAAATAATAAAAATTACTAAAATTATCTTAAATAAGGTTATTTTAATTCTTTAAATTTAAAAAAAAAAATTATTTGAATATTAAAAAATTTATTGGCAAAAAATCAGAATTATTTTTTAAAAAAAATTCAACATAAATTTGAATTAATTTGCTCCATATTAATTTGCAAAATAAAAAATCCTAAAATTTCTAGAAAAATAAGTTAAAATACCATAAAAGAATATTTTGGGCAAAATTTCAAAATTTAAAAAAAAAATTTTTTAGTTCGCACCAAAACGTCCATTTAAAGATTAACGTGCTTTTCCCATAACTTTTTCCCATTATTATTTTTTAAATTAAATTAAATAAAAACCTATCATCATTAGAATTAATAGAAGTTCGTCTTCTTGCTGTTGTTGTCATCCATAAATTTCCAATAGATCTAGACCTTGATAAAGGTTCTTCTTCTTCTTCTTCTCCTTCTCTTTTTATTAAATTAATTCCTCCTTCTATTTTTAATCCAAACAAATTTTCTTGTGATTTTTTAAGTCTTTGTCTAGCTTGTCTTAATTTTGAAGAAGAATTAATTGAATTTTTTAATTGATAACGTGATGAAGTTGTTGAAGGCGAAGAACCCGAAAGTACCTAAAATTTATAAAATAATATTTTTTTAAATTTTTAAATTTAAAAAATTCAAACCGAACGAACAGATGGCGATTGAGGCCTTATATTATTTTGTGCAGCAGCAGCTTCAGAAGCAAGCAAAGCCATTGCTAATTGAGAAGGAGATTGAGAACGAGAACGAGGTAAATGAACTTGTGTTGTTGGTGTTTGGCGACCTAAATAAAATATAATTTAAATTCTGATAAAGTTTTAAAGAAAATACTACTGCGAAAATATAAATTCTGATTGAAAATACAAAACTTTAAAAATAGATACAAAAATAATTAAAGATAATACAAAATAAAAAAATATTACTTTCCGGAAAAATACATTTTTCAGAATATTTATATAAACTTTCCGGAAAAATACATTTTAGAATATTTATATAAACTTTCCGGAAAAAAATTTTTCAGAATATTTATATAAACTTTACGGAAAAATACATTTTTCAGAATATTTATATAAACTTTCCGGAAAAATACATTTTTCAGAATATTTATATAAACTTTCCGGAAAAATACATTTTTCAGAATATTTATATACTTTCCGGAAAAATACATTTCAGAATTTATAATTAAATTATTTGTATTTATTTATCGTTCCGGAAAGTATTTAGAAATTAATCCGGAAAATTAAAAAAACCTAATGATGATGGTGGTAATTGATCAAAATTATTATTATTAGCTGCTACAGCTGCAGCCATTCTTCGTTGTTTAATTTTATTAAGTGCTAGTCTAAAATAATTTTTTTTACTTTTTAAATTTTATTTTTGCTTCAAATTCAATTGTTATTAAATTTTTCAATAATTTTAATTTAAATAAATTTACCTAGCCCCACCACTACCACCACCACCTCCACCAAATTTTTGATCAAAATTTTGAATATTATTATTATTAATTAATCCATCAGGGGAATGACGATAATCATTATTATTATTATTAGTAATACCACTTGGAGTACTTGCTTGACTACTACTACAAGGACTGCTACTTGCTATTAATGAAGTTGTTGTTTGAGGAACTAAAAAAAATTTAAAAATAAATAAAATTCTCTTTTAATTTAATTAATTTACCTATAAAAGAATTGTTATTATTATTTTTTGCTTCATAATTTTGTTGCTCTTCTTCTTTATTTCCTGAAGTATTAAAAAGATTAGAGGAACGTCTCTTTTTAATAAGCATTGTATTCTTTAAATTATTATTATTAGGTTTCCAAACACAATAATTATTTTCTTCTCTTTTATCATTTTCAAAATTAATATTATTTGTTTGAAGAAAATGTTTAGATAAAGAATCTCGATTATCATATTCTTGTGGTATTTTCTTTAAAATTAAAATTAATAAAATTAAAAAATAAAAGAGATTTTAATAAAAAAAATAAAAAAAAACCTTTTCAATAATTTCAGATCGAATAGTATTAAGTGAAACAGAATTGCCTATACCACCAAAATATTGTTGTTGTTGATTATTACCATTAGAAATTAAAAAATTTGAATTTAAAATATCTTTTGTTGTTAAAGATTGTTGGATAGGTCTAACAGAAAGAAAAGAAGTTGGAGAAGGATGAGAAGGTGAAGATGCAACTTTAAAAAAATTAAATAAAAATTAATAATTAATTTTTATTTAAAAAAACCTCTTCCATTATTATTTTGTAAAAACATTTGTTGAGTTTTTTGTTGTGAATTATTTGCTCCAATATTCCATTTACGCCTTTCTTTAATTTGTTGTTGTTGTCCTATAATAATATTTGTTGTTGAATTTAAATTAGACATTGAACGACTATTTTTATTAGTTTGTTGTTGTTGTTGAAGTGTTTGATGAACATTTAATAAATGTTTTTGTTGTTGAGTTGGGTGAGTATATAACAAAGGAAGATGAGAAAATTGTTGTTGTTGTTGTAATGGTGGAGTATTCTGAAAAATAAACTTAATACTATTTTATTTGTATTTTCCGGAAAAAATCAGAACTATTTATTAAATGTATTTTCCGGGCAACAACAATATCGAAATTAAATAAATGTATTTTAGTTAATATTTCAGAATTTTTTTTTAATAAATGTATTTTTCCGGAAAATATTTCAGAATATTTTTAAGCAATGTATTTTCAAGGAAAAATCAAATTAGATGAATTTATTAAAATATTTTCCGGAAAATATTTCAGAATTAAGTTATTAAAATTTTTCATTTTTAACCTGTATTGGCCTATTTTGTTGAAAAAAGTGTTGTTGTTTATTATTTTGTGAAGGAGAAGAGACATTATTATTATTATTATGCGGATTAGAAGGGTTTGGACGTTGAGGGCGAGTCATCGGAGATGAAGAAAGCATTGAATTGATAACTAAAAAATTATTATTTTTTAATTTTAATTTAAAAAATAATTTATTAAAAATAATACCTTCTTCCCCTTCAATCAAACTCTGCTCACCACTCTCTTGTTGTTTAGAAAACAAACAGGAAGCGTCCAAAGGATTCACCCGTTTAATTTCGAAACTAAAAAAGAAAAGTAAAATATTAGTAAAAAATACAAAAATGCGATAAAAATAAAGAAAAACACATCCGGAAAAAAAGTTATAAAAATAAATATTCTGAAAAATACAATCAAAAATACACATTTAAAATAAATTCTGAAATTCCGGAAAAAAACACAAAATTAAATATTGTATTTTCTGCAATATATTTTCCGGAAATATTCTGATTTTAGATTGTTTCAGCGAAAAAAATGTATTTTGCATTTTAAATAATCAAAGAGGAAAATAAGGAAGCGTAAAAATGATGGTAGTGACAGGCGAAATAAATAAAAAATAAATTTTTTTTTTCAATTTTTTGTGGTTTCGGTGGTATAAAAATAATACTACCAGTCATTTTAACCCAACATATCTCTTTTCATCGATGTTCATTTTTAAGCGTTATATAAATAATATATATATATGTGATGGAAAAATCGATTGGCCAGCCGAAAGGAGATATACATTAAATTAAATAGAAAGAAATTGGGGGGTAAATAAAAAATAATAGAGGTGATCTTTATTTATTTTTTTAATAAAAATATTAAAATTATTTTTAAAAACCAAAAAATTCGATAATTTTGAAAGAATAATACTTTTCCGGATAAAAATAAATGATCAACAATGAATCAGAGACAAAAAAATACAAAAATAATTCTTTATTTTTCCCACTTTGCTATGCATCAATGACCTTTTTTACTCCCTTTTATTTTTACACATCACCTCAAATAATATATACATATAAGGAAGTGCGCCATAATTTTTTAAAAAACGTAAAAAATAGAGAAGAAAAATAATTCTGAAATTGCGGAGGAAAATACAATATTCTGAAATTTTTCAGAAAATACAACTTTAAAATAAATTTGAAAAGGTTTAAGAAAATACAAAAATTCTGAAAGTTTCAGGAAAATACAAGTTGAAAAATAAAAAAATTCTGAAATGTTTCTGAAAAATACATTTTTATAAATATTCTGAAAGTTTCCGAAAAATACAAGCTGCAAAATAAAATAAATTCTGAAAATGTTTTAAAAAATACAATTTAACAAAATTCCGGAAATGTTGTATTTTTTCCGTTTTTTTTATAAAAACATTTTTTCCCCACCTTTGTTGCAGTTTTTTCTCTGTTGATGCAGCATTAATATTACTACTACCTTCTCCCCCACCAATTCCACTATCCAATTCGTCATCAGCCTCTTGTAAAGTTGAAGGTCTTTTGGCAACAATAATATTTGTTGAATTTAAAGAAGAAAAAATTGTAGAAATTTGAGGATGTTCAATAAAATTGGTATTAGCTAATTTTGAAGAAAAAAATTTTTGTTCAGAGGAGAAAATATTATTTTTTTCGTCTTCTGGTGTTGTTGTTATAATTGAATTATCAGGACTTCTAAAAAAATAAAAATAAATTTTTTTTTAATTTTTTAAATATAGATTAATTTAATTTAATTAATTATTTAATTAAATGATCAGCAAAATGATCTTATTTTGATTTAAAAAATAAAAGAAAAAAAATATAATTATTTAAAAGGATATATAAATAATAATATTGTTTAAAAAGAAAAGAATTTTTGTATATCAAAAAATAAATAAAATCTTTGGAATGTTTGCAGCTGGAATCGTTGCCCTTTTTACTACAACAAACAACATAAAAAGCGATTTAGGGCAACGATCCCCTCCTTACACTCTTCTCTCAATTTTCTCTTCTTTTCTTTTCTTTTTTTTTACCCACACCACCCAAAACGTTTATAATATTATAAAATATGTGTGTATATAATTTTCATTTTTATAATTTATTTATTTCAAGAAATGATCAAAAAGATAAGCATAAAAATTAAAAAAGAAAATATATATTTTTAAATTTTAATAAATGACCGAAAAAATCTCCAATTAATTTTTAATTATTTTATTAAAATATTTAGTTATAAAAAAAGTCGAAAAAATAATTAAAAATTTTCTTAAATAAATAATAAAATTTATACGCTTTTTGAAGAGATATTTTGGGAAGAATTCGCTTTTGAATAGTTGTAGATAAACGCCAAACTGCAATACAGCCACTATAAAAAGTTAATTAAAATTAAAAAAAATAATTAAAAAAAAACTAACGAATATGTAACGAGCAAAAGGCGGCTAAAAATGAATAAAATGTTAAAATATAAATTTATATATAAAAATGTTTGTATGTACACCTGCAGTCAGGCAAAAAGGCAAGTCCGGTGACACAGTCAGATGGAAGGCCAATCACTGTAAAAATAAATAATAAAATGACCACACAAAACACAAATATTATACAAAATACACATTTGTTTAAACATATGCTTTTAGTAATGTTTGCAAAACAAAATGTTTTGCAAACATTGAGTTTTGTAAAACATTAAATGTTTTGTATTCTTTATAAAATTATATGTTTGTGTGTTTTTGTTTAATATTTTAAAAATATAAAAACACTGTTTTTGTATTTTAAAATGTTTTAATTTATGTGTTTTATTTTTTCTAAAAACACATATAAACAAAAAAACATGTTTTTACTTAGTTTGTATTTTCTCATGTTCTCCAAAACATATTTTTGATTTAAAATACAAAACATTTGTTACTTTATAAACAAAACACATTTACAAAAAAATACCGTCACAATTGTTGCTAATAATTTCTGCACACTTTTCTTCTTTTAAGTCTAACAGGTGGATACTCTTATTAGAACAAAGAATTGCTATATAAAAAATACTAAAAACTTTTTCAAAACAATAAAATAAAAGCTGGTTCAAATAAAATGTTTATAAAATAACATTTTTTAATAATTTAATTAAATTCAAATAAAATATTATTTTTGACGGCTGCTATTTATTTAAAAACAAGTGATTTTTAAAAATTGGCGAAATGTTTTTATTTCCTAACCTATAGAGAAAAGGAAAAAAAGATAACATTTATTAAGAGAAAAGAAAAAAAGTAACTTAAGTTTATTTTTTAATGTATTCCTTTCAACTTTTGTTTCAAGTTTAATTTTGTTTTAAGTTTAAATTGTAAAGTTTTATTTAAAGTTTATTTTGTGCTTCAAATTTGATCTTCAAGTTTCAATAGAGGATATTTTGCTTAAGGTTTGCTTATAAATTTTAAAATTAAAAATTTTGAGTTTGGTCTGTTTAAAAAAAAAACTGTCTGTTTTTTTAATAAAGTATTCTTCGAAGAATATTTATGTAAAAAAATATCAAAGAAATAAACATATTTCGATAAAAATGAACATGTAAACATTTTTAGGACAACAACAAATGAAAGACCAAGCTTTTTATAAAAAAATTGGGAAAATAAGTGGAAAAAGCCGGAAGAACAAAAAACCCAATCGTCAACAACAAACAGCAGAAGCAAGACAAAATGCATTAACCGCCAGAAGGAACAAGAAACAACAACAGATAGAAATTCCTGGAAATTCTGATCAAGAGGTTTATTTCAATTTAAAAAATATTTATAATAAGTATTGTTATGTTTAATTTAAAAATATATTTGGTCTATTATTAAAACCTTTAAGGCATTTTAATACTTGACTATTTAAGGGAACACTCTTAGCTTCAATAGAAAATATAAAAGAAAATAAAATGAACAAGAAACAACAAAATTCTTCTCAAATAACTCCGCCTGAAGACAATTTAGGCCGATGTTCAAATAATTTATTTGTAGCACTTTATGATTTTTATGGAGCTGGAGAAGAAAAATTATCTTTAAAAAAAGGAGATCAGGTTTTTTTAGTTTAATAAAAAATGTGTAGAATTATGAAAATAAAATTCAAAAAATAAAATTTTAAAGCAATAGAATAAGTAACAAATATTTTTAAGATTGAAGTACTCAGTTATAATAAAACAAAAGAATGGTGTGAAGTTAAGTTAATTAATAGACAATGTGCATCTACAAATTCTGAATGTAATGGACGAATTGGTTTGGTACCTAGCCATTATATTGCACCTACTAATTCTATGGATAAACAAAGGTTTTTTATTTATTCACTTTGAGTTTTTTAATTATATTGAGTGTGATTTATAAGTTTCCCTAATTTCAACTTATTTTCTTTTACATTACAGCCTTACACAAATTGCTGAATCTTCAACATTAATTAATCAAAATGCCTCGACTTCTCAACAACAATCAACAATTGAAGAAGATTATGAGAATGAGAACAACGATAAAGATGAAAGTGATGATTCTGAAGATGATCCAATTAAACTAATTAATTGTCCGTACTGTGGTTTGGGGTTGCGTAAATTGCGTAAAAGACATTATACAAGTCCTGTTTGTGGCCGAAATTCGTTTTACACTGACAACGGCATTAGTATTATCTACAATAATGTGTTAAATGGAAATTTTGTAGACACAACAAACTTTATCAATCTTTTAAAAAAACAAAACAAAGGAGAAACAGTATATATTTTCTAGGGCTTTTCTGTATAAAAAAATAATTTTAAAAATATTCTTAAGGTATACATAATAAGAAAAGGAAAAGAATTAGTGTACGTTGGCCATACAAAAACAACAACCCAACTTCGTTTTTCCTGTCATAAAATAAGAAAAATTGCAAAGAAAGAAAAATTAGAATATGCCATATTAATGTCAAACTTAACGACTGATTCGGCGTGTTTCCTAGAGTCTTTAATTTTATTGGGTTTTGTCATTCCTTCAGAAAGAACTTTAAATGAAACATATGAACATCGCAATTTATCAAATTTTTTATTAGATGAAATGAACTACAACTACATTCCGAAAGTATTTAATCCTTATTATAAATAATACTTTTATTTTTAGATAAGATTGTATCACCATGAGGTCTTTTCCTTCATTTATAAAAGAAATTTAAAATGGAGATTCGTTCACAAAGATTTAAATTTTTGAATAATTTTTTATTAAATATTGTTTTAAGTTGTTGGGTATACCCCACACTTATGTATTATTATTTATTTTATTTGAATTTAATTATTAAAAAATATTATTTTTTAAATTAAACATTTTAATTTAATTTACCTGCAAAGGTTCCAGAAGGGTCTACGCATATCTAAAAAATTAATAAAAAAATCAAAAATTTTAAAATTAAAAAAAACCTTTGTAATTCGAATTCCACCTCCTTGTTCTTCTTCTTCTTCAAATTTAGATCCAAAAATTAAATTATTTTCATTTAAAGTACGAAGTAATTGACCATTTATTGGATCAATTTCATAAAGTAAACAATTACATCCAATTAAAATTGTTTTATTTTCAATAAAAGATAAACAATTTGGAATTTTTTCAATTGGCCATTTATCAATTTTTAATAATATTTTTGTTGAAATAAAATTATTATTATTTGTTGTTTTATAATCAATTATAATTTCTCTACTAATTAATACTTGATCTACACTAAAACTAATTAGTAAAAGAGGAGAATCCTTTTTTAAAAAAAATAAAATTTAATTAAAAAAAATAAAAAAAATTAATAATTAAATTATTTAAAAAATTAAAAAAAAAATTTTTTTTAATTTAAAAAGTAGACGTTTGGGCGCGTAGTGTTTAGAGGCTCTCGCTTAAATACAAATGTGAACCCAATATTTTTTTTTTTAAATTTTGCACAAACATTTCTAAAAGACTTAGCTACCTCTAAGAAAAAATTGAGAATTTTTAGTCAAGTAATTATTAAAATATTAAAAAAAAATACATTTTCGCGACAAAACGTCTTGTTAAAAAATCAAATATTTTTTTAATTTTTCAATAATATTAATAATATTATTTTTTATTTAAAAAAATATAAATAAACAAAAAAAACCTGAGTAGATTTAATGAATTTTAGTGTAGTAATAGGCCCTTTGTGTTCATCCAAAGTTAGCAAATGTAAATAATTTTGTTTGACATCAAATAAATGAATTAATCTATCTCTACTAGAAGAAGCAAATATTAAATTATTAGAATTATTGTTGCTATAATCTAAACAAAGAATTTCATCTTCATGAGCTTCAAATTCAACAAGTAAAGGCCAATTTATTTGTTTTAAATCAAATATACTTTTTTAAAAAATAAAATAAAATATTAATTTAAAAAATTAAAACCAAATATTCCCGTTTTTACGACCACAAGCCAAATGTTCTCCACCCGGACTAAGCCTTTAAAAAAAAATAATTAAAAAAAAATAAATTAAAAATAATAACCTTAAACAACGCACACCAGTAGTTGATTCTAAAGAATCCGAAAGAAGACCACCAAAATTTTCTTAAATTAAAAAAATAATTAAATTAATTTTAATTTAATTATTTTTAAATTTTTTTCCTTATTTTTTAATATTTTCAATTTCTTACTGTCAAGTTGTTCAGTTAATAATCCACTTTCTGTACTTAAAAATAACACTTTTTTCAATTCTGGAGATATTGATAAATTTAAATTATTATTATTATTTATTTGTTGTTTTTGTGAAGAAGATAATAATGACCAAAAACGAACAGTTTCATCAGCCCCCGCTGTCAGAAAAAAATCATTTGCTCCGTCAAATAAAACATTATTAAAAGTTTCCACATCGAAAATTGGGCCAACATGAAAATGTTGAGAACTATTAAAAGATAAAAGAAAATACAAATTGTAAAAACAAAGAAATAAAAAATTAAAAGAAAATACAAATTGTAAATAAAAAGTTGGTAAAGTTGTAAAAAATACATTTTTTCAAAACAATGTATTTTCCGGAAAAATAAATATATTTTCAGGAAAGAGTAATATTCTGATTTTTTATTATTATAAAATAATCAGAAAATATTTTCAGAATAAAATTCTGATTTTTTATAATTAAACAAGTTTTTGTATTTTCCGGAAACTAATTTTCACAAAAATAAAATACAAATAAATAAAAACCTTAGTTTGAGTGTATTTTGAGTTGTTGACAATTGTCCCTCTATTTCATTGGGTATATTTAGTTGCCAATGGTAAAGAGAGCGGTCGCTACAATAAAATAAAAATATTTAATCCATAATTTAGCTAATTGAAATGTATTTTATTTTAAATAATATTAATTTTTAAATTAATATTATTTAAATTTTATAAAAGAAAACCTGTATAAAGCACTTAAAACATTTGAAGTAGCATGGAATACAATAGAATGGACATCTGGAAATCTAAAAATTAAAAATAAAATTTCTAATTTTTTTTAAATTAAAAAAATACTTTAGTTCTTCTTCAACACATGTATCAGTTGTTATTCTCTCACAATCTTCTTTTGAATATTTTTGTAAAGGCAAAGGCTTGGGTAATTCCATTAAAAGTTGCATATTTGTTGTATCAATTATTCTAATTGTTCCATTCCAAAATCCAATAAAAATTAAATTTAAAGATGAAGATAATGCCAAAGGTACTTCATCTCCCATTTGATATAAATTAACAAGTTTTTTATCGATAAATTCAATTAAAAGTTTTGTTAATGTCAAAACAAATGTTTTGTTGGAAGGTAAACAACAACAAGCAATGAAACTGAAAAAACAAATAAAATTTTAATTTAAAATTTAAATTAATTTTTTTTAATTTAAAATAAATAAAATTAATTTACTCAAAAATAATTAATTTTAAATAAAATAAACTTAAAAATATAAAATATCAATTTATTTAAATTTATTAAAAAAATAAATTAAAAATTAAGGTTAAAAAAAACTAACGTATTGTTCCTCTGTTCGGAGAGAATAGCTGACCTACCCTAAAAATAAAATATTTAATTAAAAAAAAATTAAATTAAATATTTAAAATATAAATTTAAACTAAATTAAAAAAAAACCTGAAGAAGTAAAGAATTATTATCTTCACCATTACGTTCAATATACCAAAATTTTACATGTCTAACTCCAACCTAAAAATGAAAAAAAAATTAAAATATTTAAAAAAATTAAAATATTAAAAAATAAATAAACTAACAGTAACAAACATTCTCCCATTAACAGATTGAGCCATAGCATTTACTTGACAGGTTAATCTACTTTCTGCCAATTTTCTTTTTGTTTTCCATTCCCAAACAATTATTTGTTTGTCATGCTATTATAAAATATATTTTTAAATTAAAAAAAAAATTAAAAAAAATTAATTTTTTTAATTTTACATTATTTCCAACAGATATTAACAAATCAGAATCAGCCGAAAATCCCTAAAAAAGTAAAAAAAATTTAATTTAAAATTAATAAAACTAACCACACAGCTTATACCAAGTTTATGCCAACCCAATTCACACTAAAAAAATAAAATTTAATTTAAATAATTTTACAATATTTTTTTAAATTTAATTAAAGTGTTGAACTGACCTCTGGTTCTGTTTTGCAGTTTTTAGGTGTCCAAATTCGAACTTTTGGATCTGTTCCAAACTAAAAAAATAAATTTTTAAATTTATACAAATTATAAAAGATTAATAAAACAAAAAAACTACCTCTCCAGTGGCAATGAACTGACCACAAGGAGACCTTTAAAATTAAATTAAAATTAAAATATTTTCAAAAATATTAAATTAATTTTACCAAGCAACACAAGTCAAATGACATTTTCCTGGCGATATAAGATTAATTCTGGATTGACTGAATGGATTAACCAAAACAATTGCTGAACCAGCAGGATAACAAATCAATCCAGAATTTTGGTTTAATGCAAGCGAACGGGAACAGGCAGTGCATCCTATAATATTTTCTAGTTTTGTGGGAGACATTTATGTTGTTCTGAAAAAATAAAAAAGTTTTAAAAGAAATTGTAAAAACAAAGTTTAAAGAAAGAATTGTAAAAACAAGTTGGAAAACAAAGTTGTAGAAATAGAATTGTAAAAACAAAGTTTTAATTTGTAAAAAGTTGTAAGAAAAAAATTGTAAAAACAAAGTTTAAAGAAAATTGTAAAAACAAAATTGTAATTTTAAGAAACAAAGTTTTCTTCATTAAATCAGAAGAAAAACGAATAATTTTAAAGACTAAAAAGTAAAGGTAAAGTAAAAAAGAATAAAATAAGAATTTATTTTTATGGGCCCGGCTATTAATTGCATTATTTTTGTGGGAGTAAGTATTTTCGACGGGGCGTTCTACAAAATCCTCCAAGGTCGTTTATTTTGATAGACTTTGGAAGATATTTCTTGGAATGGAATAATTTATATATAATTTATTTAATGGCAATAATGACCTTAAATTCTGGTATTTTTGTTAAAAAAGAGATGAGCAGCATCTTTGACTTTTTCGGGGAAATTTTCTTAAAGTTTATGGATTTAAATTATTATAAAAAATCAGAAATAATTCTGAAATTTTTTTCAATCTTAAAAAATATTTAAAATAAAAAATATTTTATATTACAAAAGAATTAATTTTATAATTTTTTTAATGTTGTTTTAGTTGGCCAAAACATATTTTTTTAATAGTTGTTATTATTGTATATATATTTGAATAAAAAAAATATTAAAAAAAATCCTCTCTTCACTTTTACTAATTCAAAAAGAGTAGTAGTCATTTATAGTCATCACTTAACAAGAAAAAAAATAAAAGAAGAGAACGAGGGCAAGCAACACACAAATATATGACTTTACCCCTTTTCTACTCTCCTAATCGGCGCAAATCAGAAAAGGAAAAAAAATAAAAGAATTAAAAGTTAAGGGAACAGAATGTTGTATATTTTGTCTTTTTTTGTATAATTGATTTTCATATTGGCGGAAAAAAGAAGAAGAAAAAAAGAAAGAGCCAAAAAAGATTATCCGGTTTTTAAACCAAACACGCACAAACACTCAACGGATGTTTTTTTAATATTATTGAAACAAAAAAATATATAAATTGTTTTACAAAGATTGATTTGTGTAATTTTAAATGATATTACAATTAGTCAACACTAAAAATTAAATACAAATGAAGAAAAAATAGTAGTGTAATATTCTGGTAATATTTTATAAAAATCAGAAATATACTAATAATAATGATATTCTGATAATATTCTGAAAATAAAAGTAATTCTGAAATATTAATTTTGATTATTGAAATATTAATTAATAAAAATTCTGATTATTCTGATAAATTAATTCTGAAAATAATTTAAAAGATAATTCTGAAATAATAAGAAAAATTCTGAAATTTTTTTATAAAAATCAGAAATATTATGAAAATAATTCTGATTATTCTAAAACTTATTTATTATAAAAATCAGAATTATCCTGAAAAAGACTTGGAATAAATTCTCTTAAAAAATAACGATCATATTACTTAAAGAAAAAACAAAGAAAATGAGGGAAAATAAAAGTAAAATAATAAAAGACGTTTTTATTAAAAATAAAAAGTACACAATTTTCCGTTGTTATTTTCAACATATTTATTTATTTTTTATTTTTTCTCGTATTTTTGCGCATAGGGGAAAAATCAAAAAGAAAAGTATGTATTTGCTTGAATTTATTGATTTTTAAAGAAAAAATATAAAAATATATTAATAAAAAAAGAGAAAGTAAAAATAACGGGATGCGCCGGATCACTTTTTTTTATTTTACTTTTAAAAAATTGAAAAAAGAGAGAAGAAAATAAAATAAAAATATTAAAAATAAATAAAAATAAATAAAAGCTTGTGTTTTCTCTCTTCTCATTCTTCCACATTTTTTTCTCTTTTTTTTTAATTCTTTTAGATTTTAGAAAGTTAATAAATAATTTTATTTATTTTTTTAACCAGTTGTTTATTAAAAAATTTTTTTTTTGTCAAATTAATTTATCAAGCTTTTTAAAAAAAAGAGAAGAGAGATATGGCCAAAAATTCAATAAAAAAATTATTGAAGAGAAAAATTAAAAAAATTAAATATTAATTAAAATAACAATAAATAAAACAAAATAAATAAATAAACACAACAATTCTTTCTTTTACGCTAATTTTAAGAGGAAAAAAGAGGGGAAGAGAAGAGGTGTGTTTATGCTTTAAAAATAAAAAAATAATAAGGGGACCACCTATAAAATATTTAAAAATAAATATATTGATTATGTCCCAAAATGCTGGTTTTATTAAAAAAAATGAAAAGGTATATTTATAAAAGGGGCCATAAAATATAATAATTATTATGATGACCAGGTGGGCAATTTGAAGTAGTTTAGTAATGAAAAAAGAGAAAAATAAAGGCAGGATTTAAATAATAATTATTTTAAAATAATAAATAAAAATAAGGTCAAGTCCTAAAAAGATAAACATTTTCATTACAATAATATTTAAATTAAATTTTTTTAATTTAAAAAGATAATTTTATAGCTCAAAAAGTGATTTAGAACAATTAGCAATTATAAGGGAATCAAAAGGACTCGAACCTTTATCCAAAATAACCAAGTCTAAACCACTACCGACTGAACCAACACAAACTTGATTTTACTTCAGTATTTTTTGACTAAATTTAAATTAAAAATATACCAACCATCACAACGTAGACGAACAAACAGCCTAACAACTAATACAAAATTAAATAAAAATTTTAAATTAAAAAAAATACCAAAAGGAATACAAATCACAAAGTGCATTTTCCAAGCAAAATATAAGAATTAATTATAAATAACCAAAGGTCTCTCCACATTCCCAGAGTCATCAAAGAAAAAATCCTTCAAATCCTTCTGTTTAAAAAAAAATAGATCAGTTATTCATAATAATAAAAAATATTTTTAAAAATTTAATAAATTTCTTTTTTTTAATAATATTTTTTTAATATTTAATCAATATATTACACAAAAATAAATAAAAAATAAATAAAAAAATTGAAAAAATAATTCAAAAAAATAATTCTCTTTATTCAATCATCAGTAACATGACTTGGATGAACCAAAAGAAAAGCGTTTTCATAATTAACATCCTCATCACCATCATCCATACGAATAATAACTTTATTACGTATTAATTTTGGTATTATTCGTTCAATTTTTGTTTTTTGTAATTTATAATCTTCTTCTGTTTGAATGTTTGGTTCCATCATTTCTAGATACCTTTGAATATAAATTAAAATATAAATTTTAAAAATTAATTCTGAAATTTTATTTAATTAATAAAACATTTATTCGCAATCAGGGGAACGCCTATACCCTTCTTCACATTTAAAATAAAATCAGAATATTTTATTATAAATTCTGAAAATTAATTCTGATATTTTCTCAATATATTCTGAAAATAATTCTTGAAAAAATCAGAAAATATTCAAAAATTCTGATTTTTTATAATAAAAAAATCAGAAAATATTCTGAAATATATTTAATGAAAAATCAGAAAATATTCAAAATTCTGAAAATAATTCTTTCAAAAAATCCAAATTAAATAAATCAACTAACCATTCAACAATTTGTGCATGTCTAACACCATTCCAATCTTCTTCAGCTGCATGAAGTTGTTCTTGTGCTCTCATATGAACAACAATCATTTCAGTTATTCTTCCAAATTCAACATCTGACATTGTTAAAGGTATTATTGTTGTTTGGTCAACAACAATATCCATTAAATCTTCCTTTTCTTTTAATCCATCTTGACTTTCAGAACAAATTAAATTTGTTACATCTCCTAGAGAATGATGTGTAGGTAAAGGCATAAATTCATCCTTAAAAAATAATTTTTAAAAATCATTTAAATATACAAAAACATCGGCAGGCGTCGAACCTTGCACTATTTCCTAGAGAAACACTCTTCTCAATTCTTAAAATATTCTGAAAAAATCAGAATATTTTTACAAATAATTCTGATTATTCTCAAAAAATTCTGAAAATTAATTTTGAATTTTTTAAATAAAAAATCAGAAAATTCTTAAAAAATATCATCATAATTACATTAAATTAAAAAATTCTAATTTTCATTTTTCCCTATAAATTTCCCTTTATTTAATAAATAAACCTCTCTTACATTATCTTCCTCTTCCAAACTTATTTGTTTACTTCCCATTCGAACAATTGTTTCAGAAAGAAGTTTTGTTGCTTTAATAACATGCTCTGGAGTTACCTTAAAGAAAAAAAATATTTTTAAGCTCAAGAGAAAAATTTTTGAATTTTTTAATAATTTAAAATTAAAAAAAAACAAAATTTAAATTATTTTAATAAGAGAAAATAATCATAGATAAAATTTTTCCAGTTGAGTCTCTCGCTTTCACTTCACTTTTAGTGAAATAATAATTTTATAATTAAAATCAGACAACTAGCAAAATCAAAATTTATAAAATAAAACTCAAATGACGAAAGGATGTCAGTTGAGTCTGAGGAAAAACTATCATGATAATAAAAAATCTCAACTAAAAAAGTCACCACCTATTTTCAATTAAAATAGAACATAATTTATTCATAAAAATTAAATTTAAACCTCTGGAGCACATTTCAAACGAGCATAAGCTTCAGAAAGACGAATTAACGACTCCAATTGACGAACTTAAAAATACATATATATTAAAAAAATATTTTCCTATAAATTAAAAAAAACCTGTCACTTTAATTCGAGATCCATTATCATTTAAACGAAATTTTAAATATGAAGATTTTAGAACACGTTCAGCAGCTTCAGAAATCTAAAAAAAATTAAAATTAAATTAATTTAAAAAATAAAAACCCTTGGTTTAAAACAACGTGCAAACATTATATATTTTCTAATTTCTTCCATTGTATAAATTGTATTAGCTTGTTGACGATTGAAAGCACGACGATGATTATCAAGAATTTTCTTTGCAATTTCAAAATCAACAATCTGAAAAAAAATATAATTTTAAAATTTTGAAGAATTCAAATTTTGTTTTTACAAACAAAATTCTAATTAATACCTTATTTTTTATTTTAAAAATTTTCCAAACCTCAATCTCCATGTTTTAAAATCAAAAAATTAAAAACTAACAGAATTATCATTAGTATCAACCAAAACAAAGAACAGATCAAAACGTGAAATTATTGGAGCTGTAAGAAGAACGTTATAACGAAGAGGTTTAGATTGATCATATTTCCCTCCAATAGGATTTGCAGCGGCCAAAATTGAACATCTTGCATTTAATGTTGCTTTTACACCTGCTTTAGTTATTGAAATTGTTTGTTGTTCCATTGCTTCGTGAATAGCTACTTGGTCTTTTGGATCCATTTTATCAAATTCGTCAATGCAACAGACACCCTACAAATTGGAAAAAATTAAAAAAGAACATTATTTATAAGGATTTAAAATTATTTTCACCCAGTAGGCTTCGAACCCTCAACCATTCAGTTGAAAACTCAAACGCTTCCAACTAAACCAACGATCGACATTAACAATAAACAAATTTTTGTGAATATAATTTAATACTTTTTAACTTAAATTATTCCAAAAATATCACCTAAATCATAAACATTTCATAAGTAAAAATTTTTTTCAAAAATTTAAGTTCAATATAAATAGAGAAAAAAACCTAACATTATCTGCCAACATTAATGCACCCGCTTCAATAACAAAATCAAAAGAGTCTTCACTTTTAACAACAGCAGCAGTTAATCCAGCAGCAGAAGATGCTTTTCCGCTTGTATAGACAACTCGTGGAGAAAATTTTTCTACAGTCCTGGAAAAAAGAAGTTTTTCAAAAATATTTTCATTCAATTCCCAATTTAAAAAAAATTAATTTTCAAATTTTTTACTTCAAAAATTGACTTTTCCCACAAGACGGATCTCCAAGTAAACAAATATTAATATCTCCTCTTAAAGTTGTTCCACTAGCTCTTTTAGCAACACCACCAAATAACATTAATAATATACCCAATTTGACTTGTTCACTTCCAAAAATATTTGGAAAAAGACTGTTACACAAATTTTCAACAATTTGAACATCTTCAGTCATTAATTTTAATTTTTCTTGGTCATTTGGAGGCAACGATTCCCATAATTCATTTGCTGTAACTTCTTCATGTGTAAAGTCAACATCTCCAAACTTAGAGAGAGAAAATTAAAAAAAATTAAATAAAAAATTTAAGGGGGGTCCCCAATTTTATCATTAAATTTTCCCAAAAATATTATTTTTAAAATTATAAAACCGTTGGATTAGATGGTTGAATACTGCTAGCAAGAAATGCAATTTTATAAGTAAGGTCACGAACACCCAACGATTTAAGACCACGAAGACCAATTCTATCAGAATCTTTAGTTCGAGCCTTTACTTGAGTACGTACACCTTAAAATTAAATTTATTTAATTGTCTTATGTATTTAACAAACAATTTTCTATTTTTATTAAAAAAACCTGGAGTAGCTAACATTGCAACATCAGGAATAACAATTAAAGTTCCAATAAAATCGCAATGATCACCAGGTTGAGCAGTTTCAACTGACTCTCCTCTAATTATTACATCAACATTTCTGGGCACAGACCCAAGAGGTAATTCATCCTGATTTTCTTGAATTTTTAAACGTTGAAAGTCTACAAATAAAGAATCATAAACATTTAACATAAAACGACTGCGATTTTGACATTGTTGATTTTCACATTTTATTGGCTATAAAAATAAAATTTTTTAAATAAATTACACTCTAATCTATTTTTTCAAACAATTTCAAACTCGAAATAATAAAAAAAATTAAAAAAAAAACCTGTGTATACTGAAATTGTTGAGGAACATTTCTAATAGTAACACCACAATCATCGCAAACAAAAGTTCCAAGACAAAGTTCAGGATGGACTTGATGTGTTCGAACAATTTGGCCAGAAATTCGAATCAATTTCCCTACTTTGTCTCCTGTTAAATTGCGAATTGAATGTTTGGTTTTTACATCCAAAATTCCAAGATAAAATTCAGTTCTTTGCAAACGACCATGTTTTATTATTTCATCGTTGTCACATCTTTCGATGACTAAATCGCGTATTGCATTGCAAAGGAATGGGTAAAGTCTGAAAATATAAAAATGTTTATATAACAGAAATATCAGAAGAAAAAAAAGAACTAAAAAAATCAAAATTTTGAAGAATCGATCCCGAATATTGAGGGCGCGAATGTCAGGGATCAGAGAAGGTCCGAGAAAAGTCTCGTGGAACGGAATTCGGGACTTGCAACTTATTTACAACACAAGTTCATATTATAAAAACAAAAAACATTATCGGAAAACACTAAGCTAGAATCACCATAGAAATTAGAATTATATAATTCCAAAGTCCCAGACATTAAGAAACACAAAAAACCATTACCGATGAAATTGTAGTTCAATAGTTGAAGACAAAACAGCACTGTATGCAGATATATGCGAGAATTTAACATACAAAGTATTACGTCCAGGATTTTTTAATTCATCTATTTGATCCATATATAACTTAAAACCATCAGAATCTTCATAACTTTTAAATGAAAATAAATTTATTAAAATTTATTTAGTAAACCTTCTCAAAAATTTAGCAAAAGCTGTCTGTGAGCGCCGACCATCTTCATCTTGAACTATTTTATGTGCAGATTGTTGCATTTTGAAGGAAATCAATAAATTCCTTATTTAATTTATTAACTAAAAAAATATCCTCATGTAAGAAAAGAAACTCAAAAATAGCAAGTGAGTTTAAAAAATAATTTAACCGCTTAAATAGTGACGAATACATTAACCGTTCTACCAAATAAAAAATTTAATACTATTGGACATTTTAAAATTAGATATTTTAAAATTACATCTTAACTTTCTCTGAAAAAGACTACAGAAAAGAGAGATTGCAGACAGTTAGCCGTCTCTTTTTAAATAAAGCAGTTTGAGTGCAATAGACACTCAACATAAAGTGGATTGTGCTGGGTGATTTGAGTGTCGAGTTTGAGAGGAAACACAAGTTTAAGCTTTAAAAGGTTATAAAAGCCAATAAATTAAGTTTATTTAAAAAAACTCTCTTCATATCAGTTGTCAACTCAATTCTTCTTGTTTTTGTGTTTACTACAATGAAGTCAATTATTCTCAACAACAACAATTATTGGAAGAAGACAAAGTTTATCTTGGCTATCTCCATTGTTGTTCTGTTGCTGTTAATTGAACAAGTCAAAACTGAGGGAATAAATATCAAAGTTGATATGGAAGATGATAATGAAAAGGTAAGGAAAGGAAGGAAATTTTAAAATTTATTTTTAATTTAAGAATGTTTTGTCGTCGACTTCTGTCTCTTCTATGGATAAAACAATCGAGACTACTACAATCACCGAAACTAAAAATAATGAAACACAAAAGGCTGAAATGGTAAGAAAATAAATTTTAAGTAAAATTTACTTATTTTTTTAGCTGATGGACAATAATGCCGAGCAGAAGGCAGAAGATTTGACACTTATCGAATTCAGAAAATACAATGAAAAAGAAGACTTGAGTTCTGATGGGAATTTTTATATGATATTCTATGGAACTGTCCTTGCTATTGGTCCCTTTTGTTGTTACTGTATCTGTTGGTGTATTTTATGCTGTTGCCCATGCCCAGGATATTGTTACTACTACAAAAAATAAAATACAAAACCAGAATTAATTTTAGAAAACCAAAATACAAAGCTTTCCGGAAAAGTCAGAATTTTACAAATATAAAACTTTCCGGAAAAACCAGATTACTAAAGAAACTAAAATACAAAACCAGAATTAATTTCAGTAAAACCAAAAATACAAAACTTTCCGGAAAGGTCAGAATTAGAAAAATACAATTATTAATGTTCACTTTTCCTTCTATAATGTATGTATTTTCCGTATTTTCTTTTAAATAAAAAATAAAACAATTGTACAAAAATACATATATGGCAGTTTAAATAGAATTAATGTATTTTTAAGGAATCCTAACAATAATAAAAAAGAAACACTTTATTTAGCTCCACCAGAATTGTCGAGCAGCAAAACTTTGCTAAAAATAGTAAACCCAAAAATAAATTTGAAAAAAAATATAATTTAAATTAAATAACCTGTCCATTTTGTATTTCACTCATTTTTTTATTTTTGTTTTCAACAGAAGGAAATGATAAAAATTGTTTTTCGTCCTCATAGCCGCCAACATTCTTTGACATCCAATTATTAATTCCAAAACTCTTTAAAAAAATTAAAAAAAAATTAAATTAATTTATTTAAATTTAAAAAACAAACCTGTTGTCCTATAATTGGAGATTTTATTTTTATTTGTTCTTGATTACTAGGGAATTGAAGAGAAAAAGAAGAAGAAGGTGCAAAAGCAACATTTGAAAATGAAGGTAATAAACGATTTTGGTCAATAAAGGCACCATCAGTATTTTCTAAAATTTTAAAATAGGACATTTTGTCTCATTTTTAAATATTTTTAATTTTTCAACAAACCTCTCCCTTCTATGCGTGGTGTTTTAAGCGAAATCCACTTCGTTTCGCTCGGCCCAATATTTTGTAGTAAATTTAAATTATTAGTATCAGGTAAAACAATATTATTTTTATTTTGTTGTTCTTGTCCGTTATATAAATCTATTATTTGGCCTTTTTGTTGACCCCCAAGAGGTGCTTGAGCGAAAGGACGCCATTCGGGAACAAACAAAGAAAAGCAGATTTGACGAAGAATATTTAGATAATTCTCGTCACGGACAACTAAAAGAATGTAAAAAAGAGGTTATAATTGGGTCAATACTCAAATTGGTCAAAAAATGTAAAAATTAGGATATTTATTTGGCTGGAAAACTCTTTATCCACGTTAGAAAAAATATTTTTTAGGGTAAAAAATTCCCAAAATGTTCAAAAAAAACTAGAAAAATTAAATAAATCAACTAACCGTCTTTTTGTATTCCCCAATCAGGCAAACAAAAATCAAAACATTCACTGCATTTTTGAATTTTTTGGTCATCTCCATTATTATTTGTTTTGCTTAAATGTACCCAACGAGCACCTCTACATTCAGCAATCTTTAAAATAATAAAAAATAAATTTTATTTTTTTTTTTAATTACTTCAGGTTGAAATAGTGGAGGTTGATTAAGAGGAATAACAGTCCATTGCCAATTATTTTCCCAACCATGAAGTTGATTTAATTTCTTAAAATTAAAAAAATTAATTTAGGTCCTCTATATTCTTAAAAAATAAAAATCAGAATATTTTTGCAATTTCAGAATTTCTGAAAAAAATCAGAACAACACGTCCCCTACGCAGGTCAATTTACTGCGTGGCTCATAAAATAATCAAATGACCTCCTAAAATCGTCAAAATTTGCAAATATATTATTGATAGTGTTATCTAACATTGTTAAAAATTTGAGAATTTTTGATTCAGTATTAACAAAATTATGGCCAAAAAATGTCAGAATTTTTGGAAAATTTCACTTTTTTGGCCATAAGTTGGAAAATAATGAATCAAAAATTCTCAAATTTTTATCAATTTTAGTTAACACTACCAAGAATATATATATACAAAATTTCATAGCTTTAGGTTCAAATTAAATATTTAAAAAAATTTAAAAAAACCTTAGCTCCTGCTTTTGCTGCTTTCAGCAATTCATCTAAATCAGCAATATTTTGCCTATCCAAATCAATAACAAAACAAACAAGCATATATCTATTTTGTTGATTATTTTGATGATCAACTCCTACACGAAGTGACATATCCATCACAGCTATTTTATTCTAAAAAATTAAATTTAATTTAAAAAAATTAAATTTATTTTTTGTATTTATAAAAAAAAAAACAAAAAAACCGTTTGAAAGTCAAGAATGGAAACAAAATTTGAACGAAATGGAGGTGTTCCTGTCAGCTCTAATCTCGCCTGCTTTCCTATTTGGCCAACATCTAAGCGTCCATGGATTGGAGTAATCACCTTTTCTGTCCCAAAACGTAACTGTTCTGGTGCTATCCAAACAAATTCAATATGCTTAAAAATAATGTAATTTAAAAAAATAGAAATTATTACATTGGGAAGGTTAAAGTGACTACTTATAACACCTAAGAAAGAAAAAAGAATTTAATTAAAATATATTAATTTCTAAAAAATATACCAATAACAATTAAAGCAATTATTATCAGTAATAAAATTGCCATGCAAAAAATCCTACATGAAGATTTATTGTTAAAAACATCACGTAATTCCTTTAAATTTAAAAATTAGTCGAACTGCCTTTCTATTTAGAATAAAAATAATTAAACCTGCATTCGATTCCTTTTTATTTTTAAATTTCCACTGGATTGTCTAATTGTAAGAGATGCTAAACGTCCAACACTACTGTGAATAGAACTATGCCCTGATGTTGGTGTTGCAGGCTGCGCCGAAAGAGGAAAAGGCGCAGGCCCAGAAAAATAAATTAATTGATGAGTGTTCTTAAAAGAAAAGATTAAAAGAAATATTTATAAAACTTTTCCGGAAAAAAATTAATTAAAGTTTTCCGGAAAATACATTTTTAGAGAAAATACATTAATTCTTCCAGCATAGCTATAAATATCATTTCTTCTTTCCTCTTTTGTATAATTCTGATTTTTTAAATAATTATTGTATTCTTGATTTTGTATTTTTTCTTCATATGGTGGAGGTGGAAATATTTCATTATTGTTAATATTTGAAGAAGTTGGTTTAATATTTTTCCATGGTGTTTTTATCCAGTTTATGGCTAGAATATACAAAATAGAGACATTTTCAGAAATAAAACTTGAAAAACAAATTTCAGAAATAAAACTTGAAAAAACACATTTTCAGAAATAAAACTTGAAACAAAAAAACAACTTTCAGAATTTATTAAAAAATAAAATACTTATATTCTAAAAAATACCTTTCCGGTATGAAAATTCTGATTTTATGTTATTGTTGTGTTTATTGTCATTTTTGTATTTTTCTTTTGTATTTTCACCAATATCAGTTAATATATTTGCCCAAGAATTTCTATATATCGAAGAATGTTGCAATGTATTTTGTTTTGCATAAACAGAAGGAGAAAATGTTGAATACAATTGCCAATTATTTTTATTATTATTTGTTTTTATAGGTAAGTGTGTAGTAGTAGTTGAATTAAGTGAAAAAAAGGTTGAAGGGCAGGAAGATGAAGAAATTGAAGAAATTATTGAATTTTGAGATTTTGCACTCATTTTTTAGGAAAGAGGGAGGGAAAAAGAGGAGAATTTTTACAAAATTAAATTTTTAAAAAATTAATTTTTTTAAATAAAAATTTAAATTTTTTAAAATAAAAAAATTTAATTTTTTAAATAAAAATTAAATTTTTTAAAAGTTCACAGAATATTAGATCGATTAGAAGAAAAAAATAAAAAATAAAATAATTTTTGGATAGGGGAGAGATGCGCAAGCGATAATAAAAAATGGCATGAACGCGAACAGAGTAAAAAAGAGAGAGAAGATATATTGAGGAAAAATAAAAAAATAAATAAAATTAATTCTAATCGACCCTCAAGCCGTGCAACATTTTTATTCAAACATTTTTATTTTTTAACTTTAAATAAAAAAAAATAAAAATGGGTCAGTGGAAAGAAAAAATTTAAAAAAAAATATTTTTAAATTTTTGGAGGGTCTAAAAAATTAATTTAAAATTAAATTTAAAAAAAAAAATTATTTTAAAAATATTAAAAGTTAAAAAAGAAAATACTATTTGTGGTGTGGACTCTGTGATTTCAACGGAGAGGGTCAAACACAAAAACAACGAAGACAGAATTATGTGACCACATTTTATTTATTTATAAAAATAAAATGGCCACAAACAAAACGGGAAAAACAAACAAATATTTTTATTTTTAATTTAGATTATTTATTTGCTTTTATTTAAATAAAAAAATCGAAAAGGGGGGATTACCTAGACACAAAAATAAAAATTAAATTAAAAATAAATATTTTTAATAATTTAAAAAAAATAAAAAAATAATTTAATAAATTTAAAACACCCGAAAAAATAAATAAAATTAAAAAAAAAATAAAATTAAATTAAAAAAATTAAATTTAAAAAAAAAATATTAAAAATAGAGAAAGACATATATTAATTCAAAAAATAAATTTAAAAAATTACAATTAAAAAAACCTTTTTTTAAAAATAATTAAAGTAAACAAACATCTGAATTTTCCAATAAATGTTGTATACAATTGAAGGGTAAAAAATGTCGAGTTCCCTTTTCTAGCTTCAAAAGAATTTCAGAATTTGGATCTGCCATGTTTGTTATTGGAATATCTTCTAACTAAATATTTTTAAAATTAAAATAAAATTGTTTTTAAATTTAAAGACGTTTTGTCGCTAAAATATCTATTTTTTAAATATTTCACCAAATACTGAACTAAAAATTCTGATTTTTTTCTTGAAAATAGCTAAGACCTTTAGGAATGTCTGTACAAAATTTCAAAATTTTAGGTTTTCATTTTTTATATTTTTCATAAACGAAAGTCTTAACAATATGCGCCCAAACGTCTCCTTTAAAATACATACAATTATAATGTTTTTCAGAATTTTTAAAAATAAAATTCTGATATTTTTCAGAATTTACAAAAATAAATTCTGATATTTTTCAGAATTACAAAAATAAATTCTGATATTTTTCAGAATTTTCAATTAAATAAATTCTGATATTTTTCAGAATTTTCAATTAAATGTATTTTTCTGACTGAAAAATCAGAATTTACAAAAATGTATTTTCCTGAAAAATACATTTCAGAATATACAATAAAATAAAATTTAAAAAAATACCCCATCCTTCAGTACTTCAATAAAAACTCTAACTGTTAAATCATTTTCATCACAACTTTCAGTAATAGGCAACCATTTGATACTTGCAGGTATTTTTAAAAGAAAACTTTCATCAAAAAGTGTTTGATTTATTTTTAATAATTTTTTTGTAAATTCTAATTCTCTAAAATCTAATAATTCTGAAGAATTTATATTACTCTTTCCTTCTTTTAATTTTTCCAAAATATTCTTTAAACGATCAGAGTGTTCTTGTAATATTTGGGCTGGATTTTGTTCTATTTTTAAAAGACGTAATCTAAAAAATTAATTTTAAAAATTAAAAACTTTTTTTTTAAATTTTTTAAAGAATTTAAAAAATAATTTATAATTTTTTGAATTTTTTTCGATTCACAAAAATTTTAAAAAATCGAAAATAAAATATTTGAATAAAAAAATATATTTTTTATTAAAATTAAATTAATTAAAAAATAAATATTTAAAAAAACCTTAGATATGAATTAATTAAATATTCAATTCTGCAAAGCTCCATTTTATGTATTGAACAAACCAAACTTTTTTTATTTGGATTTCTTTCCATTATTCTTTCAATTAAATTTTTTTGTGAAATCATTTTGTCAACCAAATCCAATTTTTCTGGCAAAAGTTTGGGTGAAACAGATTCATTTAGAAATGTTTGGGTTAATTCTTTTAATACCTAAAAATTAAAAAAATAAAAGAAATAAAAAATGAAGGTAAAAAGAGTTTCATAAAATTAAAAAGTCATTCTTTTTAAAAGTAAAAGTACTCAAAAAGAAAATTTTCAACAAATAAACAAAACCCTTTGGTAGTAATCACCAAAAGGCTTTTTATGAATCTCAATCTAGTAAAAAAGGAATCACAAAAAAGTTTTAAAAGACCAGAAAAGGTGTCTCAAAAAAGAATTCTAAACTTCCATTCTCCCCTAAAGAAAAGAAAACCTCAAGTGGAGTCAAAAATTCATCATCAGAAACATCATTATTCTCTCCATTTTCTACTATTATTTCATCAACATTATTCAAATGTTGAACAAAATCTTCAGAAGAAGTTGAAGGAATATTCTCATCAAATCCATTTGACATTTATTCTAAAAAGTTTTCAAAAGAAAGAAAAAGTAAAAAAATAACGAAAAACGAAGAACCTAACAATCCAAAAATCTCTCATTATTTACTTTTTTTCTTTGCTCATTTTAATATATACTATTTCGTGGGAAACCCAAGTAGCCGCGGGTAAATAATATTCGAGGATAAAGTAGTCGCGGAATGATTCAAGTGACTAGAGATAAAGAGGAAAATAGAGACTAATTTAAATAGAGAGTTTGTCTTTTCTATAATTCTGGTTTTTCCGGTATTTGATTAATTCTGGGTTTTCCGGAAGTTTTGTATTTGATTAATTCTGGTTTTTCTCTATGAAAATTGTGTTTTAGCTTTATATAAATTTCAATCATTCCGGCAAGTTTTATTTATTTTATAAGAAAACACAACAACAAATATAAGCAATACAAACACATATAGAAACATAGTAAAATACAACAATTATTATGTCAATGATTTCCTATATTTATTTCTCACCAATTCCTTGATTCTTTCTCCTTCTTTAGTTAAAGGCATGATAGATAATAACTCCGAAAAAAATGTAGCAGCAACCAATAAAAATCAAAATGATAATCCAAATGATTTGATATCGAATTTCTTCATCAATACTCTTCCTTTCATAAAAAATGTTGTCATCACTTTCGATTCTACGATACTCGTTGTATCTCAAATCTTCAACTTTCTGCTTCGAATTATTCTTCATTAACTAAAAAATAATTAAATTTTATTTAAATAATTTAGTTTTTATTACCATTTCAGCCTTTTGGGTTTCATTATTATTTTTAGTTTCGGTTGTTGTTGCAGTTGTTGTAGTAGCCATAGAAGAGATCGAAGTCGATGACAACACATTCTTAAATTAAAAAATAAATTTTTTAAATTTTTTCTCATTCTTACCTTTTCATTATCATCTTCCATATCAACTTTGATGTTTATTCCTTCAGTTTTTACTTGTTCAATTAACTGCAACAGAACAACAATGGAGATAGCCAAGATAAACTTTGTCTTCTTCCAATAATTGTTGTTGTTGTTGAGAATAATTGACTTCATTGGAGTAGATAAAAACCAGAAGAATTGAGTTGACAAGATGATATAGAGTTTGTTTTAAATAAACTTAATTTATTGGCTTTTATAACCTTTTGAAGTTTTAGCGTAATTGTTCTGAAACAATAATTCTGATTTTTGTATTTCTGAACAATAATTCTGATTTTTGTATTTCTGAACAAGTTTTAAGTTTTTTGTATTTTGAATTGTTTCTCTGTTATTTTTGGTGTTCTGAACAAGAATTTAATACTCTCTAAAAAAACTAGTCACATGAGTCTCAATAATATGACTCAAATAGAGATGCAGCAAATATATAGTCAATTTATTTAAATACAAAAAAATCATTTTTTAATAAATAAAAAAATAAAAATATCTTAAGATTCATATTCAGCAACCTTTTTCTTTAAAAATTCTTCCAAATTTCTTTTTGAAAGACAATTAATTCCAAAATTAGCATTAGTAAATATTTTTATATCTTTATTATTTTCAGCATTTAAAATTTCATTTATTGCCATTTTTATTTGGCAATAAATTAAAACAAAATGTATAGATTCACTAGATTGTTGTTGTAATAATAAACCTAATTCATTTGGTTGAAGATTTGCTGTTAACCTAATTTTTTTTAAATTATTTTTTTTTAAATTTCCCCTTTAAATTCTTAAATTAATTAATAAAAACCTGACCATCTATATCGAATCTTCAAATCCCGTAATCTTTCATTTTGTTCAGAGTCAAAATTATTTTTTGGTGTTTCGTCTGAATCACATTCCATAGCTTAAATTAAACAATTTTTAAAAAAAAAATATATTTTATTTTTATTAAAAATACAATTATTATCCATTAATTCCACTTTTTCTTTTTGTTGTTCTGCATCAATTCTTCCAAAAATCCATTTAAATAAATCAAACTGAGATTTTTCTAATTCGGTATTTTTAATAAAAGAAAAATCATTTTCTTCAGCTGAATTATTTATTTTTTGACTGAAAAATTAAAAAAAAATTTTTAAATTAAATTAAAAAAACCTTTCATTTTGTTTAAAATTTAGAATAAATTCTCCATCAAAATATAATTGTAAAATTGATAATGCTCGATGAGAACCCAATTCTGCAGCCATTTGGTGAATATACAAATCTGTTTCGATTGAAACATTTTTTGTTGTTAAGTTGAGAAATGTTGAACTCCAGCGAATATAAACTTGTCTAAAAATATAAATTAATCAAAGAAAAACAAAGAAAATACAATAAAAAATAAATGAATATTAAGACAGTAATTAATTCTATTTTGTATTTCTGGGGTTTCTGAAAATAATAATTCTGATTTTTCCGGAAAGTTTTGTTTTGTATTCTGACTTTTAAGGAAAGTTTTGTATTAATATAAATCTGATTTTTCCAGAAATTTATGTACTTAAATAATTCTGATTTTTCCGGAAAGTTTCGTATCAATTAATTCTGAGTTTATTGTATTTTATTTTTCAGCAAAAATGTATTTTAATCTCCGATTTTTTTAAATTTAATAAGGCAACAAACCCTTTCTCCCATTAGAATTTTATTAAACAAAACTAATTAATTATTTCATAAATTAAAAAAATAAACCTAAAAACTTCTGCTTGTCCCAATGTTAGGCCAACATTTTTCTTTTCACAAACAAATTGAAGAAATTTGAATAAATATTCTGATAATTTCCAATTTTCATTTTTTGAAGCATTCACAAATTTTTCAATTAAAGGATTAAAACTAGTCAATTCTTCTATCCATCTATAATTAATTAAATGGTCTAAGCTTCTATTATTTAAAGAATTATTTGCCAATCTCATTAATTTTGTAAACTAAAAAATAATAAAAATTAATGAAAAAAGATTGGTATTAAAAATTCTGATTTTTCCGGAAAGTTTTGTCTTTAAATAATTCTGACTGTTCCGGAATGTTTGTTTATCTAAAAATTCTGATTTTTGAAAACTTGTATTTTATCCGTAAAAATGCATTTTAATCTCTCCGGAAAGTTTTATTTATTCTGATTTTTTCTCTTATTTAAATAACAATTTAAAAAATACATTCCAAGCCCAAGATTCAGCAATATTAAAATATTTGGGACTATTTTGCACTCTTTGAGAACGACGAAGTGATGAATCATTTTCATATTCCTCTCTATTATTTCGTTGAGATCTTTGTTTGTATTTTTGTCTTAATTTTGTCTAAAAAAATAAAAAAAATTTAAAATTAAAAGAATATTTTTTTAACTGTAATAAGTTAAAGGGTTCCTTTCCCCTCAAATTTTAAATCTAATAAAATCCCCATAATTTATGTCTCAAATGTTCAAGCACCATTTATAAAAGAATTTAGTACCAACTTTCCCTTCAAAATTAAAAAAAATATTTGTTTCCGGAAAACACGTCAGTAAAAAAACAGAAAAGAAAAAAGCAAAACACAAAAATACATTAAATTTATTTTTTTGTGTTTCATTCATTTATTTTTAATGTTTCACTGAAGTATAATATTTTCCGGAAACCTATGTTTTTAAGTTATTTTAATGTTTCACTGGCGTATTTTCCGGAAAAGTTTTAAGTTTAATTAAAATTGTTTCATTTATGTTAATGTTTTACTAACGTATTTTCCGGAAAGTTTTAAGTTTAATTAAAATTGTTTCATTTATGTTAATGTTTTACTAACGTATTTTCCGGAAAAGTTTTAAGTTTAATTAAAATTGTTTCATTTATGTTAATGTTTTACTAACGTATTTTCCGGAAAAGTTTTAATTTTAATTAAAATTGTTTCATTTATTTTAATGTTTTACTAACGTATTTTCCGGAAAAGTTTTAAGTTTAATTAAAAAACCTTTTCAGCCCAACTAAGCGGTCTTCTAATATTATTATTTAATAATTTTGGAGTATTATTATTAAATTTATTAAAATAATATTCATCTTGACTATGTGTTTTATTTGTTTTTATTATATCTTCTTCTTCTTCAATAATTTCAATATCTGATGATGAAAATGTTGTTCTATTATTTTTATTATTTTCTGAGTTTATTATTTTTCCATTTATTTGTTCTATTAATGATTTTTGTAAATTAATACAATTTGAGTCTTTTTCTGAAAATTTAAAATTAAATTATTTGAGTCTTAAATTTAACCAGTTGAGTCTGAAATAATTTTTTAAAGTCTGAAATATTTTTTAAAGATAATTCCCAATTTTTTTTAATTTTTTGAACAAAATAATCCAAAAATTTAATCATTTTTAGCCCGTAAAAAATTTAAAAAATCCCAGACTCAAATAGATCAAAAATTAATTAAAAAAAACCTTGAAATTTGTTACAATTTTTATTTCTATCATTAATAATTTTTAAATTATTATTTTTGTTTATTGTTGGTGTTGAATTTTCCTTTAAAGTTGTTTGTGTTTGAGTTTTTTTTTCAGTATTATTGGTGTCCATATAAAAAACAATTTTTTGTTCAGCAAACTGTGCAAAATAAATTTTATATTTTTTAATTAAAATAAATAAATTAAAAAATAAATTTTTAAAAATTTATTTAGGCTCAAAAATAAATTATTTTAATTTTTAAAAATATTTAAAAATTTTAAAATATTCCAAAAAATTAAAAAATAATTAATTTTAAATTAAACCGACAGAAGAAAAATGTTCAATTCGGTCAAAAACATTGCACAAACAAATTCCAATGTCTTCCATTCTTAAAAATAAATTAAATAAATTAAATAAAAATTAAAAAACCTCATATCATTTTTCAATTTAATTTTTAAAGGAGAATATTTAGGCAATAATAAATCTTCATTTAATATTAAAGCACTTGAGAAAAGGTTAAATTGAAAGAATTTATTTGATTTTTTAATTATTATTTGTTCAATTTTATTGAGAAATTGGTGAAACTAAAAAAATTAAAAAAAAAATATTTTTTTAACTTGTATATTAAATCAAGGTCTATTTAATTCATCTTTCCCCCGTTGGAACAATTTTTCTAATTTTTTTCTATGAAAGTATAAAGTTTAAAAAACAAAAGTGTCCGAAAAGGTCAGGTAATACAAATCGAGAATTTAAAAAAAATCCAAAAAGTTGCTAATGTTTAATTTAATAATTAATATAAGCAAAGGATTTTGCGGTACTTACGTATTATCCCTAAGCACTTTTGCGGACTTTTTTTTGCGGACAAATTTATATATAAATAGATAATTTGAATAATAAAATCTTATTTAATTTTTAGTCTATTTTTTATTTATAATGAAAAAATAAATTTTATCCGCAAAAAAAAGTCCGCAAAAGTGCTTAGGGATAATACGTAAGTACCGATTTTTCTCAATTTTATATAAAAATAACAAAAAAAATTGGAAAAATTGTTTTTTTTTTAATTTTAATTTTTAAAAAAGAGGGGTTATTTAATTGGCAGGCCGACACTTCCGGAACGACATTTCCGGACCAACGCTTCTGGACTCAAACTTCTGGTCAAAAACTTGGATATATATTTAGTACCATGTTACAAAGTTGTTGAATAAATTATTATACCAATTGGTCCTTTAATGAGGGAAATAAACTAATTTCTTTGTAAGCTTTTGTGGGCGTCCGGAAATGTCGGTCCGGAAGTGTCGCTCTACCATTTAATTACATTTTTTCCCTCTAAATAAACTAAAAAACTTAAAATAAATTAAAAAAAACCTTGTAATTATCCAATTTAATCGTCTCTATTTCTTCTTTAAAAATTTGATTATAAAATTGTTTCCAAAAAGGAAAATTATTTAAAATAAAAGAATAAATAAAAAGGCCCAATTCGTGTTTTGGATAAATTTTGAATATTTTGTTGAGTGTGAAAGAACATTCTAAAAAAGAAAAAATTAGTTAAAAATAAAAAACTTTAAAAATTAAAGAAAAAAGTTTGGCTTGAATAACTCACAAAAATTAAGAGAATTATTAAGCCTGTTCCCCCCAAAGAATTAATTCAAAAATTTAAATTATTTTTTAAAAGTAATTATTTATTAAAAAAATACGAGAAAGTATGAAGAGGGTTCCCTCAAATAATTAAAAATAAAATAATTTTTTAAAAATAATTTAGAAAAATCAAAAGGGCTATAAAGACTATACCCTCTTACACTAAATTAAATTTAAAAAAATACCAAGAAAGTTTTGTTCACAAAAATGGACTAAAAGTAAAGCTTCCAGAGTTCTAATTTCATCTTCACAATGTCCAAAACAGAAACGAGCAGAATGCCAATCTGACTGTTTAAAGGCTGTTATTCCAGCAAGAAACCATAAATCTTTTAATTCTGGGTGAATACTTAAAGACTGAAAAATAAATAAAATTAATTTAAAATAAAATTAAAAATATTTTTTCCCACAAATAAAATAAGAGAAAACCAACACCTATTGGACCCAATGTCAATTTTTAAAAAATTAAAAAAAAGAAACAATTAAAAATAAACCTGAATATAAAAAGGAAGAGGATTTTGACAAATTCCAATCATTGCCAAATTAATATTAAAATATATTTTGGCCATATCAGAATGAATTATTATAGAATTTTCTTTATTTTTGTCTTCCTCTTTTTTTGACCAATTAAATCCTTCCCAGTTTTTTATATAAAAATTCTGCATTATTGGATGGCTTAAAATTAAAATACAAATTGAAGCAGTCTTTTCATACTCTCCTTTGGATAGGTGAGAAAATGCTTCTTTAAATTGTTCTTTTATTTCTGCTTCCTTAAAAAATTAAATTTTTTAAATTAAAAAAATTAATTTTTAATTTATTAAAAAACCCTATGGACAGCAAAAAAATCTAAAAAAAATCTAAAAAAATTCTCAACGATTTGTATTGCAAAAATAGTGCCATTTTAGATATAAACAATTTTCAAATACATGAAAAATACAAAAATAAAATTAAATAAAATTAAATAAATAACCAATTTAAATATCTTCTCGCCGTGTTAAAAACAACCCACATATTAATTGAATTTGAAGAAGAAAATAGGAAAAAAGACCCTCCTTCTAATTGTTAAAAATAGGGTATTTTAAAAGGTTAGAAAACCTTTTTTAGATTTGTTGAAAATTGTAGTAACAAAAATTGCCAAATTTTGACCAAAAAATTGCCAAATTTTTAACCAAAAAATTGCCAAATTTTTAACCAAAAAATTGCCAAATTTTTAACCAAAAAATTGCCAAATTTTTAACCAAAAAATTACCAAATTTTCAATAAAAATATTTCACTTAAAAAAATTAAAATTAAATAAAAACCTGTGTTTCTCTGGATCTTTGATTATTATTATTACTATTTCCTTCCAATTCTGACCATTCATTTTCAACAAAATTAGAACTATTTGAACTACAAGAGGATAAATCAGACATTTCATCATTTTCTTTTTCTTCTTCTTTTTCATAATTAATAACAGAAGAATATTTAAAATAAAAATTATTATTTGAATTTGAACTTTCTTCAGCCTGTTTTTCTTCATTATTTGTTGAATTTATTATTATACAATTATTTGTTGTAGATGAAAGAACTTCATTTTGTTGACATAATTCTTCTTCTTTGTCTTCGTTTGATGAGGAGGAAACTTTAAAAAAAATTAAAATTTAAAAAAATGTTGAAATTCAAAGGCCTAAGGCTACCAAACATTCTCAAAAATCTATTGAAACAATGGAAAATAAAAGAAGAATTTTACGAGAAAGGAAACTCTATTGAATAGCCAAAATTCTCCCAAAAAATTCTCTATATCCTTCACTATAAATTGGGGAAATTCTTGTAAAATCTATAATTGTGAAGCATTATAAAGCTTAAAATAAAGAAATTAAATTTGATTTAAAAATAGAATATATCAATCAAACTTTCGAAAATAAACATTTCTAGTCTTAAACGACAAAGAAAATCCTGGTCTAGAAGAAAAAAAACTCAGAGAATGTTCAAAAAATGCTTGGTGGTCTTGACCATGAATACTTTAAAAAAACCTCAGGCCTAAAGACCAGCACCATCTCTATCAACTTTAAAAAAACAAAATAAACTAACTATTGCCTGAAGATTGTGAATATGATGAAGAAGGCTCTGACACTTGAAAACGAACCTTTCTAGTCGATTCTTTGTGTTTTGAAGATCTTTGAGTCGAATTTTGAGGCCCTCGATTGGTTAGAATTGGAGGAAATACATTTCTTCTAATTTTGAACATTTTACGTTCAACATCTTTTCTATCACGGATTAATGACATTTCTGTTTCTCGCATTTTTGAAAACAAAAAAAAATTGAAAATAAAATGTGTAATTTAAAAGTATAATAAAGCAATAAAATTAGGCTTTTTTAAAAAAAACAAAAGTTAAAAAATATAATTTAATTGCAAATTTATTTAAATAAATAAAAGTCATATAATAAATTAGTTTGTTGTATATATTTAAAAAAGTCAAGTGAGCAAGTCATTTTGAGATTCGAATAAAAATAGGCTATACCAGTATCACAAAAAATCACCAATTCAAAAAATTCTTCTTCCATTCACATGATCAAACATCTACGCGCCGGAGGTGGCGTCCTCCTTTGCATCGTTTCCTGCGGTTGCTCCAAATTAGCCGCAATTGGCAAAGTTTGTGGAGGTGGCTTTAAATAAAAATTAAATGAAAATATTCTTTAAATTAAAAATAAAACCTGAACAGTTGCTAAAAGCGGAGAAGAAATTGATCGCGACATTGTCTGAATTCCTAATTGTTGGCCAGGTAAGTGAATTGGTTGCTGAAGTTGAGTACCAGGAATAAGAAGAGGATTTAACACCATTGTCGGTTGCAAAACAGTCGCGCTCGTCGAAGCCTGTGGTTGTGTCTTTAATTATAATTATATTAAAAAATTCTTCAAATTAAAAAAAAACCTGTTGAATTAAAGTGACCGATGGAGGAGAAATCAGTTGAGAACTTGTCTGCTGTCCCATTTGTTGTTGGCTAAGTATGTGTGGTGATTGTTGCATATTTGTAGGAGGAGGATGTGTAAAAATAAGAGGAGCTGTCGGTTGAATCTGTTGTTGTCCAAGGCCAATCTGTTGAGAGGTTGAAGGAGTGTTTGCTTGTGATGTCTGAATAATAATATTAAAGAAAATTTTAAATTAAAAATAAAACCTGAATTAAAGGAGCCGATGGAGGAGGTGGTTGACCTGAAGTCGGAGGCTGAGATGGTTGACCTGAAGGCGGAAAATTTGGTAGTCGTTGTGCCTGAAAACATGTATAATTTAGACCAAAAATTGTTTGTTAGAGGTTTTGAAATTTTAAATTTCATTGAACCGATTTAAAATACAAGTTCTCAGAAATTACAAAAAATTGCTTTTAAACAGCCTAAAACTAGCATTCAATTTAAATTTTATTTTAGATAAAGCTATGAATAAGCAGTCTCAGAATTTGAAAATTTTAATATTTAACATATTACCTAAAAACTAAATTAAATTAAAACCAATTGAGGCCTATTCAGCTGAAATTTTTAAATGAAAAATAACCTGAAGGATTGCGTTTAATTGTTCGACAGTCCGATCTGTGAACTCTTGAAATTTTGTATTAAGCTGATTAACAGTCCTATTTGTGAACTCTTCAAATTTACGATCAGCTATAGTTTCTAACCTCTGACTTTCATATGTGAAAAGGTAATATAGGGCCAGGAAGAAGAAACCAGCAAGTCCAATTGCTATGGAAATGAAGGTAGACGTCGTGTTTGCATTATGTTCAGACATTCCTGCTTTCGTTTGTTTCACAATTGCTTCAACTATTTGTGTATTGAACTCCTAAAATGAGCAATAGTTTTAAAGTTTTAAATAAAAAATTACATTAGTCAAAGCCTTAGAACAAATGATTGTTTGATTTACAGTTGGCTAAAAATTATAAAAATATTAATTTTTGTATGCTGAACAAAAGTTAATTGTCATATTAAGATGCACCCCAAAAGTTTCACGGTGAGATCTCAATTGAAATTAGTTTCCTACGAATCTAGATGTTAAGAACAAAACACAAACTTGCGTAATAAGTTAAAACAGAGATTCAAATAAAATTAACTCAAAAATTAGTCGTATTTTTAACCTTAAAGAAAAGTTACACAAAACACCAAAATTTGTAGGAATTCGATCCAAATCAGTTCTTTTTAAGAAGTAGAGGTGCATCCTAATATTATTTTTAAATAAAAACCTCTTCCAGTTTTATGTTTTTTTTAGTATTTTCCATAAGAATTACAGCTAAATTGCAAAGAATAAAGAGCGATAACATCCTAAAAAACTTAGGTGGGAAGTTCATTATGAAAACCTAAAAGAAAATTAGTTATAAAAAACAAAAAGTCAGTGAAATGAAAAATATAAATAAGCATTTTAATTTGAATTAAATAGTAAAAACCCCAATCAATAAAGCAGAATTCTTATATGAAAAAATAAAAATAGGTCGAATGTAAAAAGCAGAAAAAGCAAGGAGACATAAAGACGCAGACCGCGAATAAAAAACATAATGCCAAAGTTTGTCAAAAAAGCGTTAGTTTAAAAATTATATTTTTTCGGACGAACCAGTTTCTGGATTTTTTGAGTTTAGTGGGTGAAGATTTCTGTTTTTAGAACCTATTTGATGATTAAAACAGACTTTGGCAATCCTTCGGAATTGTTGTCCCTTCGAAAATTTTTTTTTTTTAATTTTGAAAACTTGTTTCTAGGGGTAATTTGTGGCGGTGATCACGAATCTGAACTCAGATTTTGTTTAACACTTGATTTTATCAATGATTTTTAGTTAATCATGGAGATGATTTACGATTTTTAATCGCTTGTAATTCAGTCCATATTCATTTCTATAAAACATGAGTGGTACTATCTGATTCAGCTCAATGAAACGAATCGAATAGTATGTATTTTTTCGCTGAAAAATTATTTTTTCAAAAAATCAAGTACTTTATTAAAAATCATAGATAAAATCAAGTGATAGACAAAATCTGACCTCAGATTCGTGATTAGCGCCCCAAATTACCCATAGAAACGTGTTTTCAGAATTATTTAATTTTTTTCGATGGGACCACAATTCCGAAGGATTGCCCAGACTTTTTTATTTTTAATTTTTATAATTATTTTTTAGCTAATTTTAAAAATGTTCTACTTTTCCTATCCAGTTGTAATTATTGGCATACTAAATGTTTTTATAACTTTGGCTATAGTTATCAAAGTTCGATTGCTAAGACGCGAGGAGCAAAAGGTTTTAAATTTAATTATTAAGTAAAATTGAATCCTTAAAATCATTATGAATTGAATAAAATTGAAGTTTATTTTATTTTCTTTATTTTGCTAAAAGTCCTCATCTTTTGTCCGCAAATTATAAAATGAGAGTGTTTTAACATTAGAACGCCCCAGCAATTCTTAAGATTTAAAAAATCGGGATTTCCAGAATCCTTTAGTTATCAATTTTATATTAAAGGGGTGATCCAACCGCCTTTTCCTTTTAATTTTTCCAATTTTTTTCTATTTTAGAAATATCCTAACTCAGACATTTGCTGCCATCCTGATATTTATATTATTGGTTTGTTCCTTGTTTTTTCACTTATTGCGTTTATTCTGCTACTCAGCTTTCGATCGTATTGCCTAATCGATGATACGGTTTTTTTAATCTTTATTAAATAGAGAGAAGAAATTACTTCAATTTCTAATTAATTTGTAAAATTATTTTCAAAAATTTTAAAATCCATTTTAAGGATGAATCCGATCTTATGTTAGAAAGTAATCTTATGTTTATTGGAATTATGTTTGGGTCGTTTGCTTTAGTTACTTCTTTTTTTTCATTTGCTGTATATTATGAACATCATGAAGATGTGTTAAGATGGGACAAAGAGAAAAAGGAACAACAACAAAGATGGGATAGAGAGGAAAGGGTACGACAACAACAACTTACGAATCAATTAATTTTATATCAAAATAATCCTCAGAATCACTTTATTTTGTATCAAAATAATCCTCAGAATCACTTTATTTTGTATCAAAATAATCCTCAGAATCACTTTATTTTATATCAAAATAATCCTCAGAATCAATTAAGATTATATCAAAATAATCCTCGAAATTTAATTTATTTTAGCAAATATCTTTGATTTATTTTACAAAATTAATTAATCTCATTTTAATTTCTTTTTTCAATTATTCGATCTAAAATACATTATTTTATTAATAAAAATTTAAGATAACAATAGTGACACTTTGTTGGTGTAGTTGGAAAATGCCTAGTTTTGTATGTATAGGCTGATGGTTCGAGTCCTTTCAGTATAAAAAAGCTCTATAATTGATAAAATTAAACAAATTTATTTTTTTAATTTATTTTATCCATTTTTCTTTGTTTTTACATTTTTTATTTTTGAAACAATTTCCCTTTTTCTAATAAAATATTTTCAAGTATTAACATAAGCAAAGCAACGAATTAAGTTGTAGATGAATATAAAAAGCCCTCTAGGCGAGTTTAGCTTGTCAATATGTTAAAACAGCTTCTACCCAACATCTCGTTCCTCTAAAGACATTAGAGTATTAAAAATAAAAGAAAAATATTTAAAGATTCGATTACTTCCAGACTCAAAAGTGAAAGTGTTGTTCAATTGTTTGTTGATCTTTTGGTTTTGCCAATGTCCTAGGTGGTAGTTGTTGGCAAGGACATAAGCCTCAACGTCATATTGTACTTTTTTCGTTATTCCCTTTAGCATTATAGTGTAAATAAAGTGGCAGCCGAGAAGACACGAAAGACAGCTCAATTAGGCGCCAAAGAATTTTTTTACCCTTTTTTGTCCAATGTATATATTTATTTTTTCCTTTTAGCTTATTTACATACCCCCAATATTTTACATAAATTACATAAATATATTTTTTGCATTTTATTGTTGTCTTGCTTATTGGGAAAAGGACGAATGCCGCCTCTCTCTACAAATAACGAAAAGTGTTGATTAGAGTATTCCAGAAATAAAGAAAATACATTTATAATTTTAATAAACTTTAAATCAGAACTTTCTAATAAACTTTAAAATCAGAACTTTTTAATAAACTTTAAAATCAGAATTTTTTAATAAACTTTAAATCAGAAGTTAAAATTTTATTTCAGATAATTGAGTCACTAAACTAAAATCCATTAAAGACGTAAATTCTTTTAAGCCGCTTTTCCTCTAAAATTCTCTCATTTTACTTAATTAAAACGTCTTCTCATTCTAAATATTTTAAAATAATTTTATCTTTTTTTTTCTCTTAAAGAGTAAAAATAACAATATAAAAAATGGCATTTTTAAATCAAATACAATCAAAATTAAATGAAATTAAAATTAAATCAATGCCACAAGTTAGTGCAGTCTTAGAACATGCAAATCAAGCAACTAATAAAGCTAAACAAAATTTAATGCCTGTATTGAATAAATGTACTCAACAATTGGATACTTTAACTAAAATATTACAGGCAAGTTTATTTACTCTAATGGAATTCAAGTTTATTTTTTTTCTACTGAAAAAAGTTTTATTTTTTGAAATTTGTTAAGTTTATTTTTCTCTTCTTGCTTTTTCCGAGTTACTTGATTAGGTGACATTTGAGTCTATAAATATAATTTTTTGTTTGTTGATCTTTTAAGTGTTGATATTATGGGTGTATACTAAATTTTATTAAAAAATTGAATTTCAGGCCAATGTCAGCCCAAAGCAATCACCCGTCGATTTATTACCAGCAATTACAGCATTTGATCCAAGCTTAGAAAATGCTACATTTAAGCTTAATTATGACAATTCTGTTAAATTATTAGTTGAGAATTTGGGTCAATATGGAGGACTTTCTCTTCGTTGGCCAAATAATAATAATTCTACAGCAGAAACAAATGGAGTAGATGAAAAAAAAGATGGAGCAATTTCATTTTTTGAATGTTCTTTCTTGGAAGGTCAACATTTTCAATTGGAACAAATTCTTTTCCACTGGGGAACTGAGCCAATGAATGGTAGCCTGGTAGAAAAATATTTTTTTAATTAAAAAATATTTTTTTAATTAAAAAATATTTTTTTCAAAATAGCATACAATTGCTGGTGTTGGCTATGCTGGTGAAATCCACATTATTCACCGAAATACAAAATTCCCTAATTTAACTGAAGCTCTAAAACATCCAGAAGAACAAGGAACATTATTTATTTCTGTTTTCTTAAATGTTAGTTTATTGAAAATTCTGATATTTTTAAAAATTCTGATTTTATAGGAAACACATGATGATAATCCTATACTAAATCCATTGATTAACATTCTTTCTCAAGTAAAATATGCTGGAACAGAGTGTCCACTTTTAGAGGGATTTAAGGCTTCTCAGCTTGTTCCATTAGAGAAGAGCAAAGAATTTTGGTTTTACGAAGGGTCAGAAGCAGTTGAACCTTTTCGAGAAACAGTTAACTAATTTAACTAATTATTTTAGCCAATTATATTTATTAAAGGTCCATTGGTTAATCTGTCGCTCTGCAATTTCTATATCCTCAAATCAATTAGAAAAACTTCGTTTATTACGTAGAAGTCGTCAAGAAGACGAGGTAGAAGAACCTCTACTTAATAATCGGCCTCTTCAACCAGCAAATTCTCGTTTAATTCGGTCATCATTTAAAAGCGCCGCGCAGGCTGAACTGCCAAAGTGAATGGAAACATTTAATAAAATATGTTTGTGTAGTACGGTTAAATGACAGTTGTGGAATATACACTATAACCTGGAAAATTCTGATTCCAAGTTTATTTTTTATATTTCAAGTTTTAAATAGAAATTTCGATTCTAAGTTTATTTTTTTATATTTGTTTTAAATAGAAATTCTGATTTCAAGTTTATTTTATATTAAGTTGTGCATTTTCCACAATTGTCATCTAACCCTTGTAGAGAATTTAAAAACATTTCTTTATATTTTTATTAAAATTCTGATTAATATAACGTATAATGTTTTGAATAAAATAAATAAAAATGGAAACACATTTTCTTGCTAATTTAAAAACTTTGCCCAAACATATTTTCAATTTTTTTAAACAAAATAGTAGCAATCTTCTCTCCTTTTTTATGCTACACTATTTTATCTATATTTTTTATATTTTCATAAAATAATCTATAAAGCATCAAAAAAGAGTATATTAGCTTAGTAAAGGCTACTCTTTCATTTCTCAACTGCTTTTTAGTATTTTTAAGAGTATTTTTAGTGACAAGTACTATGAATGGCTAATGGATGTTGTCTACTCAATTATAGAAGGCAAGTATTTTAGAAAAATTTAATTAATTTAATTTTTTTAAGGATTTCAATTTTTTATACCAATAATTGCTGTTAGTACTTTTTTGTGTATTCTATGGTATTATAAGGAACGACCAAATAATGATGAACAGCCAGAATTAAATAAATATATGAATAAATCTCAATTTAAAGGTTTTAATAAATTTATTTTTTTTTAGATTTTTTGACTAAATTAATTTAAAAAATTTTATAATTAAATTTTACAGATACTTGGAAAGATGAAAATGAGGATAAAGGTCAAGAAGATGTAAAAAATATAAAAAAAGATTGCTGAAAAAATAATATATTTGGAATTTCTTTTTTAAATTGAAACAATTCTTTTCACATCCCTCAATTTTTGACTATTATTTTAAATAAAAATAAGAATTGACAAGAAGTGTATTTTAACCAGTAGGAAAGTTTCTATTCCTTCTAAAAAGAGGCGGAATTATTAAAAAAAAGTGGTAAATGTCCAGTTGGCTATCTACCTGTCCGCAAAGAGAATTCGCTCTTTTCTTTTCTTCTCTTGCATTTTTGGCGTTAGGAGAAGTGCACGCTTATTTTTTCTCTACACTGTAATAGCCTTTTGACACTTGGAAAGATAGGGATAAAATAATTAAAATTAATTAATATTCTAATAAGGTGAAAATATATTTATTTTAAAAGTAACTAAAGATTAAATCAAAAACATAAATTTGGGACAACATTCTCAAATATATTTATGAAGATCAGGTGGATAACAACCTTTTATGAGATTATAATGAAGGGATAAAAACCAATAAAAGGACAAATATTTAAGTAATTCAGTTTCTGTAATATGTCTCATCTGACGGACAATTCTGAATCTTAATCACTTTATTATTATTAATTAATTTTAATTATTTTATCCCTATCTTTCCAAGTGTCAAAAGACTATTACAGTGTAGAGAAAAAATAAGCGTGCACTTCTCCTAACGCCAAAAATGCAAGAGAAGAAAAGAAAAGAGCGAATTCTCTTTGCGGACAGGTAGATAGCCAACTGGACATTTACCAAAAAAAGTTTAATTAAGCTTCTAATACCATTAAAGAATATTCTGATTAAAAAAATATTCTGACTTTTTTTAATATTCTGATTTTTACTAAAAATATTCTGATTTTTAAAAAACATTCTGATTTTTATAAACACTATTCTGAATTTAAAAACAAAATATTCTGATTTTTAAAGATATTCTGACTTTTTTAAAATATTCTGATATCTTAAAAAATTCTGATTCTTAAAAAAATAAAAAACAAACTTACATATCAATAACAGAATGGACCCATTTAGCAAAATTAGCACTATCATCTAATAAAGCAGCATGTTCTTTATAAAAAAGTTCTTCTGCTAATCCTGCAAGGTTTGGACGTTCTGTAACTTTTTTCTTTAAACATTTATTAACAAAATCGACAAAATGGTCAGAGAAAATACGACGAGGAAGGACTGGAGGAGGCTAAAAAAATTAAAAAAAATTAGAAATTTAATTTAAAAAATTTTAAATAATAAAAATTAAATTAAAACTAACTCTATTAACGATATAATCTAACAACTCAAATATTGCCATTGTTTTAGGGCAAGTATCATCAATTGTTGAATTTATTTCTCCCTCTTGTCCTTGTAAATCTAATTGAACATCTTCAAATTTTATTCCAAAAATTTTTGCATATTCGCGTTTACTTGGAGAAGGAATTGGATAACGACCAATTACTAGCTCTACTAAAGACAAACCAAAACTCCAAACATCAGAGTGAATACTATAACGGGCACCGGTTAAACGTTCAGGCTTAAAAAAATTTAAATTTTATTTTTAAAAATTTTATTTTAATTATTACAGCCATATAGGAGCGAGTACCAACAAAAGAATTGGCCATACTATCCTTTAAATGAATAAAAAAAATAATTATTTATTAAAAATAATTAAATCTCGGACACCAAAAAGGGGAAAACATTCAATGGGTTTTCTTTTAAAACATTTTTTCCTCTTTTTATCCCGGTGACCTTATAACGAGAGTCTGAGATAATTTAAATTAAAAATTAATTAAATTACAATAAGCATGCAGGAAACACCAAAATCGCAGAGTTTAATTTCGCCACGGCTATTAACCAACATATTAGAAGGCTTTACATCTTAATTTAAAAAAATATATTAAATTAATTAATCAAATTAAAGATCAAAAAATATTAAAAAAAATATCTTAATTTTAAAAAAACCTCTATGAAGTATATTAAACTGTTCCTTAAGATAAGTAAGCCCATCAATAACAGCAACTGCAATTCTTCCAACCAATTTCTCATTTATACGCCCAACAGTTTGGAGAACAATATCAAGTGATAATCCATCCATAAATTCCATACATATTGAAATATCATTATTTGTTGTAAAAGCACCATAAAAGCCTTTTTTAAAATTAATTAATTAAATTATTATATTCTGGAATTTGAGACAATTTTTTGGTCTTCCCTGACCATGAAATGGGCCATCCCTGACCCAATCCTTTACAAGCTTTTCCCTATAGATCTCGGTGGGACGCTATCCAAAATGTTTAAAATATAACACTAATTCTTTTGTATAATATTTGGCTTATTTTAAATTTTTTGATGGGATTTTCGCTATTTATTTAAATAAATAAAAAATAAATGTCTCATAAATAAATTAAAAACTTTAAAAAAATAAAATAAAAAAACTAACCAACAATATAAGGACTTTTACATTTATGCAAAACTTCCAATTCTTTAAGTATTTGATTTCGAACAGATGGTTTTACTTCCAAATGAACAAGTTTTTTAGCCAAAACTATTCCAGTTTTACAATGACGCATTTTATGAACAACACCTCCATTTCCGTGTCCCAAATCACAAATACGTTCGAGAACATCATCACTTAGTTCTCCAATCTAAATAAATATTAAAATATAAACATAAAATTGAAAAAAAATTAAATAAATTAAAAGGCGAAATATTTTACCCTCAGATATTAATCATGTGACCAGATATTTAATATAATTTAAAAATGAATAATAAACACGTAAAAAATTCAAAAATAAAATCAAAAATTAAACAAAAATTTTAATTACTAATATTATAAATTATGGAGCTATAACTGAAAATTCTGGACAGCCCCAACCCTCCAAAATTTTCTTTATCCAACAAAAAAATTAAATAAACCTGTTTCTTTAGACCTATCCATTCATTCATTCGTTCAATCTGTGCTCCAGATAATGAAAGTTTTTTAAGAGAATCTAACATTGTTGGGGGAGTTGCTACACTTTTACTAGTAGCAGTTGTTGTTTGTTGATTAACAACTCCTTCTCCTCCACCATCAAAATCAACATTATTATTATTATTATCACCTCCTTCCCCAGTAGTTTCAGTAATTCCATCACATGCCAAACCTTCCTCATTTACTGTTGGAGGAAGGCTTAAATTTAATGGATTTCGTCTTTTTCCACTTGACATAATTTTTAAAATAATCTAAAAAAATATTATAATTGAAAAAAAAATTAATTTAAAAATATGGAAAATTTAACCAATTAAAAAAAAATAAAAAATTTAATCAAAAATTTATTCTCAATAAAAAAATACGTGTCCCTGAATGAGACTAAAATTAAAGAAAAAGAACAAAACACCCTGTTCATTAAATAGAAAATTTAGAAAAAAATAAAGCAAGATTATTGTACAAATAGAAAAAAAAATAGCCGACAAAAAATTAGAAATTTAAAAAACAAAAAAATTTTCAAAAAATTCTAAAGTTTCAATTTCTAATTTAAAAAATGTGTAGCAAAGCAAATAAAAAATATTTCTAGCAGAAATAAAAAATAGTAAAATAAAAATTAATTTAAATATATGGCAACAAATTAAATATATTTGAGTAAATAAAAAATTGGCAGATTATTTATTTTTTCTAAAAAAATAAAGTTTTCTTTTTTAACAGTTAAAAGTCCAAATTAAAATATTTTGATAAGAAAAGATATCCGAAAAAATATAATTTTTGTTTTGTAGAACAAATTGAAAAAAGAAAACCTGATTTTTAAAATTTTTTTAATGAACATGTGTTGATAAACGTGTAGGTCTTCCTCTATCTTCTCTCATACAAAGGCGTGAAACAAATTCTCCATAAATTACAACAGTTTTTCCATTTAATGTCCAAACAGCACAAGCAATTCCAACAGTAAAATTAGCAAAATATTTGAGAAAGAAAAGTATTGGGCCAGGCTGATTTTCTAATCCAATTTCTTCTTCAATTGGGCAATGATCTCTGAGTTGTGTGAAACCAAAGATGGCTCTTTGTGCTTAAATAGTATAAAAATTAGTTTACTTCAAGTTTTATTAATATTTTTATAGAATTCTGATTTTCAAGTTTATTTAATAAATCATGAGTGTTAAAGTTCTGATTTTTTTAATTCTGATATTCAAGTTTTATTTTTTAATAATTCTGATTTTCAAGTTTTATTTTTTAATAATTCTGATTTTCAAGTTTAGTTTATAATTTCATTTTTTTTTTCGAAAACACAAGAAAATAATAAGAAAATAGTATAAAAACAGAATAAAAACACAAGTTTTAAACATTTACCGTGCAAACAACGTGTTGAATACCTAAAACAAAAATAAAATCAGAATATTATTTAAACATTCTTATAAACTTACCAATTAGTTAACCATTTTTCCATATTAATAGTTTGATAATAAGAACAATAACAACTAATAAACATTGGTAAAACATATAAAAAAGAAAAACATGAAATTCTTAAAGTTATTCTTCCAAGTTTTTCACTAGCTTCAGCATTTTCAAATTTATTAGTAATAAATTGGTTGCATTTAATATATGAACGAATGCGAAGAATTGAAACAAAACCAGAGGAGAAGAATATTAAGCCAATAACTTAAATAAAATTTAAAATAAAATTAAAAAATAATTTTTTTTTTTTGGAATTTTTAGTAATAAAATACTTAATTTAATGACTTTTCCAATGAAAAAATTAATAAATCTCCCCAATAATAAAAAAAAGAAAAATTAAAACCGATCAACAAAGCTTGTGGAAGAACATTTAAATGAAATAAAAAAGTTGGCTGTAAATTGCCAACAGAACATATTCCAGTAAAAACATCCCCATCAATTCCGCCAAATATTATCAAGAAAATAACACCAAATAAAGGCAAAAGCCAGGCAAAAGCATTAAAATAAGATGAAAAAACTTGACCAACAGGTACTTCTCCCCATTTTAGTGTCGTTACAAGAAACCAAGAAAAACATAAAATTAACCACCAGAGAGCACCCGCAAAACTAATTTTTAATAAATTTTTAATAATAAAAAGATTTAAAAAAATAAACCTAAAATAAAAATGCGCCAAAGCCAGTGCTGAACACCACAAATTTTCATTTCCCTTAATAAACTTTCGTTTAAAAAATAAAATTTAAAAATAAACCTGTGTAACCAAAGGTTGTTTAGTTGCAGATTGAGTAGCACAAGAAAGTTGGTCTCCAGTGACCAATCCAACCATATAAACAGAGCTTACCATAAAATAGGAGCAAGCCAAAAAAAGAATTGCTCTTTCAGGAAATTCGTATCTAAAAATAAATTTAATTAAAAAAATCTTTTTTAATTAAAAAAAACCTTTTCAAATCAACAAGAAATGTAAAAATTGTAAATAAACAACAAACACAACAAGTAACTGCCCAAGCACCAGTCCAAAGTTTAAGATAATGACGAGTATGTGCAGTAAAAAATGTGGGCACTAAACCATCATTGTGGCAAGGAAGTGAACACTGTTCTAACGTTTGGTTAGCAATAACAAGTGAATGTCTTAAATATAATATTTTTTAAATCCCTACAAAAAAATTCCCCAAAAATGTCAAAATAAAAAATCAAAAACCTGTGACCGCCTAAAACTTTCATTGCATGCGGACATTCCAACAATTTATGGCCAACATCTTTATGTTCATATGCTTGAGAAGTATCAAAAGTTTTGCTTTCATCTTGTTCAAGCTCATTGTTATTATTTTCCCCAACACACATTTCTTTATTATGAGGAAATTTTTCACAATCAAAAATTTCTGGCCATTGATATCCAAATTTTCTCATTAAAGTTTCACAGCCATTTTTTGCTGAATAACAAAGATGTCGACAGGGAGGTATTGGTTCATTCAGAATTGTACAAACTGGTGTAAAAATTGTGCATAAAAAGAATTTAAAGTCAGGGCTGCATTGAACTTTGACAAGCATTTCATATCTTAAAAAAATAATATTTCATCTTACTGACTGAATTAGTTGAAAAAATAGCTTTATAAAATCAAACAAATAACGACTATTAATTACCTATTTATTAAAAAAAATTTGCTTACTGTTTTATATCAACCTCTGCTTCTTCTTGTTTTGTATGTTTTAACAAATTTGGATAAATTGTCATGTTGTATGGAATATCAGCACACATTTCAATTTTGATCCTCTCACATTTTGGATTAACATTGGTGAACTTAAATTGATTTATAAAAAGAAAGCTAAATTCAAATAAACCTGGTATTCCTCGCTTTCTACAATTGTATTTGAGGAAAAAGCATTAATATTATTGAAATAAAGAAATAAAAATAAGATAAATAAAGCCATAAATGTTTTAAATTTAATTAAAAAAGAAGCCATTTCTATTCAAGTAAAATCTAAAATTGTGCTTTCATTTTCACTAAATGGTCCACCAAAAAAGTAAAATTCTTTATTTTTCTTTTATTCTTTTTTCATTGTCTCTCTGCATTTTCTACACTATTTTTCTATAAAGAAAATAAGAAATTAATAACATTACGCCAAAACTGTGTTTATTTAAAATTAATATTTTTTTCTTTTCTAACTATTCTTTCTCTTTTTCTTTCATTCTTTTTCACTGTCTCTCATATTTTACACTATTTTTTTAATAATTAGAAATGAGGACACTTATTGTTTTTTTTGGAGCAAATACTAAATATTTAAACAAAATGATTATAATTTTTTGTTCTAAAATAAATAACGCTCATTCATTATCTATAAAATTGATTTGATCTTTTTTAATTTTTTTCATTCAGGGCTATTTTTTAAATTTAATTAAATGACTTCAACTAATATTAATTCAAAAACTTCCAAAAATTGGATGGAATTTGAAGAGCCACATACTGGACTAGTTAAAAACGACTTTTTTGGCTATTGGTATCTTCAATATTGGTTTGAAATTTTCAATTCTATTAAAATTAAATTAAAAATTATTATTTTTTAATTTTAGTCTAATAACTGGACTTTACATGCTTGAACCCTGGGAACGAAAATTATTTAACTCATTTGTCTTCTGTCTACTAGGAACAGTTTTTTCAGTTTGTTATTTTATTTTTAGAACGATTTTTTAATATTTATTTAATTTCAATTATTTAAAATTAGTGATATAAGATATTTAAATATAAAATATTTATTATTTATGTGTTGATTTTGGAATTTTCAAGTTTTCTTACTTAGAAATTTCAAAAAAACTTTTTTTTTTAATTTTCGTGCCTCTACGGACCTTCTCCATAAAAATAAAAATTATTTTCCACGAGTGGGATTCGAACCATCGACCCTCTAGTGCAAAAACCAACACACTTGCACTACACCAAAACATTTAATAATAAAAATCATTAAAATCTTTTAAAATGCTTTTTGATAAACAGCAAGCGAAGCATATTCCAATAACTTGTAATGCTGCCAGAAAAGCACTTGCACACCCCAAAATCATTGCATTAGATACTATCCACCGTTGAACCGCTTCAACACATCCTGTTGAATGAAGCATTGGTTGGATTATTCTAGCACAGCCTAAAAAAAGAATTACGGGACAAAATAGAGGCAAACCCTCACAGTTTCCTTACCTGAATGAAAATGGACACAACATGAATCTGGCGGAATTCCTTTCCAATCAGTTGCATTGTTTACACCACAACAATAAAGTTGACGCTTTTTTAAATTTCGTTAAATTAAAATTAGTTTATCAGGTTTACCTGTACTTGATCCCAAGCGAGTGATACACCTTTAGATTTGTTATAACGTTCAATACCCTAAGAAGAAATGAACTTTGATTAAGACTCTAATTGCCCCTATTAAAGACTAAAATTCCCAGAGACTCTAATTGCCCCGAGACTGATTTCTCCCAGGCTTTAATTTCCCTAGGACTCAAATAGCCTTTATTCAAAATTGCCTCAAGACTCAAATTCTCTTAACCAAAAATTAACTTTTCTCTCTCTAACCTGTGCCAATTGAGTAACAATAACATCATTTAAAGGTTCATGTAATGCATAAACAAGAATAGCAATAGCAGTTTCAGTCATTAAAAGTAAAGCTAATAAAACAGCAAAACTGACAGTTAAACAATAATTTTCTCTAATAGCCCCACAATAACCAATAAATCCCAATAAAGTAAAAAGACATCCAATTGCTAAGAAAATAACTGGAGTAGTTAAACGTTCATCACCTAAAACATCAAGTAAACCAGAATATTTCATTTGTAATAAAATTCCTGAGATGAGAAAACATATGCCTACAACCTGAAATTTTTTTGAAATTTTTGTGATTTTTTGAAATTTTTTAAAAAATTTTAAATTTTTGTCTGTGCGCAAAAACATTTTTCCAACAAGAACGCAAGAATTGGCGTTTTACGTTTATTACAAAACTTATTTTGCGCACATAATTTTCCGGAATGTTTTAAAATAAAATTTCAACTTACCCATAATATAAAATTTGCAAAGAAGAGTAAATATTTTACAAGTGTTATTCCTCCTTCTACCATTATTTTTAAATTAAAAAATTACTAAAAACAATTTTAATAAGCCTGAATCTTTATCTTATCCTATACACTTTTAAACGGATTTTTTTAGCTTTTATCCGGGATAACTGAGAGATTGGGATATTTAAGAAATTAAAAATAATGGAAAAGTTAGGTTGTGATATCTAAGAATGGGAGGGATAAATGAGAGATTTACAGGGAAAGAACCATTCAAGTCTGAAGATTCCCATTTGAGTCTCAGTCAGGGTTGAATGGAAATTGGAAAAAAGATGTGGGATAACTGGGAGAGTGTAAATTTATAGAAAATGTGTCGGTATATCTGAGAGATTTGTATAATTGAGTAAGACTCTAATTGCCTTTTCAAAGATTATTTGGCAACCAACTTTCTTTTTTGGGGAAAAAAATATTCGATCCTTAAAAAAACATTTTTCTTCTTAAAAAAAAGTTAAATGAAGCCAAAAACATAAAACATTTTTCTCTTTATTTTCTCTTTTCCGGAAGGAAAAGAAGAGAGAAGAAGAAAACTTGCTCCCCTATATTTATTCCTTTTCTAGTTAATATCCTCCGAAAATTCCCAAAAGAATTGTGACATTGAAAAAAAAATATGCTAAACAAATAAATATAAGAAGAAGAAAATCTGTCTTATAAAAAATAAAAAAAATTTTAAATAAATAAAATAAAAATATATTTAGGAGTAATTTTTACCTAAAAAATATTTTTTCCACAAATGTTAAATAATATTCGGTCCTTAAAAAATTGTTCTTGGTCAAAAATTTCTCAAAAAAAAATTGGAAATTTTTTGTTATTTTTTGGTGACATTTTGTCTAGTTTTGCATTTATGCCATTTTGTCTGATTTTCCTCTATTGACGTTTTATTCACTTTGCGTTGCTGACATTTTGTGTTTTATATATTTCGTATGATCGAACTTTTTGATATTATGTTAAAACTTTTACTAGTTAGAGAGTTGCTTTTATCACAGCAGGATCAGTCAGTTGACGCACGCGTCAAAACTACTTGTTTACTATTTCCTTTTTCTCTTGTTCTCTAACTTGCTCTCTTCCTTTCGCATAATCTTTTATTTACGAAAAAGTATGTAAACTTTGAAATCCAATATCTCGAAAACCGCTTATACGATTTTAAATCTGTCTATCCATTTTATAGATAATTGTTTCAAGATTTTGTTTAAAAAATTTCATAGGCTCAAATGCAGTTTTGAGAGAGAAAATGCAGTTTTAATTTTAGATTAATTTAAGATGAAAACAAGAGCAAAAACGCTCAAAAAAAGCATTGCTGCTAAAGAAGGATGGGATAAACAACAACAAAAAAATAATAACATCTCTGCTAAATTATTTAAAGCTCGCCAAGATCGATACTCAACAACAAAGGTGAGGAAAATTACAGAAAAAATAGAGCCTAAAATGAGAGATGTATCTGTTCAAACAGAACCAGAAATGAGAGATGTATCTGTTCAAACAGAATCAGAAACGAGAGATATATCTGTTATGACAACATACGAAACGAAGAAGGTTTTTGTCCAAACAATTAACAACAAAAATTCAATAGCAATTCAAACAACTGCCTGCATGCCAAAGTCAGTTCTTCCTTTAAGTCCAACTTTTGGTGGAAGACCAAGAATGCCGTTGGAAAACTTGAGTAATGTGAGAATTAAAGGTATAGCAAGAGAATTGGCAAATTTTCATCGTGAAAGAACTCCAAGTATTTTTACTTTATTTTTTTCCAATATAAATTTAGATGCCGAAGGCAATCCATTAACTCATGATATTTTTCGTTTTGCTAAACATTCTTTGAACGTTTTTACGCCAAAAAAAGAAGAACATAATAAACTTACTATATACCAAGAAATTTTTGCCATTTTATCAGCTGGAATAAGTTTTCATGCAAGAGAAAAACTTAAGAAGACATTGGCGACCTTTGGATTTAATATTTTTGTGTCTAAACGTGAATTTTTTACAACAAAAAATAAAATTTCTGCTGGTTTAGAGCTCAAATGGACAAATAATTATTTAAACTGTATAAACATTAAAGAAGTTATTGAGAAGAGAATAGAACAACTAAGGTTGACAGGTTTACTTGAATTAGAATAATAATAAAAAAGTAATAAAATTAAGACATGTTTGTTGGTATTCCATCTATTGTCTTAATGGGAGATAAAGGTTCAACAACCACTAAGATTGCTGTTCTTCCGGTCATCAAACGAAAAACGAATGCAACCGCCAATCTTACTATTATTTCTATTTGGGAAGGCAATGATGATAGGCAATCGTTGAAAAATAATGAGGAAATATTTAATCAGTTAAAGGAAATAAAAAACGTGAATTGGTTGTTTTTAAAGACTTTGGGTTTTTTAAAGATATTTTTTAAGGATTTTAACGGGGGATCTGAAATTTTTGTCAGCACTACTGTGTCACCGAGGCGCATGCAGCAACTATCCTTGTTGTATTTGTAGAACACCAAAGGAACAACTTGAAAATAAAGGGAGAATGAGAGAATATAATGACACCGAGTTAAACTACTCTTTTGTTGATATTCCTCTATTTTCAATTCTACCAGCACAAGTCATGCCTCCTCCATTACATATTACTCATGGTGTGGCAACTAGGGCAATTAATATACTTGAACTTATAGTTGACAAAAAAATCATGATTGAATTTCTACAAAATAATCATATAAGAAGAGATCCACGAACAAAAGCATTTCGGGGTTTTTTATTTTTTATTTTAGTTTATTTTAAATTCAGGCAATGATTTAGTTAAATTGTTACACACAGAAGTTGAGAAAAATTCATTAAGTCGACTTGTTGATCTTCAAGAATTTGAACAAGCAGCAGCTTTATGGCATAAATTAATTGAAGGAGTCCGATGGTGGTTCACAAAGTCTTCTGCTCAATTATTTGATGATCCTATGGAACAGGCTGACTTGGTTGACAAAGGAGCCAAAATTTTGTATAAGATGTTCAATGTTTATTTTTTACATTTTACATTAATCGAATAATTTTCAGGTGTTAAAAAATCATCTGGAAAATATAGCAAAAAATAGTAATAATGATTTGGTGAGAAAAAAGGCAGAAAATGCAGCAAAAAAATGCAGAATTTTTCCAAAATTGCATTATTTGCTACACCATTGTGCTGCCTTTATCAAAACGACTGGTTGGTGGGGAGTTGCATCAGAACAAGCAATTGAAAGCTACCACGCTGTCTTTAACAAGCTAGTAAGATTTTATAGATAAACAAAATTTTAAGTTTAATAAATTAATTTACAGGAACTTCGATTCAGAAACGTCAAAGATCGAAAAATTCAAGTTGAACGAATGATGAGGCATCAATTTCTTTTGAATTATCTGCACGATAAAGGTTTAAATGATTAATAAAAAAATTTATTCCAAATGTTATTTTTTTATAATTTTATCTTCATTTTTTATTTATTTTTTACTTGTATAAACATGGAGGTTCTATTTTGTATATTTTCTTGCTTTTGACCATTTTATAACTTTTCTCCTTGCTGATCTTTTTTATTTTCCTTTATGAAGTCAGGTGCACGAGAGATTACGTGAATAGGGAAAAATAGATTTAAATTTTGGCATAATGTAAAAGGAAAAGATTTAGCTAGTTTTGACGCGTGCGTCAACTGACTGATCCTGCTGTGTTTTATTATAGACTATTAAGGAGAGACAGCTAAAGAAAAATAGAAGAAAACGTTTCACATTAATTCTTTAATTTGTTTTATCCATTTTTAATTGATTAAAATACAATCTTTTTAGCTTTTTTTTAGCTTGTTTAGCATTTAATTAAAAAAATGGGAGCAGATGGAGGTACAATACCTAAACGATGTGAACTTGTACGTAAAAAGAAGAAAAAGGAGAAAATTGAAAAAAGTTATGCTGCAGCTACAAAATGGAGAACATGTCAACTTTCTCAGGAACCTTTAAAGAAGCCTATTGTTGCTTGTAAACTTGGAAGGTTTTTCTTTTAATTAAGACTTTATTCTTTTAAAGGCGAAAAGTATAGTTTGTACCACAATACTGGACTCCGGTATTCTTTGGCCCTCCAGTTCAAACTCCATAAAAATTTAGCTTTCCCAATACGACTTTTTTGGCTTCTATTTCCTCACATATCTAAGTCCCTCCAATTTTGTTATTTTTCCAAAATTTAATTTTTATAAAATTGTCTTTTAGACTTTACAATAAAGAAGCAATTTTAGAAGCAAAATTAAGCAGAGCATTATCAACAAATCAAGCCACAGAGCATATTAATTCATTAAGTGATGTAAAAGAATTGAAATTAACAGACAACAAAGCCTGGAAAAACGATGAAGCAGAAAAAGGAGATGTTTATATTGACATGAATGAAACACCTTGGATTTGCCCGATTACTTCTCTACCAATGAATGGAACAAATTCATTTTTTGTTAATTGGCAATGTGGATGTGTTTTTTCTGAGAAGGCTGTTAATGAATTGAAACCTGATGCTTGTTTAGGTTTTTTATTTTTAAATTAGGGAAGGATTGGACCAAATTTTATGAACCTGTGACCTTATTTTAAGTTAATGACAAAAAGAAAATGATTAAGAAAGCTGGAAGGTTTAGGATTGTATTTTTCTTTTTAAATCTGTTCAGTAAGTCATGGTTTTGCTAAAATTATTTTCAAAAACCATAGAGATTCATGACCCGTCCTTTTAAATTTAAGTCTACTTTAGTGTTTGTTTTGACTAATTACCCTTAAAAAACTCTTTAAAAGCTGTCTTTAGAGATGGGAGATGGTCGAAATTTACTCGCTAAAACAATTATTTTTAACCTGAATTTTTTTAATTTTCAAAATTGCTTAATTTTTAGGTTGTGGTGGTCTTTTTAAAGTTGAAAATTTAATAAAATTAAATCCTGAAGAAGAACTTTTAATTTTATACAAAAAACGAGTTGATGAAGAAAATGAAGATAAAAGACTTAAAAAGATGGAAAATAAAGACAAAGGAGAACAAAATTTAAAAAGAAAAGGTTTATCAAAATTAAAAGAAGCAAAAAAGATAAAAAAAGAAGAAAAAGATGAAAGTATTCAAAATAATAATAATTTACCAAAAAGTGTAAAATCAATGTTTACTAGCAGTAAAGAAGCTAAAGAACAACCTAAGGCACATTGGGTTACACACAATCCTTTGTATTATTAAATTTATAAATAAGAACTTATTTTGGGATAAAGATTTAAATTAATTTTTTTGTTTTCTTCTTAAATATATGTTTTTTTGTACAATTATTTTTTAATTTATTTTTATATGTTTAATCAGTATTTTGTTTTTTTGTTTTTGAGAACAATTGGAACGACTTGAGGTCTTTTTATTTTGTAAGGTTTGTATTTTATTTATTCTTTCAATTTATTAATTTTTTAAATTTTGGCCAGTCTTGGTTTTGAAGAATTTTGAAGACAATCGGAAGTCATTTGAGGTTTTTATTTTAACTTAATTTTTTAATTTGTTCAGTCATATTTTTAGAGAACATTGGGCTTTATCATCTGATTTTGAGGTTTTTATTTTTAGGTTTTAAAAGTCCAATTTTCGGGTTTATGCACCATCATTTTGGACGTTAATATTTAAAGTTCATTATAAATTTTCGACATTTATTTATGTGACCACCATTTTGGAGGGAAAATAGAATATTTAAAAATCATTTACAACTTTTTTGAGAAAAAAGGCTAAAAATAATTAAAAAAATCTATTTTTATCTCTACGGCCTAGAAAGACTTTATTTTACTAATTATTTTATTTTTAATTTTAGAAAAATAAAAAAATGTTTGATCAAGGATCAATTCCTTTAATTAATTTAACTGCTACATCTTTACCAAATTCTCTTCAAAATCCACATACAAATCAACGTTCAAATGTTCAGGAAGGAAGAGAACGCTTTGCTCGGGAAAATCATAGTGAAATTGAAAGACGTAGAAGAAATAAAATGACACATTATATTAACGAATTGGCTGATATGGTTTTATTTTTTTTACTAAAATTTAGTTGAGTGTATAGCGGTGATTCTGATACTTATTTTTAGGTTAGATTGTTACTGGCAATTTTTTGAAATTTTTTTTAACTTAATTAAGGTCAATTTTTTAAGGATAAGTTCACTCAAGTAGAGGATTTTTTGGACCTTTTATTTTAAAAAGGTTAAGGCTATCCAACAATAAGTTATAGTAGAGAGTAGAATTTTGATAGAAACTTTTAATTTGAAAAGATAGAATTTTAATATTCCGTTTACCTGTGATTTGAAGGATTTAAAGGGGCTGTGAATTTCCTGGGATGTTAATTCCGTTTTTAAGTAATTTCTAAAATTATCTAGAAAAAAGAGGATCATCACATATTCATATTTCTAGTTTTTTTACTTTTGTATTTTATAAAAAATCCAAAAAAATTTTTTAAAGGTTCCACAATGTGCTGCTTTAGGAAGAAAACCAGATAAACTAACAATTTTACGCATGGCTGTTTCACATATGAAATCAATTCGTGGAGATTTGATCAATAATAATCAAAACCCTCCATCGTTTTTAACTGATCAAGAATTGAAGCATCTAATTATGGAAGCAGCGAATGGATTTTTGTTTGTTTTATCTTGCGAAGATTCTAGGGTTATTTATGTTTCTGATGCTATTTATCCAGTACTTAATGTTACACAGGTTTATTTTTTTTTTGATATTCTTTGGGATTAGATGATAATATTTTGGTTGGCTAAAATAAATTAGGGGGTCCTCTATCTGACCTTTCGAGGTTTTTAATTCTCATCAACATAAAGCAGTTCAGCTGGAACCTTTTAGAATTGATGAAGCAAATATTTTAGAGACTAACTTTCAAGTTTTTCATATTTTTGCATCCAGCCTTACGATATTTAAGTCATAATAGGCTTCCAATCTGTATATAAGGGTCTTATAAAGTTATTCAGATGCTAACAGCTAGTAATTTTTAATTAAGTGCAGAATTTAGTGTTAATTACTTGCTGAAAATGTAAGGGTTTTGGGGGTATTTTAATATATTTATTTTAAATTGGAATATGTGTATTTAAAATTTTTTTTTAAAGGAGGATTGGCTAAACAGAGCATTTCTTGATTTAATTCATCCCGATGATATTGAAAAAGTTAAAGAACAAATATTATGTTTGACTGATGGAGATGGCTTTAATAAAATTGTTGATCTGAAAACTGGTGTGATTAAAAGAGATAATCAATATTCAAGCAGTCGAATACATTTAAATTGTCGAAGAGGTTTTATTTGCAGAATGAGAATAGGTTTTTTTATTTAAATTATTTAAATTCTTTTTGGGGTACTTTGGGTAGTTTTTCCGAATATTATATTATTAGTTTTCTCATTAAGTACATTAAAAACTTATAATCTATTAAGTCTTTTCGTGGTCGAGTGGTATGTGACAGGAGTTTTATTAGATTGGTTGTGAGTTCGAATCCCACTAAAGCGAAAATTTTTTTTTCCTTCTTGGGAAGTCTTTTCTTGTTCCATTTTTTCTCTTAAAGCCTATTTTACCATTTGAGTCTTTTTATTATTTTTTTCATTTATTAATTATCTTCTCAATTTTAACATTTTATCAATTATTTAGGTAATATAAATGCTTTACCAAGACTAAGAAATAAAGGACCAATTTTTGAACATTGTGGAGCTTATTATGTAGTAATGCATTGTACAGGTTATTTAAAGAGTGGAAAACAACAACAACAAATGTCGTCATTTAGTGGATTCCAATTAAATACAAATGAATTATCAGGTTTTTAGTTCAGTTGAGTCTGAAATGTTCTTTTTAAGTTAATCAGTCCAAGACTCAAATGTAAATATTTGAGACCATAATTAAATTTCAGACTCAAATGGTCGTGTTGCATAAAATTTAAATTTATTTTAAGGTATCACTACCAGTCTAGTTTTAATTGCACGAATGCAACTCACAAGTTTAACTTCTTCAATTAACAACAACAATAATCAAATAATTATGCGCGTTGATTCTGAAGGTTATATAACATTTGCAGATGTAAAGGTTAAAGAATTTTTGAATAAAACTTCAATGGAAATAATTGAGAAAAAGTTTTGGACTTTGGTACATCCGATGGATGAACAGAACGTTAAAGATGCTTTAATGAATATTTTGAAGAATAATAATGTTGTCAAGGTTTGTTTTGATTTTTTTAATAAATTAAGGGTTCTCTCTATTAGTGTCCTTTCTATTTTTTTAATTTTAGGATTTATTTTGTAAATTTCAATATGGCTCATCAATGGAGTATTTACCAGCATCTTTAGATGCTAATGCATTTATGAATCCTCATTCTCTTGAATTTGAATTTTTAATTATTACAATAAATATAATACAACAACAACAACAAAAATTTGTTTCAGAATTTCCTCCTTTTTATTTTAATAAAAATCAAACAGAATTAATACACCAACAAACAAGCAGTCATTGTTGGTCAAATAATATTCAAAATGATATGTTATTACATCAGACTCACAATGGTATTTTTAATTTATTTTAATACACAAGTTGTTGGGATTTTTTAAAATAAGTTTATCATTGTCTAGGCTTTTTTTTTTTGTGGAGATGGGCGTCTATTAGAATTAATTTCTTTAAAATATATTTCCCAAGTTTTAGACTTTAATATACCAATATAATTTAGATGTTTTAGATGGTTGTTTTATTCCACAAGGATATTCTGCAATGATTCCAACAACTGAACAACAACAATGGGCATCAACTAGTAATATTATAAATAATCAACATATTTTACCTGATTTTACAACTAGTAATGTTGTTGCGCCCCAAATAAATTGGCTAGAACATTAAAAAAATTGTAAAAAGTAGAAAAAATCTTTAAATGTAACATTTTTTTAATATTTTGTAGATATATTTTTCAAGTTTCTTATAAGCTAAATTTTTGAATGTAAAATTATTTTTGAATAATTGTTATACAATTTCTAATTTTTCAAAAAATTTAAAAACCAGGCCGACAAAATGTGAATTTTTAACTGAATTGAACAATTGTCTGTTTCTATTAAGTTGATGTTTTGAATGTTTTATTAGTAATTATTACGAAACATCTAAATTTGGTTAATTGTTAAAATTCTCTCTTTTAGATATTTTGAAAATTTCCATTTTGATATAATTATTTTCTCTTGTTCTCTGCTTGCACACTTTATTTAATTTTCTTGCAATCGATATGTTCTCTAACGTTGAAAAAAAAAAATTTCTTCGTTCCAGACATTTCGCCTTCTGAAATTGCACGACATTTTGTCCCAACGGCAAACATCATGGGCTAGTACGAACGAAATGTAGTTTTTTGCCGTAAAGACGAAATGTCGTGCAATTTCAGTCGGCGAAATGTAGAGAAACCATTTCTTTACTTTCTTTCTTTTTTTAACATTTATCAAATGTTTATTGTCTCTAATTTTGAGAAGCGTTAGAATGTATAGAAGCCATTTTTTATAAATTCAATTTCTATTTTATACTTTAATCTCTAATCGATTTTCAGGTGATTAAATAATTTCTAACAAAAATGTTCAATATTTTTCAAACAAAATATTTAAATGACCAACATCTCTCAGGATTTGATAAATACAAATATGCTTGTATCGATAATTCTCCAATTTCTGTTTACATTTCACATCCATTTTGGAATTGGATTGTTGAGGTTATTTAAAAAGTACTTTTCTTTGTTTATTAATTTAATTTTTTTAAGTTTTATCCTCGTTGGTTACCCCCAAATGTTTTAACATTAAGTGGATTTATTGTTTTGATTGCTTCTTTTGTTTTGGTATCTTTATTTGATTATGATATGTCTACTAATTCTTTTGGTTCTAACAAAACAATTCCAAATTGGATTTGGTTAGTTTGTGCTGTTGCTACCTTTTTGGCTCATTTACTTGATGGAACAGATGGAAAGCAGGCAAGAAGGACTGGGTCAAGCGGGCCAACTGGTGAATTATGTAAGTATCTTTGTTTAATTTTTGTATTGAACCTTAATAACTTTAAAGATCAAATTTTGTACAATAATTTATTTTTTTATATTTCAGTTGATCATGGATTTGGTATCTTTTATCTTTTCTATTTAAAATTAATTTTAAAATTTGGAAGATTCTTGGTCAACTGTTCCTCTCACAATCACAATTTTTTCAATATTTGGACGAGGAGATTACAGGTTTTTTCTAAAGAATATTTTGACTATTTTTTTGTTTTAGTATTTCTCCTTACACCATGCTGTCCGTTTTGATTTCAGTTCAACTTGTCTTTATTTGCAGTCATTGGGAAAAGTACAACACTGGAGTTTTGTTTCTTTCTTGGGGATATGATGCTAGTCAATATGTTTGTTTTTTTTTATTAAAATCAGAGAAAAAAACTCAGATTAATTTTTCATATTTTTAGGGACTCTGTTTCTTCTATTTTTTCGCGTTCTTTGCCAATCCGAAAACATTCCATTTTAATTTATTTAATGGCCTCAGCTTTGCCTATTGTATCTGCGCGACTTTTTTTAGTTAGTTTTTTTGGTTTTTTAATTGAAAAAATTTTCTTTGATTTTTTAAATTATTCAATCTTAAGTTACTTGTATAACTTCATTGACGAGTTGTTTGTATAACATCTATCATGCTTATGTTATCTCAAAAACTGGAAAACAGGTTTTTGTAGCTTAAATGAATTTTTACTAATGAATAAGAACATTAAAATCTTAGTTATTGTAATGATTTCTTTTGGTTGAGTGGTGAATGATTTGGATTTAATGGATGTGGATGTAGGGTTCGAATCCCACATTTGGGAAATAATTTTTATTTTAACTTGACAGTGTTTTTTTTAATGAAAACTAATTTTATAAGATCCAAAATATTTTTTGCTTTAACCTTAAATTGCTTTATACATAAAAAACTTTTTTAACCTTTAATTTTTAGGAAACAATTGGTTCAGGATTAAAACCATTGCTTTCTCCCTTTCTTCTATTCTCTTGTACATTAATTTGGGGTGTTTATTCACCAAATAAAGTTTTGGAACTCGATCCACGTGCATTTTTCTGGGCAATGGGTGTTGTTTTCTCCAATATTGCGGTTTATTTTATTTATTTATTTTTTAAATATTTATTCAAATTATTTAAAGGCCCATTTAATAATTGCTCAAATGTCTTCAACTAAAGTTGTTGCAATTACTTATCTTTTGCTTGTATATATGTTTATAGCTTTGATGTCTTTGATTGGAGTATTTGCTTCTTTTGAACTTTTGGTACTTCGTGCTTCAGCAGTTTTGTTTACTTTTGTTCATATTGTCTATGGAATTTGTGTGGTATATTTTATTATTTTTTTGAATTTATTTAAGTAAGAGAAAATTTATATACATTTCAAGGGTTCTTTATTTAAAAAAAGACTCAAGATTTAGTCTGTATAATTATCCAAATTAAAAATAGTCTAATTTTTTCAGGTAAATCAACTCTGTGATCACTTCAATATTCAACCTCTTTCGCTTAGCTACTTACAAAAACAAAACAAATAGAAGCCAAGATTTTTTTTAAAGATATATTTTTTGCCATATTTTTGATATAAATAATTATTGTACTTCAGGTGATATATATACACACTTAGAATTTTATTATATTCGTATAAAATCGCAGTGATTACTGTAATTTTTTGGGTAATTTTAAAAAATCGATTTTGGACTTTGTACATAATTTTTACACTTTAATAAAGGATTTATCGATTTTTTCTTGTAATCTCTACCTACACTATTTCTCGAAATTTACAATTGTGTTTTGCTACCTATGCAAAAGTTGTTTTTAGAAGTTTATAGGGTAAAAAAAACGAGAGGGTGGGCGGGTGGGCCGGCGTCGTGCAATACATGGAAATATAAAACATTGTATAAAATATTAGAAGTTTGGCTGGATAGTCATATATTTATGCATTCCCCAGTATTGCACGACGCCGGCCCACCCGCCCACCCTCTCGTTTTTTTTACCCTATAAACTTCTAAAAACAACTTTTGCATAGGTAGCAAAACACAATTGTAAATTTCGAGAAATAGTGTAGATAGAGATTACAAGAAAAAATCGATAAATCCTTTATTAAAGTGTAAAAATTATGTACAAAGTCCAAAATCGATATATCAATTTTTTAAAAATTGTAACTTTTCCAAATTTTTCTAAGTCGAGATCATCCGAGAAAATCAATATATTGATTTTTTTAATTTATAAGTTTTTCAAAAAAATTTCTAAGTCCAGAATCGATTTTAATGAAGTTGAAATTATAAACTAATACAGTAAGAAAAGACTATCTAGCTTTGCGTTGAAACGGATTTTTAAAAGCCATTTCAGCGCCTTTAGAAAATGCCTTTTCTTACTGTATAAGTTGATGATTTAGTGAAAAATAGATACCTATATTGATTTTTAAATACATTTTAAACATATCTAATGATCTTTTATTATTAAAATAAGTAATAAAACAAACAATTAATAAAAATAAAACCGTAATTTTAAATTTCTAAACAATTATTCTGCCAATGTTCGCAACTTTTCTGAAGCTCCCTCAGATTTTTCAATATGCGTCGAGAACTCTGGTTTAGGTAGAGAACCACAGCTGTAGAGATTTTGAGCAGAATCTTGCCATGTTGTTGGCGTCCACATTCCTTGTATTGATTTTGTTGGAGAAAATTGAGGATTTTCAACTGAAAAATAGTAATAAAAAATTTAAAGAATCAAGTTAAATTATTTAAAAATATATAAAAAGGTATGGGACGTTTAAATAGTTCATTTACATAAAAAGGAATCGACAGGACTCGAACCCGCCACCATTTAGGAGTGAAACCAAGCACTTACTAACTACACCAAGGAAACATATGAAAGAACAAATCTTTTTTTAGCTTAAATCCCATTTTAATAATTCATTTAAATTTGTTTTAGCCCACAATTAATCAAATATACATCATATAAAAGTTTTTTAATTTAAAAATAGAAAATTTAGCAACGAAAAAACAAAATTAAAAAGCCAAAAAAGGTATCGCTCTCTCCCTAATATTAATAAAACCTTGCACATGTTAATCTTCTTACATTTATAAATTGGCAATCCACTTCTTGTCCTCAAATAATTCATAAAAAGAGAAGTATGCTCCATACTAAAATTAAAGAATGTAAAAGTTCTTTTAAAAATTAAAAATAAAACCTAAAATCATTCGCATCTAATTGAACTTCTCTTCCATTTGAATATTCTGCTCTAATAGTTGGAGTAGTATGACGCACTGGAAGTACATAAATTGAGCAATATGGATTATCAGAAGCGAATTTTGTGAGTTGATGTTCTACATAATTTCTTAGACCAGCACTAGGATCACTTTTAAAATAAAAAATTAATTTTTAATAAATTTTTTTATTTTTTGAACAAATTAAAGATAAACATAATCTATTTTCAGTTCTAAATTGAAAATAAAAATTTTGAAAGGCGTCAAATATTATTTTATAAGTTAAAAATATTTTTTTAAATTAGTTAGAATTTTTTATTCAACGAAAAAAATTAATTTAAAACGAAAAAGAAACCGTAGGATTCGAACCTACAACCTCCATAAGCGGAATCTAAGCGCTTCCCAACTACACCACAAACACAATTATAAACATTTCTTTTTTAACTTAAATATCACTGTAAAAATTAATTTAATCATACACATTCTACCGGTCCTCCAATTTAAAAATATTTTTAAGCAAAAAAACCTTGTTTTACACAAACGAATTGTAATTCTCTGAAGTTGTGGAGTGTGAGTAGCAATTCCATCATATAAAACAGCCTTTGGATTTGTAGCAGAAAGACGAAATCCAAAATTTAAAGCCTTTGCTGCAGTATAAATATTTTTAATACGATCAACACGTGGGATAACAGGCATTTTTACTTGAGAATAAAATTTAAAAAAAAATAAATTTTAAATTGAAAAATATAATAATGTCCAGTAGACATATACAAACACAAAAATTAATTTTAAAAACACAAAAAAATATTTTTTAATTAATATTTATAGAAAAATAAATTGAATCTTTCAGTATAAATAAACTTAAAAAAAAACCTTAAATTAACTGCGCTAAGAGAAAATAAATATATTTAAATTAATATTTAAAGATTCAATTTTTTAAAAATACAAAATTTATATATACTTTTTTCTTCTTATATTAATCCACAAAATTGCCAGCATTTTTCACGTGATTACTTGGTCCAGGAAACCTAAAAAATATTTTTATAAAATTAATAAATTTATTTAATTTAAATTTTGGGGCTTTTAAGCATGGTTAAAACCCACAAGCGAAAATAAAAGAAGAAAAATCCCCCTCTAAGCCTTCCTTAAAAATATAAATAAAAATAAACTTTTGGAATATCATTAAATTCAGTTAATTCTTCCATTTGTTTATTAAAAATTTCAACTTTTTCACGATGTCCCATAGCTGCTCTTTTAGATAATCTTTCAAAAGCTGTTTCTTCTTGTCTTTTTTAAAAAAATTTTTAATTAAAAAATCTAATTTAAAAAAAACCTTTTTAAAAATGCCATTTCTGCCTTAGTTTTTTGTTGACCATTTTCTTCTTTTTTTATTGTCAAATCAATTGCACGAGGATCTATACGTCTTTTTTGTTTAAATAAATTTCCTCTTTTTAATTTTAGTCCACTACGTACAGCATTTTGAGCGATTAACTTAAAAAAAATTTTTTAATTAAAAAGAAATTTATTTTTTTAATTAAAAAAATAAATTTAAGCCCAAAAAGGAACTAAAATTAAAGGTTTTCCTTTCTTTTATTTAACAAAAATTCTCAAAACTTTTTTTATTATCCAGCGTAAAAAGAAATATCTAAAATTAAACTCCTTCAAAAGGGGATGCTCTCCTCTTAAATTTTCTTCAAATAAATTTAAACAAAAATCTATAGAAAACCACAATGCCCAGATCACAAAAAGTCTTTAATTTTTCCAAAAAAAAATAAATAAATAAATAAAAACCTTGCTAGATTCCTCCTTATATTCCTCAACATTTTCTTCCTCTTCTTTTGATGATTTACTTGTTTCCTTTTTGCTTTGATTATCTTTTGTAGCCATTAAAAAATAATTTCCTTTTAAAAAAAATTTAAAATTAGACAAAAAAGAAGTAAAAATATTAAATTGAAACAAAAACAAATTAAAAAAGAAGCAATAAATATTCATCTTTTATCAACAAAAAAATCTATAAATTACATAACCAATTCTTTTGTGAAGGCAAACCAATATGACGTCTAATACGTTCAAATATTTGCTAAAAACATTAAAAAATAAATAAAAATTTTAAAAAATAAATTAAAATTTAAAAAAAACCTCTACGGAAGTCAAAACAATTTTTTCAATACTAGCAAAATATTTTTGATAAATTAAATTTGAGGAATAACGCATTTTGACTATTCTACTTTTGGGAATAGTTGACAAATAATCTAAAATCTGAAGAAACCAAAATAAATTTAAAAAACAAAAAAACAAACAAATAAAATATTTTTTTCATTCCCTGAGATGGAACATTGACTCCAATCGATAAAATCTTCAAAAGGCAAAACCCAGTCATCAGAAAATATGACAGGAATGCAAGAATATTTGAGAGATTCAAGAAAACTAAAAATATTAAAAATTGAAAAAATCTAAAGAATTAAAATTAAACCGAAATGAGCCCAAACGACGACCTCTTGGGATTAAACAAAATGTAGAATTTAACATTAATTCAGTGTAATTCCATCTGAAAATTGAGTAAATTAAGAATTAATTAATTTAAAAATTCAAACAAAAATAAAATATTTAGACTCTCAAAACCTTTAAAAGTCAGTCAAATAAACGATACATGTTTTACCAATTCCCCCAAAATTTAACAAAAAGAAAACCTGTCATATTCAGCATTGTCTTCTTCACATCTCTCATCTTCAAACTTTTTCCAATCAGAATTATGTCGGCAAGTAGTTGCAATTATTACAGACTTGTTATTGTGAAGATGATGCAAAATATCTCTAGTTTCCGATCCTATTCCATAAACATATCTTTTTCCTTTAAAACTGGCCAAATATTTATCGTCGTGTTCAGAAAAGTTGGTTAAATCGAGTTGTTCGTTTATTAGAGCATGTTCTTTGTGAAAGAGAGGTATAGAAATGTCAAAATCAAAGCGAAAATGCTAAAAAAAAGTAAAAAAATAAAATAAAAACAAACTTGGCGACTTGCACTAGTCCACGCAATCATAGAATTGCCAGGATTAAATCCTAAATCATTATCGGAATAGTTGGGATATGTTCCAAAGTAAAAATTAAATATTAAATGATTCAAACCATTGTTCCAAACATTTTTTGGTAAAGATAAAATTGAAGAATTCAAGTCTTTCAAATAATTTTCACTGAAAATTAAACAAAAAATACAATAGATTTATAAAAAAATTTAAAATAGGTATTACAACTGTCAAAAAAATGTTTCAAACCCTTAAAATCACTAAAGAATCAATTGTCTCTTTACCGAAGCCGAACCCAACTCAAACTTTTAATTTTTGCTGTTCTAGTCAGCGCCCTAATCCACTATACCACCAACTCGTTACCCATGTAACTAATTAATTTTGTTTTAAATGTAAAAAGTAAATATCCCCCAAATAATAAAAACCTTATCCTGTCTCTATCAATCGTATCAACACTCAAAATAAACAAACAAGCTTCATCTGGATTTTGAGTAAAATAAATGCTGTCACGTAAAACCTTCAAAATATCGGCATATATTTTGGACTGCGGCAAGTTTGGCAAGTCTGGATAAACATAAATACGAAAGTTGCCATCATAACATTTTGTAAAGTTGAAACAATTAGCAAAAGAACAAGGTCTTGATTTGTTAAATTTATTTATTTCATATCTTTAAACAAAAAACTTTAAATTTAGTTTAAGAATTAACCTTCTTGTAAAAGTAGTTCTTTCAAAAATACTTTTTGACGTTTTTGATGGAGAATTAAAGAATAACAAAGCAATCAAAATGAAAATATTCAATATTAAACAAATATAGAACAAAATTTTAATGAAAATCTAAAAGTATAAACTGTAGAAAATGAAAAAACGAAATCATTGATTTTTGTAAAAATTCCGATTTTCCTTGACAATTAGAGATAATACATTTTATGAGAGAATGTAAAGAATAAAAGAAATTGCATAAATAAAAAGTGGTAATTTTCAAAACATCTAAAAGGGAATTTTTTAACAAAAAGCCAAATTTATTTATTTTGTAATGTTCATTCATAAATCTTTCAAAATATCTACTTAATAGAAACATGCAATTGGTCACTTCAGGCAAAATTTTGCATTATGTCCGCTAAATTTATATTTTTTTATTTGATACTGTACATTTTTAAAAATTAATTAGATTTTCATAATGATTAAAATAAATTCCAAAAAGCTTGTTTATTCTCTTATTAAAAATTAGTGTTTCACAAATATGTTTAATTAAAAAAACAATTATTTTATCCCTCAAAAATTTAGGTTTGTTTCTTTTGCTCAAGCTCAGGCGTCATAATTTCAACAGGAATATTATATTTTGAGTCATCAATAGCTTTGTCAATGTATTTCTTGAACTCTAAAAAATATTTATTAAATTCTCTTCTCGAATTTTTGTTTAATTATCTTACCTTGAAAATTGATTTTAGTATCGCCATTAAGATCAGCGTTCTTCAATACACTAATTAAAAAACGAAGATGTGTTCTAAAAACTGGATCTGCTCGGTCCTCCTTTTAAGTACATATTAATTAAAAAATAAATTTTAAAAATAAAATTTAAACTTTATTAGCACTTAAAAGCATACAGATTACATCTTCTCTTCCTATATATCCGCTCATATCTTTGTCCAAAAAATTAAAAAATTAAAAAAATATTTAATTAAAAAACAACTTGGTTGTTAAACATTTCACGAAGTCGATGTTCTAAATTTGAAGGGAAAAAAATCATTTTATTAATTAATAGAAAGAAATATTAAAAACAAACCCCAATTTGCCATTTTTATGATATTTAAAAAATATTTAGTATATTTATTTTATTTATCTATAATTTTTTAAGTTAAGGGAAAAATAAAAATCAGTAAACTGACGAATGGAATATTTTTAGTAAAAACGCTAATGAAAAAATAATGTAGAAATCAACCTTTTTATTCATTTTAATTATTTGATTCATGTCAACTTAATGTAAACAGAACAGAATATCAAATTTCAGCCTTAAAGAATAACAGAATGTTGCTTCTTACTCTTTTTCAACTTTTATAAAGAATTAATGTAAGCAAAACTTGTTTTTATTATAAACTTAGAAAAGTGATGGTAAAAATAGAATCAGCATGTGAGTTGTTTAAGTTTTTCTTACAAAGTAAACTTAAAATCAGAATTTTCAAGTTTGTTCTCAAGTTTATTATTAAATAAACAGAATCAGAATTTCTTTCTCTTAAAAACACAAACAAGTTTCTGAAAAATACCACAAACTTAAAATATGGAAGAGAAAGCGCAAACTTAACTACAAATTTATTAACACTTGAAAAAACAGACTAACACAACAATTTAGGGGTTGTTTGAATACAAGAAAAACATAAGGTACAAACAAATGAATATAGATAATACATATTATATATATATATAGAGAGAACATTACAATTATCAGGCTTTATATATTTCATCTTCCTCTTTCTTTTGTGCCTCTTCTTCTGGGGTCAATTTTTCAGTTTCTTTCTTCTCTTCCCCTTCCTCCTTTTCTTCAGTATTAGCCGATGTTGCTCCTCCTTCTTTGGTTTCTCCCTCTTTAGTTTCTCCTTCCTTTGATTCAGAGCCTTTCTTTTCATCTCCTTCCTCTTCCTCCTTTGATTTCTCACCATCTTCCTTCTCTTTTGACTTTTCACCTTCATCGTCTTCTTCTTCCTTTTTTTCTTCACCTTCCTTTTTCTCTTCAACTCCTTCCTTCTTTTCCTTACCACCTTCAACAACATCTCCTTTTTTTTCCACACCTTCTTCAGCATCTTTTTCCTTTTTATTAGAGTTCTTCATTACAAAATAGATAATAATCCCAACAACAACAACGAAGACCAAAACAACAATAATTATTATTATCCATACAGTGTTTGAAGAACTTTTGCTGGCAGCAGTAGTACTTATTGTTTTTGAAGTTGTTGAATTAGTTTTTGGAGATGAAATAGTTTTTGAAGCTCCTAAGAGAGTCGAAGATGTAGACGAAATATTCTTTTCTAGATCTTGATCTATTGTTGTCTCTTCATCTATTGAGGAAGTTGAACTATCCGACTTATCTCCTTTTGCTGTTGAAGTTGTTGTGAAATTATTAGGCTGAAGAGGTGTTGTAGCAACAGGAATTGAACGGTCAGAAATCACCAAGGCGTAGTCTTTTCCAATCTGAAATAAAAGAATTTCAAATCAAATACCTTCAATGAGAACTTTTGAGAATTTAATAGAAATTTAAAAACTAACAAATTTAATTTGCAGATCATCACATTTAGGCCCATTAGGTGAATTTTCACCAATTGCAAAGTATCCATCCATCCTAACTTTCGTTTTCGTTGCCGTTTGTGGAAGAAGATGAAAGACTAATAAATACTTCTTTTCAGGATCTGGGCTTTTATCGACGATTTTCCAAGCTTTAGGTGAAAGAATACTTTCCACTTCATGCAACATACAAATAGAGTTTTCGCTTGCTACTTCAGAGTTAGAATAATTGTAGATATATCTTTCCTTTTCACCATTTATAATTGTCATCATCGGATATTTTTTATTTTTTTCCATTTCTTCCATTGACGTGAGAAGAGAACGAATCTGCCTTGTACCAACTGAAAAACACAAAAATTAAAAAAGGAAACCAAATTAAGTTAGTTACTTGGATTAGCAATTATTCTAATGTTAGGACTCTCGATAACCCATCCAACTTCAAGGCCTGTTTGCCCAATACAGTGCGGACATCTTGTATTTTGACACACTTCTTTTTTTATATATTCTGGACCGCTGTGGAATTCCTTGAATCTTTCGTTTGACCGACTATATACAAAAGGCAAGCTAAAAAATAACAAAATACGTATATTAAATGAAAATAAAACTTACACATTCTCGTTAACATCCGTAGTAACACAATCTTGTAGACCTTGAGCATTACTCACCCCAGTTTTGAATAAAAATTTATCTTCAAGACTTGTAAGAAGATCCACTGTACAGCCATTTTTTGCTACCGATCCTTCCTTCTTGTAATGAAGAACACTGAAAAATTAAAGAAAAAAAATTAAAAATAATTTTTAATTCACTTACATATCCCCATTTTCATCAAAATCAACATCACAAGCATCAGGAAACTTTGCCTTATAGTTGTCAATATCTTCTTTTGTGGCAACCTTTGAGCCTTCAGCAAGAGTTACTCTTTCTCTCTCCAAACTGTGCTGACCATGACCAACTATTATGACTTTAGATTCCTTTTGTGTAATGACTTGTCCTTGCAGCAACAAAAAAACAATAATGAGAGCCACTAGAATGTTGATATGTTTTGATCCATTAGAGTTGAAGACGGAAGACTTCATTTTGTTGAGTTGCTTTCTAGCACAGATTATATTTTGTTAACAGTTGATTTGATGATTGTAACGAAGCAATTGAATTTAAGGAAGGATTAAATAAAAACTTGTTTTTATACTAACAATAATATGAGAGAGTAAGCCCATACTAGAAAATACCTGCATTAAATACCCCAACATGTTTTTCTAAAATAAATTCGGTACACTTTTGACATCAAAAACAAATTTCAAAAATTATTTTTATTTATTTAAAACATGATAAATAAAATTTAGGATTAATAACATATTTTATTAAAATTCGACGGATAAATATTGCGAAGGAGTTGGATAGAATCTAAATGTATTAGAAGCACAAATATATATGTTTTTACAGAAAGAAACAATGTTTATATTGGAATATATTATTTTTATTTAAAACAAACATTTTTCCAAACATTTGTTGAAAACAAACGTTTTTCTGAATATGAACATCTTTCTGGATTTTATTTTTCCGGAATGTTTATACTGAGATATTTTGTTTTTCTGAAAGACATTTTCCAAACTTGTTTTTCTGAAACCCAAATAAACATTTTCCGGAATTTGTTTTCTAGATATTTTCAGAAACAAACATTTTTATTGGTACTTATAATAACGTAGATCCAATTCCCCAACTCTGACTAGAATTAATTGATTTGTTATTCCTTATTTTATTGTTTTAATTAAATTCTTTTATTTTATCTTCATCTTTCATTAAAAATTTTAATTTTTACCACCAACAACCTAAAATTAAATTTTCACAAATAGTTATGGGTAAAAAAAGAAAAAATTACCAAATGATGTGCTTGACTTCCAGCTTTAACTTTACAGTCACAACATGAAGCTGCAGAAATTGTGGTTGGTCTCCACTCATCTTGTCCATTCAACTTTACTTTCTGAAGTACATCAAAATTTCGATATCGTTGATTACAAGTGCCCCAACCAGAAAGACAATAATCACTTGATTGACATACTAATTCATTAATCAAACGAGGAAAATATTCCTCAGAAAGTTGGCGCCATGTCTACAAAAATTTTTGTTTATAAAGTAATTTTTTTTTAACATACCCAACAAGCAGTACAAAGGTTGAGCTGATCAGTCTGATCACTCTCTGGTTCTCCCCTCTCCACACAGTTGATAACAAAACGAGATCCTAGGAATAAGGTTATTTTCAAGTTTTCCGGAAAGTTTAAAGCAACAGGAAAAACATTTAATGTTTTAAGTTTTCCGGAATGTTTAAAACAACAGGAAAAACATAATTTTTTCTCTTACCAATTACTGGCCTTTCAGCTTTTTTTGTCTGTCGAATATGCCTCCTATTTCCATCTTTCAAAATATCTCTATCTACTACTCTCATATAATTTCTTCTATTTTGTTGATAATTTGTATTTGTTCTCCATTTGTCTTGATATTGTTGGGAAGGTTTTAAAGCAAATCTATAAGGAATTTGTGATGGAGGAGAGGAAGGATAATTATTATTAGGAACATTGCCATCATTTAATGGAATTTTTGTTGTTGCTGTTGTTGAAGATGATGAAGTTGATGACCTTTTTTGAGCAATTTCGTTGTTAGAGAATAAAGAAGAAACAGGGTTTGATCCTGCAGCGTGATTCATTTTCAACGCCTGTTTATTTCATAAAAATTTTGTGTAGGTAAAACATCTTTTATTTTGTTAAAACATGTTTTTTATTTGTTTAAAGACATGTTTCTCATTTCTGTAAAAACATGTTTTTTTATTTTTAGAAAAACAAATGTTTCTTTTCGAGAAAATAAAATATTTATATTTTAAAAAACATGCTTAGATGTTTTTGTTTTTCTAAAAATAAATTTTTTAAAACATGTTTTTTCTGTTTATTTTTAATAAAACATTTAGTCTCTACCTTATTAACTTTATAAGCAAATTCTGAATAAAACTGCTCTCTTTGCATTGTTGCACGCATTGGAGCTCCAGCAGAAATAAGTTGATCAATTGCTGCCATTTTTGTTGTTGGGGGTGAATATCGCTAAACATAATGTAAAAAAATTTATTTTTAATAACTTACAGGAATAGGCCTTCCAATCCTTAAACGAGGACAACCATTTGGTCTAAACACAAAAATCCTTTAAATTTTAAAAATTATTTCAACTTTAATTCATTTGCTTTTGGTACAGGAAATGTATATTGTGGAGATCCATTAATCAGGCCAACCTGTTTAAGTCGTGAAGTCTAAAATTTTAATTATTTTAATACATATAATTTAAGTATTAAACTAACAAGCATTCCAACGCATTGCTTGCATTCTTCTGTTAAGCATTCTAATGTATGATAGCTCTGAATTTGTTTTTTTAATATTATAAAATTAAAAATTAAATAATATCTTACAATTTGTTGCCCACTCATTTCATCTTCGAAAATGCGTGGATCCATACTACTATCAACAAACGTTAACATTGCTTCCCTAAATATATATGTATAAACATTTTTTTGAAAAACATTTTTACAGCAAAAATGTTTATTTTCAGAAAAACATGTTTACAGCAAAAATGTTTATTTTCAGAAAAACATTAATTTCTGTTTTATCCGTAAATATGTTTGTTTAGTGAAAAATGTTTATCTCAGGAAAACAAGTTTAATTTAATTGGTGCTTATTTTCTTCCGGAAATACAATGTTTTATTTAAATGCTTTCCGGAAAATGTTTTATTTTCTAGACTTACTCTATTAATGCAGCTTGATACCTAGAATCATATGTCATACTGAAATTAAGTTTGTAAATTAAATTTAAAATTGATATATAAATTTAACAAAAAATATTTTTTTGAAAATTATAAATATATTCTCACCATTTATTTGACCCAGGTAGAATAATACATGGACATTGTTCAATATTATTTCCATAACGCCTCTGTGTCATTAAATCCATAAATGAAAGTGTTTTACTTACACCCTCAGAAGGCATTAAATCTAATTGATAAGATTCAGCAGCAGATGGAGCTGGGACATTTGTAACTGATTGAGAAATTAATTCAGGCTTGCAGTCACAATAAGATGTTTCCAAAAATAATGCAACTAATAATAGTTTACTTATAAAATTGATAAAAATATTGGCACTTAGTGAATAACAACAAAAATATGTTGTTGGGAATTTTTGTTTTAATTGTTGCTTTGTATGTTTTTGTTGCTTTGAATACTTGCGTTGTTTATTTTGTTTTTCTGATTTTTTTTGCTGTTTTAAATGTTTTACTAAATGTTTTTGTTGTTTTTCATTCACGCTCATTTTTGAGCAAACAGTTGTTGTGTAGAACCTCTTCTTTACTTAATTTAGAATGAGGGAAGAACACAAAACTTTTTGGAGAATGAATAATAAAAGAAAAATTTTTGGAGTAAAAGAAAAGGAAGAGCTTGATGAGCAATATGTATAACAGAAGAAAGAAATAAATTAAAAAAAAGTAATTTGTTTTGTGTAATTGGCTAAAAACGAGAAAAAACCTTTACTTCCCAAAAAGCATTGCATCACAATTGCGCGATTATTATTAGTCATCGGTCAATTAAAAGGGGAAAATGAAATTCATTTTAAAGATTTACAAAATTATTACGACAAATTTTATTAAATTTTCAAATTTTTTACGTTATTTGGAATTTTGTTTTATTCATAATCTACCCTTTTTTCCATTTCTTTGTAGCGAAAATATTTGCAAGAATTTTTTAATTAATTTTCTGCTATCTATAAGAATACCTTATCGATTCATTTTTTCTAATAATCAAATTAATGCGTCAACGATTTACATTCACAAAATGTTGTTGTTCCCAAGTTTTCTTGTCCCCGTTGGCCATCAACTTTTTTTGCTATTCGTTCTATTTCATTATTCTTCGTTCTTCCCCCCTTTTGCTTTCTCCCCCCTTGTCTGTCTAATATTATTAAAATACATTGCGCTCATTTTTGTATTGCAATTTTGTGTTTGCGATAAGAAAAGAATTGTAAATGTGCGCAAAAAGTAAAACAAGTTGAAAAAACGTTGATAATTCTTGAGAGAATGTTTCCGGAAAATTATTCTATACAGAAAAAAAATAGAAATGCAGAAGAACATTTTTCTTTGCAGAGAATAAAATGTTTGATAATGTAAACTTTCCGGAAACGTAAAATTTATGAGAATGTTTTCGGAAAAAAACAAGTTTTTCCTGTTGTTTCTAGAAACATATTTTTCCTGTTTCTAAAAATATGTTTTCCTGTTTTTGTTTAAATTTTCTTAAAAACATTTTTATTTTAATAAAAACATATTTGTTTTACGGAAAACAATGCTTAGTTGCTAAAACATTTGTGCAGTTGTTTCACAACATTAAAAATTTTGCGAATTTTGCGCACATGCTAAATAAAAAAGTTTCACTTTTCTTATGCGCAGCAGCAATTTCTCTCATACAACAATCATAGTGATAGTTATATCTGATTTGACTGGTTGTTGGTTTTTTAATTAAAAATTTTTATTTGATTGTTGGTTTTTATTGGTATATACAATAATGTTATTGTTGGTGTAATATTAAAAATTTTTTAATTAGCAATTTTAGGGCTAAAAATCTTTTTTTATTGGAATTCTCCAAAAAACAAGTTATAAAAATTTAATTAAAAAATAACAAAAATAAAACAAACTACTTACTATTCATTTACTTCAAAATGAGAAACTCTTATCCTTTTATTTTTTGATTTTGGTTGTTCTTCCATAATTGAATCCAATTCAATAGAATCACGACATATTGCATCAAAATAGCTGGATAATCTTAATAAGATTTTTTAAGTTTTTTTTTATTTTTTTAATTATTTAAACCTTCGAATAGCTTTATTTAAAAGAGCATATCCTTGATCAACAGGCAAATCTAATTCTTTAGTAACTGAATTAACACTTTTTCGTTGTAAGCCTACACCGAGTAAAATAGCTGCTTGACCCAAGTCAAGTATAATCGAAGAAGAATCTTGTTGTCCTTTTAAACGTCCATTAAAATAAATATCAGCAATAGTTGGTAATAAATCAGAAATTAAATTAAAATCAGTCATATTTCGAGAATAATTAGAAAGTCGTAAAAGATCAAGATCAGAAAGTCGATAATTTAGTTTTTGACGAGATATAGGTTCTGAAAAGAGTATTTTATATTTAATAGAATATAGGTATTGTGAAAAATGAAGTCGATTAATCATACAAAAAACAATGTTTTTCCGGAAACATCTAGTGAATAAATAATAAAAACAATGTTTTCCGGAAACAAATAAAAACAAAGTTTTTCCGGAAACAGTTAGTGAAATGAATAAATAATAAAAAGAATTTTAAGGGATTCAACAAAGAAATTTTATTTTATACGGAAAAAAATTTTCATACAAACAATTCTTATTTTCCGGAAAAACAACTTAATTATATGTTTAAACATTATATTTAAAACATGCTTTTATTAGCCTGTAAATTTGTTGTATCAAAACCTCCAATAGAATTCATACAAAGCAAACTAAAAGCCATATGAGGACTAAAATCAGTAAAGCAAATAGACAAGAGTGAAATAAAACGTTTTTTAAACTCCTCAAAAAAAGAGAATAGCCAAGTCCCGTCTGAATTGATTGTTGGTGAAATTAAATTAATTTGTCCGTCTAAAATAAATATTTGTGAAATATTTTTTCCATTTTTTAAATTTTACCTTTTTCATCATTTTTTACTGAAACTGTATTTATCATAATACAATTATGTTCTCCAGTTAATTCATTTTTCCCTTGTCCAATGTAAACAGGTATAAAATTACAGCGTTTCCAAAATTTAAGTAAAGGCAAAGTTAAGCCAAAAGAAACACCAATATAATCTAAACTTTCAGCTTTTCTTTCTTTTAAACGTTGCAAAAGTGGAGGTAAATTTGTTCGAGGTGATAAACCTACTTCTTCATCCTCTTCCTAAAGAATATTATTTATTTTAAATTTGGTTGATAAAATTTTTTTTTTAATTTTTTAAATGGTCACAGATTCATAGGATCACACAAATTATTTTTTTGCTTTTATTAATAAAAAATTGTAACCTCTTCTTCTTCCTCAACTCCTTCCATAGCTTCCACTGGTTTACAAATTGATTCTGTTTTCTCTAAACTTCCATTTTCTATTTGACCAAATTCTCCTCCAAAATATTTTTGCAACATTCGAATAGAAGCTGTTCCATAACCCATTCCTTTTAATAATAAAAATTATTTTGTTAAATTAAAAATAAAAAAACCTTGAAAATCAGGATGAACAGCCAATCTAACTTAAAGAAAAAATTTTGATATTTTTTATTTTCCTTACCAATACGAGCTCCATATAAAAGTGAAAATTCAGAGTCCTAAAAATTTAGAAAATTAACAAAATTAATTTTAAAAAAATAAACCAAAAATTGTTGAGAAATAGTCCAAGGAATTAAATCACCAGCAACTCGTTTTCCTTGTTTTGCTTGAAATGTTTGTTTTGGAATTGCACCAAAAAATTTTTTTTTTAATTTTTTCTTAAATTAATGAAAACCTTCTAAACAAATTTGAATAACAGCCATAATCTTTAAAATTAAAAAAAAATAAATTAAATTTATTTATATTCTATTTAGAAAAAACCTGAGGAACATAATTTTGTTCTGAAGAAATTGGTGACATTAAAACAAATAAATGATGTGCTGGAGCGTCTGAAAGAAGTTGTAAATCATCTGGAGAATTTTTGTAGTGGGCAGCCTGATTTAATATAAAAATTAAAAAATAAAATTATTTTACCACATAAATAGCCATAAGATTGGAAAGAAAAATCTGTTTAAAAAAATTAATTTAAAAAATTAATATAAAAAATACTTCTGCCGCTTTATGAAATGAAAAGAGGGCATCTCTGTTGACATAATACCTAAAATAATAAATTTTTTAATTAAAAAGGAAGTAAAACTAAAGAGCCAAAAACATGATTTAATAAAAACATTTTAAAAACATCGTCTAAAAACATTTTTAACAAAAATACTTTTCCTTAAAACATGTTTTTTTTAAAAACATTAATAAATTATCTAAACATGAGAAATTATTAAAACATTTTTTAATTGCTAAAAAGTTTTTAATTCAAAAACATGTTTAAAGCTTAACAAAACATCTTTAACAAAATTGCTTTTCTTAAAAACCTTTCCAAACATATAAAAACAATTTTAAACATTAAAACATGTTAACAAACATAAAACATGTTTTTGTCTTTTTTACTAATCTCAACCTTTTTAATACTTACAATTCGCATTTTTCAGGGGCAGGCGTTCCAGAAATAGTGTTTTTTAAATTTGAGGGGTTTAAACAAAGAACTTTGTTAAGCCATTCTTCAACCTTTAAAAAATGAAATTAAAAAAAATATTAAAAATTTTTTATTTACAAGATCTCCATTTCCATAACGAATACTTTCATCCAAAGAAAGTTCAAAAAGACGTTTTTTATTTTCATCATTTTCTCCAATATTTAGTTGCTGTTTTCTCAATTTTTCAAGTAATTTAAGTGATAAAGAACGTCCAGAACCTTCATATCCACTTATGGTAGATGCCAAAAAAATGAAACTTGAACCTAAAATTTTTTTTAATTTTTAAAAATTAATTTAAAAAAACCATTAATCAATTTATTAACCAAAGGCATTGGAATAGCAGCAGCTTCATCAATTACAATAAGTTCTGCTTGTAATAATTTACCAAAATCGTTTGGTGTGATATACTTTAAATATTAATTTAAATTCTTTTGTTATTTTTTAATTTATAAAATTATTAGAATACTTGTATTTTTTGCAGATGACGTCTAAAAATAGTAATTCCAAGAATGCATTGATCCAATTTTTGGTCCGCTTGTCTAATTATTTTAAAATCGGCGTGTTCCTAAATAAATATATATTTAAAGTTTTCAAATTAAAAAAAAAACCTGATATCCAATAGCCTCAAATCCTTTCAATACAAATTCAAAAAAAGTTTTCAAATTTTCAGGTGAAGGAGAAGTAACACAAATATTTGAAAATCCTAACCCTATAGTTCCAGCAACGGCTAAACCCATAGCTGTCGATTTTCCTCTTCCTCTTGCTGCAGTAATTGAACAAATTGAATTTGTATTTAATTTATCCATTGAAGCATCAAGTAATTGAAGCAAAACTTTTCCTTGACAATAAGTTTTACATTTTGCAAGTAAAGGTCCAATAGGTTTTGAATCACCCAAAGATTGTTTTAATTTTAAAAGTTCTATTTCTCTTGAAGATTTGTCATTCTAAAATGTATTTTTTTAATTTAGTCTTTTTAGGTATCAGATTAGATTCAAAAATTAACAAAATTAAAAAAAACCTTTTGACTTGGATGAAGGGGTAAAATATTTAAAACATGAGAAAATATAGGCAAAACATTAAGATGATCATCAATAACAAAACAATTAGCACATGTAGAGAGTGAAAGTGTAAAACGTTCATTAAACCTGGGAACAATTTCTGAATGCAGTTCTGTCCGATATCTTTTGTGTACATCCTTAAAATAAATTAAAATTAAAAAGAAGTATAAAATAAACCATTGTTAAAGTGTAAAGTTGTTTTAAAGAATTCATATTATTTAAAAGTAAAATAACCAAACCACCACCTTCAACTGTTTCGATTGTTCTAGCTAACAAGTTTGGAGTTAAAGCTTCAAAATCTTAAAAAAGAAAATTTTAGTTATTACGCGACTTTTTTTTGTCACGATCATCATCCTCTAAATCCGCGCTCTTAATGGATCGGAGATGCAGAAATTCGAAAAATAATATTTCAGAAAAATATAACCTTGTAAAACAGCCATCCCAAAAGTATTACCAAGAATACGATGTGATTCAGAATAGTAACAATAATTAATGTGAGTGGAAAGTATAAATTGTTCAAAAGGATTATTTGACTAAAAATAAATTTTAAATTTCTAAAATGTGTTTAAGTAAACTTTATGTTCAGTAAGAGCAGCTTGTTTCTTCTTTTTTAATCCTTTGGTTCGCATCTTTCCTTAAGAAAATAAAAATTGTGGCATTCAAGCATAAAAACTTACTATGAGAATCTAAATTCAGATCGGTTTTGTAGCACCAAAGAACCTAAAAATTAAATAATAATTCTAAAAAAATGCCTAGAAATTAATAAAAAAACTTTTATTTACTAAAATAAATAAAAGTACTCGAAAGGGTTCGAACCCTTTACCCACAAACTTTATTCCCCCCATCCTTCTGCTAAGATAACTTATAATTTTACAATAAAAATAAAGATTCAAACCGTAGGACGCTGCGCAGTAGTTGATTTAACCATAATTTGGTATAATGTAGCAACTTGATCTCTAGCTTTATTTCCAATAATAATAAACATTGAACGATGTCGCATAATTACACCATTTTCAATTAATGTGCGTATACGATTATCAAGTTCGATCCTCATTTTTTGCTATAAAATAAAACTAAAAACATTATAAAATAGAAAATAAAAAAAAGATTTATAATGTAAAACGTTAAAAAAATTTTTAAAACCTAAAGATTTGGGGAAACAGACGTTTCAGTCCGGCCGTTTCATTCCCCTAAACCTAATTTTTTAAATTCCCTCAAAGAATTTATTTATAAAAAAATAAAAACAGAGAACATAAATAAATGATTATACAAACATTTTAAAGTATAAAAAAGTCAAATAAAGAAATCATTTTTGCTTTTCATATGCTAAAATACAAAAAATGCAGTAAATAAAATATAGTTAAAAATTAAGAAGAATTGCATTATAAAAAACATTCCCTAGTGTTTTGGTGAATTAAAATTGAGGCGTCTGTTCCTCTTGTTCCAATAAAAATTGTTCTACATCAGCCCAGCTGTGTCCCAAACTAATTCCAGGGGGAACTTCATCAGAATCATCTTTATTCATACAATCTATAAATTAAATAAATAATTATAACTATTTATTATTAAACAAACTTAGAAAATTTTCATCATCCGGTTCCATTTCACCTTCAAATTCTTCCTCAACAGGTAATCTCTCGAGCATATCTGTGAGTTCGCGACCATCAAATCCGAGATCTTTAGCAACAGATGCCAATGAGACGTCACCATCAACAACAACTAAACTTTTAATGTTTATAAAATCATTTATTCAAAAAAAAAAAACCGTTAAAGTGTTCATCTCTATTTGTTGCGTTTGCACTTGGGTAATCAACGACCATTCCTATTGTTGGATGCACATCTGAGTAATTTTTAATTAAATATAGATTCATAAATTTCCGGAAAATGTTTAAAAACATTTCTATCTTCCGGAAAATGTTTAAATACATTTCTATCTTTCCAGAAAATGTTTTAAAAACATTCTTGTGTTTCCGGAAAATGTTTTAAAAACATTCTTGTGTTTCCTAAAACATTCCTTTCTTTCCCGAAAACATTTCATGTTTTAAAAACATTCCTTTCCTGAAAACTTTTCCGGAAAGAAAAGAATGTTTTTAAAGTTTAATTTTATTTAGTTTCTCTAACTTGAGGTATTTACACGCGTATTTATTGAATTCAAAGTTGACTCTGACAATTCTCTTTTAATCATCGGTTTTGCCATATCCTTAAAAGTTTAAGTTAATAAATTAAACACAAAAAAAACTAACTGTTTGGTTGTTAGGAAGACGAATATTTATTAAATTCTGTGCCATTTTTTGTTTTTCCAAATAATGACGCCGACAAAATCCTTCGAAAAGAAGAGCATCTGTAGCACTAACAGTTGCATTGCACAGTCTCCATTTGCAATAAGCAAAGAGTTGTTGTGTCATACTACCTGTTATATGCTCGGTACAGTGACGTGCCCAAGGTAAGCAAAAGTTTGGACAACGAGCATTAAATAAGTGCCTTTTTCCATCCCTGATTATCTAAACTTTGACTCTATTTTTATGACTCTTAGAGAGTAATAAACCTGATGCTGTAACATTTGTGCACATCTTTGAAAACGATTTTCTCGACTCTTTCCATCAAAATTTCCTCTTCCTTTATTTTCTTTACGTATTCGAAGTGCGGCCCCAGAATAATTGACATATTGTTTGGCAGCTAGATTAATCGGAATGCAGTATTTTGCTTTTTGAACAAGCCTCGCACTTTCAAGTCTTAGCTTCTTTTTAAGCAAGTAAAGGTCTAGTCTGTTTCTTTTATGCTTATCAGTTAGCGCGTTTTCCAATGAACTGCTGGGGATAGAATGGTCGTCATCGAAGGAAGGAAAAGAATCATCTGACGAAGACTCGTCATCAGAAGGTTCAAGTCCTAAAAAAATTTAATTTTATTATAAATATTAACAAGTTAAACCCAATGGAAAAAGATCGGTCAAATCGAAATCATAACTTTCAACCACACGGCACCTGAAAAATATTAAAAATAATTTTAGAAATCAAAAAATGCATTTGGAACATTGTTTATTTTTTCAGGTTCACCCTCATTAATTATACAAAATTTAAAATATTTAAACGGTAAACTAACATTGTGTCAACAGAGCGTATTTTACGAAAAACACCATCTATTCGTACTTTCTGCCTTTTTTGCCTCAATTTTATCACTTTTTGTTTTCGTTTCAACGTTGAAATGTTCGAGTCAAAATCATTAGCATAATCCCTTTGGAACTTGACAAGTTCATTTTCATCTTCTGTTTCAGCCGCCAACTTTTGTTCAAGTCTATCCATATCATAATGACGAGGTATTTTTTCACTGTTTATAAAATAAAGCGATGAAGAAAGATGTCCTCCACTAAATGTAGGGACAGGAAAATCATATTCAGTTAAATTTTGGGTTTGATGAGTTCGCATATCATGGAGCTAAAAATAAATAAATTATAAAAAATAATTGAAAAAAATAACCATTTGAAAGTGTTTAGGTGAGTAATGTGAAGTCCCAAATTCGTTTGTTGGAACTAGATAAAAATCTTAATAAACTTAAAAACATGCAAACCTAAATGTTTCGCTTCTGGTAGTTTAACATCTGTCAAAATATTTTTAATATTCGAAGTAAGTCTGTTAGAAATATCATTTTCCTCTTGAGTATTCTAAAATAGGTAAATTAATTTTATTACCAAAATTAATATAAAAACCAGTTTTTCAGTATTTTGTAACTTTGCAGAAAGTTGAGGATATGTTTTGGTACCGGTACAAAAAGAGTGTTCCTGACTTAAAAAAGAGAGAGTTAAAATGCAAATAATAATAAAAAAATAAAGAAAAACCTGTAAATGAGATTATCATTCCCTTGAAATGAAGAAAGATTTGTCTAAAAGAAGCAAAAAAATACCAAAAATTCTAAATTATATTTATTAATTACGTAAAATGCAGAAGGTTCAATATGCTGCTGTCTACTTGGTGATTTTAACAATCTGTCAGCAAGTGGATACAAAGCATCGGACTAAAAAAGAGAGAATTAGTTGTAACGCAGTCAAGGAGAAAAGCGAATCTTAATTTACAAAGGAACGGTCCCCGTATAGAAATTTTTTTAGATTCCGAAGTAAAAAATAAAAATAGTGTAAACCTTTCTTTTGTCTGTAAATTCCAATGAGTATTGTCTATTCTGATTATGAGAAGTCCAAGGAATTGATTGATTAAAAGTCTCACAATCCTCTGCTTTTGTCTGGTTTTCTGCAGTTGCTAAAAATAAAAATAAAAAAAATTTTGCGAAAATAATACAATTATCAAGCAAATGAGATGAAGTCTTCTGATGTTGAGAAGAATTTCGGCAATTCTCTGCAGAATCTCCGAGAGTAGTTAAAGAAGTTTTTAAAGTATTATTCGATTTTGAATCTTTCCGAGACAATTTTGGAACCTTTGAACCTTTCATTATTAAGTGTGTTGTACAATAAATCTCAGAAGAGGTTGAACGGATAGCATTAGTACAAAGAGAGGGCGGATCATGTTTATCTAAGCATTAAAGAATTAAAATTAAATAAAATTTATAATTCGAACTTTTTGGCTTTCTTTTATGTTGACACTGTCTATAAGGGGAATTTGGGTCCAAAAGGATATGCCGAATGCAATAAACAAAACCATTTATAGCACGTTGCTTACACTAAATACAAAGTTTAATTATCCAATTTAATATAATAAGTATATAAACCTGTCCTTTCGAGGGATCCGTAAATTCACAAAAATGTGAGTTTATTTTATTGGTATTGTGATGCACATCAATCTGAATATTATCATCATTTGTTGAATCAGGATTTGAAGAAATAGATGTACTATCCAACGTCAAATTATTTGCGGCACTTAAAATTTCTATAGTCTTTGAAATTTCACTTTTTTCGGACGAGTCCATCTAAGAATTAAATTTTTTTGATTAAAAGTATTCAAATTCACTTGAATTTATTTAAAAAATAGTAAATTAAAACACAGCATTTCATCCATTATTACGCAGCTGAAAATCTTCTATGGCGAGAATTTTTCGGGAGATTAAGAAAATGAGTGGTAAAAATGAGAGACGGCAGATGAGAAGAGTAGAGAGATTAAAAAGAAAATGGTTTTGAAATGGCTGTGCCTTACAAATTGGTAATGAAACAACTTTGAACATTTAAATAAAAAGAGAATTCAAGTTAAAGAGACGACAGAGAAGAAGGGAAAATAAACAATAGATAATGTTAAAATAAGAGGCTTTTTGTGAGATATTGTTTAATTTTTTAATACAACGTGTTCTAGGTTTTCTTATAAATTTTTTCAGATAACTTTTAGAATTATAAAAATGACTACACCTCATTATTATGATCAAAATAAAAATTTAAATCCTCCAAATCCTTTTGATCAACAACAACAATTTGACGGACAAACAAATTATGATTATTTTATCCCCCAACAACCTAATGTTGATCCTCGTCAAAGAATTGATTATTCAAATTTAAATGCTTCTGCACAAATGTTAAATCAACAGTTTATGTATGATCCTTTTATGAATACAGCAAAACATTTGGGCGGACAATTTGCTGAACAACAACGACAAAAGGTTTTTTAATTTTTGGTTATACCCTGAAGCAACCTTAATGATTAAATATTTTTTAATTTTCCCAATTTTTTTAAGATTACCCAATACATTTCTACATTTAACTTAAAATATTATTTTGCTGTCGATGTAAATTATGTTAGACGAAAACTTTTAATAATTTTGTTTCCTTTTTTACATCGAGATTGGACAAATAAGTTATCAACAAATGACAAGCCAATGACTCCTAGAGAAGATATTAATGGTTTTTAATTTAATCAATCAATTTTTTATTAATATTTTTTAAATTTAGCTCCAGATTTGTATATTCCTGTTATGGCGTTTATCACTTATATTCTTGTTGCTGGAATTGTTTTTGGCGTTCAGAAGCGGTATAACATTTGAGTAACTTAAGGGAATTAATTTAAAATAATTAAAAATAAAATATCTTAAATAAAACTCAAAATAGGTGCAAAAGTGTCTTGAGGGTGTAAAATAAGAGAAAAATAGAATCTAAATATTAATAAAAATTTTACACCGAAACTTTTAAAAAATCCTTAAAACAAAATTTTATTTTAATAAACATTCCCCACTTAATAATTTTTTATTATTAAAAATTTTTTCCTTCAGTTTTACGCCTGAAAAGCTTGGAATGTTAACAACAAACGCTTTATTTTATATGGTTTTTGAAAATTTGGTTGTATTTTTAATGAAATATGCTTTAAATATTTCTCAAAGTTTAAATGTTTGGCATGCATTGGCTTATAGTTCTTATAAATTTACAAGGTTTTTTTTAAATATTGGTATTTAACAAGTCTTTAGCTGTTTTCCCTTCCCTCTTCCATTTCCTTAAAGATAAATTTTATTTTTTTTCACGTTCGTTGAATTTATTTTCGATTTTTTTCGTTAAAATTAGCCCCTTCTTCCTCTCTACATATAAACTACAGCTCTAATTAAAATATAATTTTACTTTTATTTTTTTAGTATGGTTATTTGTTTACTTCTTTATTTAATTGGAGGAAGAAAAGTTTATTATTTTGTGCTTGTCTACTGCATTTTGGCCACAGTTTTCTTTTTGGTATTATATGTATTTTTTATTTATTTTTTTCAATTTTTAGAATATTTATTTTTTAAGTTTTTTAGTGACCAAATGTCCAATTTTCTCTCAATTTTAATTTTTTTTCAAATTTTCAGCTTCGAAGTCTTAAAACATTCATTCTTGACATGGGTTGGAGTCCAAATAGCGGAAGAAAGCGAAAATTGTATTTGCTTCTTTCAATTACAGCATTTCAGTCTTTAATAATGTGGCTTTTAACAAGGTTTTTTTTTAATTTAAAATTTTTTTAAAATTTTAAAATTTGTTTTTTTAGTAGCGTTACAAGTTATATGCCAGGAAAGTACGATTTTGCAAAATTAGCAATGTCTGGAATTGGTTTAAGCAATTCAAATAAAGATGTACCTTTAATGAGTGATGGAGAAGTTGATTATGAAGCTTTGCTAAAAATGCCTTGAAAAAAGAGTTTATTTTTTTAATTTTTGGGAAGACTTATGAAGTAGTTCTTCCCTGTTTTTTGCTTTAGAAGAGAGAGGATAAAATAAATTTATTTTTAAAATTGTTATAAATTAATTTTGTATAAATTTTAATTTTTATTTTAATATTTTAAAAGTGTTTTTAAATTCACTTTTTATTTTTTAATTTTTTAAATTTTTTAAATTAATAAATTAGCTAAATTATGTGATTTATTTTCAGAGAAAAAAAGCCAAAAATTTATTTTTTAAATTAAAATAGTAATTTTAATTAATAAAATTGTTAAATTTTATAAAATTTCCCTTCCCACTTTCTTTTTGGAAAGATCTAAAAAATCTAAAAAAAAAATATTTTTCTTCCTAATAACTCCAGAAAATATAAAAATGTCTGGGATGGGGCATATTTAAAGTTTTCTATTTTTTGAAAATTGATTTTTATTTTTTTTACTTTAACTAATTTTATAATTTTTTTTTTAAATATTTTTAGAAAAAATGTTTGAAGCTTTATTTTTATTTGTTTTTATTATTGGAACAATTTTAATGGCGTTTTTTGCTCTAAATCGAGTTGTCTTTCTTTTCTATGCAAAAATGGCCTTATTTTACTTGAGTATTTTGATGGCTGCATTTTTTGCATTTTTTGGTGCAGTTGTGACGTATTTCTTCAACGAGGTTTTTTAATACTTTTTTAATTTTTTTGGGTCACGCAAAGGGACCACGGACAAAATGGTCACTGACAAAATGTCAAAAAATTTTATTTTTTAATTATTTTTATTTTAAAAGGGATGTATTGTTGCGATGAGCTCATTTAAATTTATTTGTTCATTTTGGCTAGATATTGAGGTTGAAATTAGAGGAGAAGAGAAGATTTCCAATGCGAGTGGCCCAGAAAATAATCCTTTAGTTATTATTTCTAATCATCAGGTTTTTTTTTAATTATTTTATTTTAATTATTTTTAAGAGTTCTTTGGATCTGTACATTTTATCCAAAATGTGGCCTTCAAAATGTACAATTATGATGAAGCGTTCTTTAAAATATGTGCCCATCTTTAACTTTGGTGCTATAATGGTATTTTGTTTTGTTTTGATATCTAATTTTAAAGAAAATTGAATAAGCTGTTAGGTGGTTTAGTTGGATGGACGACGGTTAGAACTTTTAGTGTTCCCAAAATTAGTTGGGTTCGAATCCCACTCGCGGAAAATAATTTTAATTAATCGAAAAATTAGTTTTTTTACACAAAATATTCTAAGAGATAGTAAAATATTTTTTTTATTTTTCCTAGCCATTTTTTAAAAATTTTCAGTAATAAAAATTAAAATTAATTTATTCTTTTTCAGTCCAATTCAATTTTTGTGGATAGGAATAATAAAAATAATGCAAAAGAAGCATTAGATGATTCGGTTTGTTTTTTAATAAATTAAAATAAATTAAATTAAAAAAATAAAAGATTGGAAAAATGCAAGAGAAGAAATTAAAGGTTTGGATTTTCCCAGAAGGAACAAGACATCATCAACATGGACTTCTTCCTTTCAAAAAGGGAGCGTTTAATATCGCTGTTCAAGCACAAATTCCAATTATTCCGGTTGTTATTTCTGATTATACTCCTTTTTATTCAAAACCGAGAAAATATTTTTTTTCTGGCGGAAAAGTTATTGTTCAAGTTTTGGATCCTGTGTCGACACAAGGGGTTAATTAATTTATTATTTTTTTTATTATTATTTTCGTGTTAAAAAAGAAGGGAATTTTTGTAAGAGAAAAGGGAGACAATATAGAAAATAAAAATTTAAAAAATTTGGCAATTATTTTTTATTAGATAAAAATTTTTTTGTTTCCAAGTCCTCTCTTTCCTCTCTCACAAAACTTCCCTTAACTTTAAAAAATATTTTTTTTAATTTAATTAATTATTATTCCAATCTCAAAGGGAGAACTCTCTAAAGGTTCTAGTCAATTAAGAAAATAATATCTGAAATGAAAAAATTTTTTTCTTTTTTTACTCATGAAAATTTCCCAAATTTTGTTAGGATTATCTTAATTAAAAAAATAAAAATTCAAAAAAATTAATTTTTAATTAATTTAGCTTAAATACGAAGATGTCTGCCAACTTTGCGATAAAATTCAACAACAAATGAACGAAAAATATGAAAAAATTAGTGAAGAAGTTGCGAAAATGATCAAAAGACCAGTGGAGAAAACTGTTAACGAGAAAATTGGATAAAACCAAGGTTTAATTTTTTAATATTTTTGAGGCTTTTACTGTTATTTAAAAATCACTTTAATTATTATTTTCTTTTATTAAAACTTAGATTTTATATCCTAAAATTAGAGATAGGGTTTTGATTTTTTTAAATTAAAATTTACGTAAAATTTGGGGGAGTTTTGTGGTTGTTTTAAGGTATTTTTTCTTTCAAAGGTTTTAAAAAATTATTTTTTTAATGTGAGGGAGAGATCTATGTGCTCGAAATGTCTCTTTTTTAAATAGAAATATTTTCCAAATTCTTTGAAATTTTTTAATTTATCTAAAAATGTTTCACTGTCTCTAATTTTTCTAATAAATTAAAAATACAGCGTTTAGATTCGAAAAATGATCTTTTGTGTATTAACGTCAAGTGCTATGGTTATTAATATTTTTAAATATAAATGTTTTTGAGAATTTATTTTATAAAAAATTATTTTAAAAAATTAATTATACTTTTATTAATACTCTTCAATATTTTTTAAACCGTATGTTATTCCCATTTCATCGAGTATATTGGCCAAAGCTTCTTTTGAAACTCCTCTTGTATCTTCCAAATCCTGTCTGAATGAGGTATACAGTTTTTCCTTAAATTAAAAAAATCAGAATTTTCAGAATAAAAAATCAGAATTTTTATTTAGAAAAATCAGAATTTAAAAAAAATCAGAATTTTTATTTATTTAAAAAAAGAATACTAAAAGAACAGGATTCAACGTCAATATTTCATTATACAACTTGGCATTATTCGGTTTCCTCAGCCAACTAAGAAATGTTTGTTTGAGTTGTTTTTTCTTCTTAAAATAATTTTTTTTTTTAAATTTAAAATAAAAAAAGAAACCTCTTCACAACTCTTTTGATCATTTTTAGGCAAAATTTGAATACTTTCAATATTTTTGTCTTTCCAATCAATTTCTTTATCCAATCCCATTAAAAGCGCAATTTTTGCTTTTGTCCTTTTTTGCCTTTGCAAATTTCCATTTGTATTTTCTTGTTTATCAATTTCAAGTAGTCTAATAATTTTTCTTGGAATTGGCGTAGTCTCGGAAAAAACTTGAAAATTTTAATAAAATTTTAGTTTAAAAGAATTTATTAAATTAAAAATCAGAAATTGGATATTTTAATAAAAATAAACCTGGATGTGTTGCTTCAAATATTTGATTCAAAAGTCTAATAGCTGCTCGTTTACCCATCGGTCCGTGACCATATTTTGCTAGTTCTGACTAAAAAAAAAATAAAAAATAAGTTTGTAAAATGATTAAAAATGGCTATCAATAAATCTAATAAAAAAGGAAAAAATAATATTTGGAACTTTTGGACAAAAAATGTCTTTTGTAACAAAATGTTTACCTTTTAAAATATAAAAAACTTAAATTAAGTTCCAATTCACTCAATGTTTCATAAACTGGAAGAGGAGTTTTTGATTCTTCGTCTACAATTTCATAATCTAAAGATTCAATCTTTTCATCATCATTTTGTTCATTTTTGTTTGTGATTTCATCAAAAGAATGCCATAAATCATTAATTTCTGCTTGTTGAAGATTATCATCTTTTCTGTCATTTTTATCATCTTTTAAAACGTTTAAAGCATCTAAATTAAATTAAAAAATATTTTCAATTAAAAACAAACCTTTGTAATTATTATTATTTGATGAAGAAGCTTCAATGGGTGAAGAAATTCCACCACTTGAATTTGGAAAAACTCTGAATTTCTTTACAAAATTTTCTTGCATTTGGACAAGAAGAGGACAAGAACACAGTGAAGAACATAATTCATGTTTACGGGCCATTAATAAGCTAAAAATATTGAAAAGGAAATTTAGAAAAACATTCAAGCTTAAGGTATTTTTAAACCATTGATTTACGCGGTTCCTATTAGTTCGACATATCTAACCTTTTTGCTCTATTGGACATTTTTATTTTAGGTATTTCGACAATTATCAAGAATTTACATTTTTTCCATTTTTGTGATTATTTATTTCTTTGTCTCTCTTCTATTTGTGTTTTCTTTCTCTCCATTCTATTTTATCACATTTTTTCCACTATTGAATATTTTGAAATTAGATATTTCGACATTTTTCTTTTTTAGATATTTACTTTTATTTTTTCTTTTCCTATACTATTTCTATGTTAGACATTTTTTAATTTTTTCGATTTTTTATCATTTTAAAAATTTTAGAATATCCTCTTTCGGTTTAGACTATTTATATTCAATTAATTCAATTTTCTGGATGTCGACATGGAAATCGATTACTGAAAAAGGATACGCGCATGAATATGCTCAACACGCGTCAACTGCCAACTGGCTAAACAAAAAGGTTGATTGATAAAAAAATTTTTTCTTCTCTTTCTTTATACTTTATTTCTTTCGTTTGCTTGTACAGCAGTTAGTGTTGGACATTTTTATTTTAGAAATCCACAAAAACTGGGAATAAACCTGTCAGCATTAACGTAAATCACAAAACTAATTTAGCCATATAATTCTCTTAAATTTTATGGCATACTAGGGGGGTTTTAACTTTATTATTTTTAAATTATCTTTGGTTATATTATTGTTTAAGTTAGATCGAGTTTTGTTTATTATTAGAATTAAGTATTTCCAAAGTTTTTTGGTTTAATTTTCCCCTTCAACTAATCATTAAATATTTAATTTCAGTATAAATTCAAACAAGAATGTCTTCTTCAATTAAACAACCTTCTTCTACTCCCTTCGATGAAAACAACATTAAATATTTCTGTTTTTGCAAAAAATTGCATATTCGGGTTATTAAAAATTAATAAATCGAAATAAAAAGTTTTCTTTTCAGACAGCTGCTCGTTTAGTCTCCATTCTGCTTGTTATTGGGGTTGTAATAAATATATTTTACTCATTTGGACGAACATCAACACTTATAATTTATTCATGGTTTGAATTTTTTATGTGGGGTTTGGCTCTATTACAATTTTTCTCCTCGAGATCGAGCAGAGCTTGGACTATGGTCTAGGTTTTTCGTTACCAGATTCCAAGCCCTGTCATTTTTGAGCATTCTGGGCTTTTTTGTTGTTTGTAAGTCCAAATTCTTGTTTCGCCATCTCAATAACTAAATCAAGGCAGTACGAATTTTTAACATTTAGTTATCTTCCTTAACTTAATGTTTTATTATCTTGCCGTTCCATAGTGGAAGCTCACCGACTAGATCTTTTTAAATATTCTACTTTTATAGGGTTTTGGCTACTTTTGCAATTGGAGTATATGGAAGTCTAGTTTATGGAGTTTTTCGCGAAAAGAGGATTTTTACAATGCCTTTTCTTGTTTTTCAGGTTTTTTTTTAAATTTTATTAAATAATTAAAAAAAAACATTTTAAAAAGGCTTCATTTATATTTCTTTGTGGAATGATGTTCTTTGTTTTTATGATTTGTGCAATGTTTTCTGTGGATTCGCTCAAAAAGATTGCTTTTGATTTTGGCGGGATAAATGAAAATGATACAGCGAATCCTTATCATGAAAGTTTGTTTTTTTATATTTTTTTAGTGTAAGGTTTTGTTTAATTTTTATTCATATTTTTTTGGAAAATATAAAATTTTTAAATAAAAATTTAATCGTGTCCCCGATCTAATCCCCAAATATTTTTAATGAGTTGATCCACAAACATATCGATGACCATCCTCAGCACTGAAATATGGGATATCATCCGAATCTACCTCCTACGTTTCACTGACCATCTTTGACAATTCCCGCTCCTCGCTGTTTTTGTGATGCACTCTAAATTAAACTTTTAAATTAACCTATTTTTTGATTGTTAAATGAATATTTAATTAAGCTTAGATCTTTAACCTAGCGAGAATTATTCCTCAATTTTCTCATTTTTAATCTTTAAATATTTTTCAGGCATTCGTAGTTTTGTAATTATGGTAATGCTTTTCTTTATCTTCTTTTTTTCTTCTCAATGTTGGTTTTTTGAAGTGATTTATCGTTTTTATCAATATTTGGAGGACAGAGAAAGTTCATTTTCTTTTAATTTGGAACCAGAGTTTAGCATGTCTTAAATATGAAAAATGAGATGAAGATTAATTTTTGAGAACTAAATGTATTATAATTTGACACTACTTTCAAAAGCATTTCTATATTAGCTTTATTTAAACTTTATTTTATTTTTTAGGCTTCTATTTAATTTTTGAGATCGATAGGAGGATTTTTAGATCATCCAATGATTTTTTCTTTTATTTTTAAATTTAATTTTTGTGGAATTCCATCGATCTTTTTTTTTAAATTTTCCTTATTCTCTTCTACCTGTTCCTTTTGCTTTAAAATTATTTTTAAAATTATCGTTCTATTTTAAATCGCTTTAAATATTTCTTATCATGGTACTTTACTATTAACAAAGCTTTTAAAATTGCATTTTTATTTTATATTTAATTTAAATAAATATTTTTTTTTAATTATTTTTAATTTTTTAAAATGTCAAAAATAATTAAAATTTTGTATGGCTCAGAGACAGGAAATGCTCAAGACTTTGCAGAACAGATTTGGCAAAATTGTTATTCAAGGAATGTACCTGCTCAATGTCTCGCAATGGATGATTATTCAATTAATGTTTGTGTTATCTAAAAAAATAAAAGTAGAGGAAGTGTGTAAGTGAAGCTACGCATAGTATATTATTTTTTTTAATATTTGGGGTTTTTTCGATAAATTTTCCTCTTAAAAGGTTTAGAAAAATACATTTTTATTAACTCGAATTTTTGGTATTTTAAAGATTTTTCTTTTAATTTATTTATTTTAGCGAGATTTGCACCCAAAAATGGTCTATGACTTCAATAAAAAATAAATTTAAAAAATAAAAATAAATTTTCCTTCTGACCATTTTATACACTTTTAGGTAAATTAGAAGAACGAAATAAATGTCTCAATAATAAAAATAATTATTTAACACAAACATTCTCTTTTTTGCTATTAATTAATTTAAAAATACCCCTAAATTTTCAGCTTTTGCCTAATGAACAAATAATTTTATTTATTGTCTCTACCAGTGGAGATGGTGACGTTCCTACTAACATGCGCAAAAGTTGGATGTTTTTACTTTCTAAAAAATTGGCTGAGGGCAAATATCTTTCTCAGGTTTTTTTCTTTCTATTTTTACAAATAAAAATTTTTTTTTAATTTTTTAGACAAAATTTGCTCTTCTCGGACTTGGAGATAGTTCCTATACTAAATATAATTTTGCTGGGAAAAAATTATTTAGAAGATTAATTCAGCTTGGAGCTAAACCTTTTATTGATTTGGCTTTAGCAGATGAACAGGACAAGTTGGGAATTGATCAAGTTTTTGAACAATGGTTTTGTCAAATCTTTGAAAAAGAGGTTTTTTACAGTTTTAAATTTTTAAATAAAAAAATTAAAAAGGAATTTACTTGTCAATCAACTACTTCTTCTTCTGTCCCAAAATTTTTCTTTGATATTTTGACAAGCGATAATGATAACAAAACAAAATATTATCCATTAAAAGTTGTTAATAATGAGAGAGTGACAAATGAAGAACACTTTCAAGAAACTAGACTTGTCAGTTTTTGCATTGAAGATGATCATTTGAAGGAGAATTTTAGGTTTTTTTTCTTTTTAAATTTAATTTTTTAAATTATTTTCTCGAGCTCTATCTTAAATATAAATTTTTTTGACTAGTATAAGTCCACAGGAACACTTAACTTCCAATTTTCTCTTTTTTCTTCTTTATTTTCTCTTTTTTAAAAGATATTTACCTGGAGATGTGTTAATGGTGTTACCAGAAAACTTGAATAATTCAATACTTATTGTAAAAAGTATTTTAACAAAGTGTAAAAATGTTTGGAATTTACCATTGTCTATTTGTAGAAGTAACAGCTTTGTTCCTTTATCTCCTCAATTTAAGAGGTTGTTAAGTAAGTTTTTAAAAGTAGTAAATAAACCAAGTTTGTTAGTAGATTCAGTGGTGTAGTGGTTGTGTCTTAGGTTCTGTGTGTGAATTGTTTTGGTTCGATTCCCGCCGTGTCAATTTATTTATTGTTGTTGTTTAAATCTATGGAATGTTTTTAAAAAGTTTTAATTGTCTCTTTACTATTAATTTAATTTTTAAAAATACTCAATTTTTTAGCTTTTCATAAATTAACACTTGATGCACTTTTTCAATTTTATTTTGATCTTCAATGCATTCCAAAACGCAGTTTTATTAAAAAGATGGCTGAAAAAGCAGAAAATGAACTTGAAAAAGAACGTTTAGAAGAACTCTGTTCATCCGAAGGAATTGTGTGTATTTTCTTTATTTTTTAAAAATTAAAAAAATTTAGAAGGGAGTAAAATATTTCATATTTGTCATTTTATTTTTTTCAGGATGATTATTTTGAATATTGCATTTATTCAAAACGTTCAATAGCTGAATTTCTTCGAGATTTTCCAAAAACTTCTGCTTTGCTTTATATTCATGACTTTTTGGAATTTTTTCCAATTATTCGGCCAAGAGCTTTTAGTATTGCTTCATCTCCAATTTCACATTTAAATGAAATTCAAATACTTGTTGCCAGAGTAGAATACAATATTAGAAGAATTAAAACACCAAGGTTTTTTTATAAAATTTTAAGATCAAAATTTTATTTATCGGGAAAGTGTTAGCGTTGATTTTCAATATTCTTTTCAAAATATTTTAAGCCAATTTTTAAAATAAGTGATAATTCTAGAGTATGGTGTAGTGGTTAGTGATGTAGATTTTGTGTGGTAATTAAGAAAGGTTCGATCTTTGCTTTTGTTATTTTATGCTTTTGTGCTGGTTAACCTCATTTAAAATAATTTAAAAAATTTTTCTGTTCAAAAAAATTTAATTTTAATTTCTTTATTTTATAAATAATTTTTTTTTAATCTTTAAGGTTTGGTTTGTGCAGCAATTTTTTATGTTCTTTACAATCAGGTCATCACGTTTATTCGCGTATTAGTCCAGGAATTTTTAAATTTAATAAAGAAATGAGTACCCCTTATATTTTAATTGGTCCTGGAACTGGAATTGCTCCTTTTCGTTCAATCATTGCAGAAAATGAATTTAACAGGTTTTTTGAATTTTTAAAAATAATTTTTTAAAAATTAATATTTTAGTAAATGTCCAATAACTCTCTTTTTTGGTTGTAGAAGTGAAAAAATGGATTTTTATTTTAAAGATGAATGGATAAAATATAAAAATTTAAAATTAATTACTGCATTTTCACGTGATCAGGAAAATAAGGTTTTTTTATTTTTAAGTTTTTAAATAATTTTTAAATTAATTTAAAATAGATTTATGTTCAAAATCGGATAAATGAAAATGCAAAAGAAATGTGGAATTTAATTAATTGTGGAGGTTTTTTTTATTTTTTTAAATACAAAAATCTCTATTTTAATGTTTTTTGGAATCTAAAAAATTATTGTTTATTTTAAATAAAAAAAAAAATTTTATAGCAAGAATATTCATCGCTGGTTCTTCCGGTGATATGCCAAAACAAGTAATTTCTACATTTAAACAAATAATAATTAATGAGGGAAATATGTCATCAGATGAGGTTGATAAATTTATTGAATTGTTGGAAAAGAAAAAATTAATTCAATATGAAACTTGGAGTTGATATTTTTAATTTTTATTAATTTTTAATTTTATTAATTTTTTGTTGTTTAATTTCTTTTTTTATTATTATTAAATTTAAAAAAATTAAAAAAAAAAAATTTCAATCGTTAAATTTCAATATATATTATTTATTTATTATTTTTAATTTTATTTAATATTTTAATTTTAATAAACTCAAACTTTCAAACGTCCTAAAAAAATTAAATTAAAATACAATTTTTAATTTAAAATTTTGCGGATTTTTTTAAAAGAATAATTAAATATTTATTTATTTTATTTTTTAGAAGAAATGGATGATTATTTATTTTTTGTTTTATGGCAAATTTTGTCAGACATTGTTTGTGCCATTCTCTTATCAATTTCATTTGGACTTGTTTATTTTAACCCTACAAAGGTTTTTTTAATTTATTTAATTTTTAAAATTTGTAGAAAATTGTAATTATTAAATTAAATTATTTTTTGAGATTATAATGATTGGGAAGATTTAATTTTTTTTAATTTGAGAATTTTTGGGCTTAATTTTAAATTAAATTTTTATTTTTTTTTTGAGTGATTTTAGCTGGAAAAATTGTTTTTTAATTTTTTAAATTTTATTTAAAAATTTTCTTTTAGATTATTGGACCATTTTTGCGTTTGTTTACCCCTAAATCTTCTCAAGTCGAATCACTCGACATTTTGAATGAAAAAATTGTTCAAATAAAGTTGCAAATGTCAGAGCTTTCACCAACTGCTGACTTTGCAAAATATTATAAATTGGAACGTTCTTTGAATAAATTGAAGGAAGAAAAGGATAAATTAGGTTTATTTTATTTAATTAAATTTTTGGGAATTTTTTTATTTTTTTTTTGATTTTTAAGGGAATTTTCTTTTAATTTCCTTTGTCCGCAAAAATTGTCCGCAAATTTTTAATTTTTTTTAAATTTTTTTTAAGATAAAATAATTGTTTCAAATTCTTTCAAAACTTCTGTAAAAATTGAAATTGCTTCTCGAATTATTTTTATGATTATTAGTTCAATATTAATGTGGAATGCTAAATTTTTTGTTTTATTAAAAATTGATAGAAGATGGTTTTACCCTTTGACTAATAATTTTTTTAATTTTTTTGAAGGAAAACAACAAGGTTTTTATTTTAATTAAATATTTTTAATTTTTTTTTAATAAAATTAATTTATTTGTACCTGGGAAAGCGTGGGATTAGTGTTTCTGAATTTTCTAAAAATAATCTAAATTTATTTTTTGTCCTTTTCAAAGGGTTTTAATTTAAAAATTTACTTTTTGTAAGGTGAAATTAATTTTATTATTTTTTTAAATAAATTAATTAATTTTTATTATTTGTTTTTTCCAGATTTGTACCAAAACGTGACACTTTTCAGTTTTGTTTTGTTGGGTATAATAGTAAAAAAGGTTTGGGATTATCGAACAAATGACAATTTCAATTTTAATTTTATTAATAAAATAATGAATTAAATAAATATAATTGAATAAACATATTTTTAATTTTATTTGTTTTTTTAATCAAATTTATTTTTTATTTTATTTAAAAATTTGCATTTATTTATTTTTAGAAATTTTTTTTCTAATTTATTTTAATTTAAAAATTAAAAAAAAAATAAAAAATGTCAAGAAATTGGACTTTTGCTCTTCTAAAACCAGATGCTGTAGCTAATCCAATATCTCTTGGATGGCTTTTAGATGCTCTAAATAAAACTGGTTTGATTATTGATATGGGTATTCTTTTTTATTTTAATTAAATTTTATTAATTTTAATTAAATCAGACAGGTTGTCGTTTAAATTTATCAGTTGATCAAGCTGCTCAATTATACTCTTTTCACAAGGTTTTTTAAATTTAAAAATAAGAATTCTTTTCGGTTCTTTTCCGTTCTGCCCCACCCCCCATTTCGGTGCGTGAGGTGGTTTGTTGGAAACACGTCAAACTTGGACCTATTGGGAGTGTTTTATCACTTCTTCATTTGGGAGCCCATCTCTCGTTGGCTTTTGGTACATGCGTTAATCTACGACTAGAATTATAACAAAATAATTAATTCAGTGAAAATAATTTAGTAGCAGCCGCGGTAATCACTTAGAAGAGCTTGGTCCCCCCTATGGTTTTTCGATTTTCGGAGGTTTGTATTCCGGCTCAGATTCGTTGGTCCGACTTCGTTCAGGGCTAGTTCGACTCAGCTCGCCGAGCTCTTTCGAATGACACCTCACTTTGACACCGAAATGGGGGGTGGGGCAGAACGGAAAAGAACCTTCTTTTCTTTTTAAAAATAAGTGCTCTCTGGGTTTAGAGGAACAAAATTGTAATTATATAAAATTTTAAAATGTCCCATCACTCCTTTGAACACGTTTAATAGACAAAAACCGATAAGTAAGTTTAACATTTTTGCCTTTTAAAATCCTCTGGTTGAATAATTTAATTAGAGACAATTTTGGGTCATTAATTAATCTAAATTAATTAATTATTAAAAAGATTTCAACTAAAAATTTATTTTTTTTATTTTTAAGAATTCGTTTTACTTCAATCGATTAATCACTCATTTGTGTTCTGGCCCTATTGTTGCTATGAAACTTGAATTAAGTGAAGAACAACAAGGTTATTCAAAAGATGATGAAGCTTTAAAACGTTGGAGAAAAATTCTTGGACCTTCAAAATTTGGAAAAATGTATTTGGCAGAATGTGAAGATATTGGTGAAATTAAATTGGAGAATTTTAGACAATTATTCGGACTTTCGGATAGCAGGAATTTTGGTATTTTTTATTTTTTAAATTATTTTTGAGGGGAAAAGTGTTGGAATTTTTCAATTTTTCTCTTTCGGGTCTCTAAAATTTTTTAAAAATTTTTTAAAATTAAAAAGGACATGGAACCGGGTCATTAGAAGAGTTAGAAAAAGAATTTTCAATATTTGAAAAATATATGAAGAAAATAGAAGATCCATATTCAGAATTATTCCAATTGGATAAATATATTTATTTAAATGAAAATGAAGAAAAAAGTAGTCGAGAAGAGGAAAATAAAGAAGAAGAGGAAAAAAATAAAAAAGAAGGGGGAAAAAATAAAAAAGAAGGGGGAAATAAAATTAAAAAATTTTTTAATAATTATTTTTCTTGAAAAATAATTTAGATTTAATTTATTTAAATTTAATTAGTAGACATGTTATTTAAAAACAAGGTTTTTAATTATTTTTTTATTTTTTTTACTATTTTTTTTCAATGTTTTGTAAGTTTTAGTGGAGTACTCTAACGTTCCTTAATTTTTAAGTGAAAAAAAGTTTTAAGGAAATAGAGAAGAAAAAAGTTTTAAAGAGATAAGAGAGTAAAAAATGTTTTGTATTAGAGAGAAAAACGTTGTATTAATTTTGATGAGACTTTTGATATTTAAAATTCTACTCTTTTGGCGTTTTGTTAATTTTATCTTTTTAAATTTAAAAATAGTTCAGTTAGAGAGAAAGAGTGTTTTTTTTTAATTTTTGTTTTTGTTTCTTCTTCATTTTGCTTATTTTTCTTATTTTTTTTTTTAAATTTTTCATACCTTTTTTAGTTGTTAAATTTGTTTTATTTATTTTGTATCTTCGTAATGGCTGTTATAATTATAAGGTTAATAATTAACTTAACTTTTTTCTAATATGTTTTTGTTCAGGAATGACAATGATTTTGAAGAAGTTTATAATAGAACTACCGTGTTTTGCTATACACGAATGTCAAGAGCTAATTTGTGGGAATATGTTGAAAAACTAGAATTGCTTACTGCAGGTTTTACTTTTTTTATAATTTTATCATTAACATAAATACAAACTTTGCGGAAAAGTGTTTAAATTCCTTTTTCCTACGTTTGATTGTGTCTTTAAGCGCAACAATGAGATGATGTTGAAATGTTTTCCTAGTTTAAAAAGTTTTCCCACTTCTTACATTAGTCTGATATGTCTTTAACTAGATGTGTTTTTGTGTAATTGTATAGAAATTTATCTCCGTTTGGATAAGCTAAAACGAGTTTCAAGATCGAGTTGATTCTAAGGATAAGGAATGAGTTTTCAAAATATCCAAGACCAATGCATTTTTAGCATTTTTGATTTTTTGGGCTTGTATTTTAATTCAGATCCTGGGTTAAGCCCAGTTCAGTTAAGCTTAGAGTTCAGCCCAGAAGTAAACTTTCTATAAAACAATTCTTATTGACTGCATCGATGTTTAAGCCATATTTCGACCAACACAGCACTTCTGCTATAATAAACCTTAGCTCTTAGGTTTGTTTAACTCCATCGAGGCCTTCGATCCCCAACTTAGGTCAGTGAAATTCGTATTTAAATGCTCCCATAATTTATAAAATTGTAAAAAGGAAAAGGTTATTCATTTGTTCACAAATGTTGTCCAAAAAATTTAGTTTATATTTCTTCCTACTTTAACATTTAGATAGACAAGCACTCTTCTTCAAAATCGAAGTTGATATTTTTGCTGCTCCTGACTGTTTGCCTGATCTTAAAGAATGGTTTTTCTTTTAAAAATATTTTTTTTTAATTAAATTTAATTTAGGAATATTCTCAGCGTTGTTTTAAAAGCACGTATAGGACCCTTCTCTTCTGGCGTATTAATTAAACTATTTTATGAATTATTTCCTCTCAAATTGATGGTTGATTTTTCTTCTACTAAAATGTTTATTAGCAGGTTTAATTTTTAAAATTAAAAAAAAGAAAATATTTTTCCAAGTGGAAGTCTCTCAAATGATGGAAAGTCACTTACAAGTAGTGAAACAGAAGCATTTGAACGATTATCAAGTTATCATAAACAAACTTTGTCTAATTCTATGGAGGTGGCTGAAAGGTTTTTTTTAATTTTTTTTTGGGGGAAATACTTGAAAAGTCAATGTAGTTGAGTTCTTTTCTTGGTAATTATTTAATTTTAAGATTTAATTTTCCTCTTTTTCTCCAATTTTTTTGTTTTTAGAGACATAAAAATTACAAAAAAGTTTAATTTTTGATTTTTTTTTCTATTTTTTCTTCTCTGGAAACTACGCCTATAGTAGTATAATGTATCCCAATCTTTTTTTATAATAGTTGGATTATAAAATTAATTATTTTTAATTTATCTCGCTTTTTAAGAAGATTATAATACACATAATAGTATTACCAAGAAACATTTTTGATTTTTTATGTTTAATTTTTCCTCTCTTTCTTAGAACCTTTGAAGTAAAATTTAGACCCTAAAATTTTTTAATTTTTTTAATTTTATTTTTTAATTTTTCTTTTTTTAGTTTCAAAACTTGGTCAACATTTAAATCATCAGAGGTTCTTCAATCTGAAGGTCCATCAATGCTTGTTGAAATGGCAGATTACTATAATATAAAAGGTGGTTATTGGATTATGTTTTTTCAACAATTGGATGTTATTAAAAGGTTTTTTTATTTTTAATTAATTAATTTTTTTATTTTTTAAGAGAAAGTGCTTTTAATCTCTTACTTGAAGGTTTTCTTTTTATTACTATTTTTATATTTGTTTTCTGGAATGTTTTGGTTTTTAATGTTTTTATATTTGTTTTCCGGAATGTTTTGAGTTTTTAATGTTTTTATATTTGTTTTCCGGATTTTATATTTGTTTTCTGGAATGTTTTGGTTTTTAATGTTTTTATATTTGTTTTCCGGAATGTTTTGGTTTTTAATGTTTTTATATTTGTTTTCCGGAATGTTTTGAGTTTTTAATTTTTTTGTTTCAGCAGCATACAAAAATTGGGGTCCAATCAGTCGTTTTAACGCAAAAATAGCTTCTGATAATTTTATTATTTGCTTTGTATGATTTTTAATTTTTTTAAATTTTATTTAATTTAAGGGAAATAAATTAACTACAAGTGTTTCAACTCCAAACAAATTAAGTTCTACCAAATATAAAAATGAAAAAGACGATCCTGGTGCATTAAATGTTAGACTTATTGTGGATAAAATTTATGAAGAAAATGCAGATTGTTAGTTTAATTTAAAAAAAAATTTTTTTTTAATTAATTTTTTTATTTATAGTTTTTGGCTCTATGCATATGAGATGTAAGTGTGAATTATTAAAAAAAATTTTTTAATTAATTTTATTTTTTGTAGATAAACCAGACATTTTGAGGTTTTTATTTTCTTTAAAAAAAAAATATTTAATTCGGCCTATAAAATTAGAAATAATTTTATGGAATTTAAAAAATTAATTCCTTTTTTTAGTGCTTGTTGTGTCCAACGAAACAATTTTATTCGGCCAACTGGTAAAATTTTTTATTTTTTTATTATTTTTTTTAACATTTTAGTTTATCAAGCAACTTATTCACCAACAAAAAATGATGTTTCTTCCAATAATTGTTGTTCAAGTCAATCAAATTCAAGTCAATACAACAGGTAGATATATATTAATTAATTATATTTTAAAGAAAAATATGAGATTGGGTGATTTAAAAAAAATAATTTATTATTAAAAATTCTCATTATTTTATGATACTCATTTTTTACTATTTTTTTTTGGTTTAGCTTAAACAAATTTTTTTATTTTATTTTTTTTAATTTGCGCACATCTCCCAATAATATTAAATTTATTTTTCAATTTTTAAAGAAAAAATTATTTTACTAGAATAGTATTTTTTTAATATTTTAGTATATAATAGAAAAATTAAATGAAAAAATAAAAAATATTTTTAATTATTATTTCTTGCTTCTTCATTTCTTCCAAAATATTGTTTTTTTAATGTTTTATTTTTATTCACCAAAACGAACTGAATTAGCGCAGCAATACGTTTTCATATATCCTTTAAAAATGTTTTTTGAATGTTTTTCCTGAATGTTTTTGTATTTTTCCGAATGGTTTTATTTGTTTTTTCCGGAATGTTTTGAGTTTTTAGATGTTTTATATTTTTTCCGGAATGTTTTGATTTTTTAGATGTTTTTATATTTTTTCTGGAATGATTTTATTTGTTTTGTTTTCCGGAATGTTTTGAGTTTTTAAATGTTTTTATATTTTTTTTATAAATATATCTGTTCCTTTTATATTTTGTATATAATTCCTTTTGTATTTTTATATTATTTTTTAAAATGTTTATTACCTAATGTACATCTTTTTGAACAACATTCTGTTGCAATTCCACTCTTTTTTACAGGCCCAAAAGCTCCATAAGGATAAAACTTTTTTTTTCTCCTTTCTGTTTGACCAATTAATTCTTCTTCTTCATTTTCATTAATAAATTCATTTGTTTCTTCAAAGTCTTTTTTATCCTTGTAATTGTCAAACGATTCTTTAAAATTTATTTTGATATATTTTTAGAATTAATATTTTTGGACTCTAATTTCCTTCTATCAAAATCGGTAGGACCTTTAATCTTTCTCAAAATATTATCTAATTATAAGACTAATTTTTTTGTAAAACTTACTCCTTTTTGACATTATATAACCTCCACACAATTGATTTTTGCAAATTGCATTAAGTGTCATTGTTAGCTTCTAAAAATTAATTAAATTAATTTTAAATTTGAAAAAAAACCTACTAATCCACATAGTCGAAATCCTCCGCTAGAAATAGTTGGTGTTGTTAATAAAAGAATAGTAAATAAAAATAATAATAATGTTTTATGCATCCATCTTCTTAAATTATTTTTTTTTTTTGAAAATATTTTAAAAATTATTTTAAAAATTATTTTTTTACCTTTGCGTAGTCTTTGTTTGTTGCTGTATATTAATTATTTCCATTTATTTTATTAAATTATCCTCCAAACTTGTTTAAAAACAATTTAATTTGCCTTTCAGCAACCCTGTTCTAAACATAAAAATACAAAAATAATTTTAGTTTAATGTTTTCCGAAATGTTTTGAGGATATTTTATTGGATTTCTTAAAATAATGTTTTGTGTTTTATTTTTAGTTATGTTTTTCTAAATTCTTTGAATGTGTTTTCTAGAATTGTTTTGTATTTTATGTTTTTGTTTGATTCTATTTCCGGAATTTTTTATATTTTTTGTTTTGTTTTGATTGTTTTCCTTAATTTTAAGTTTATTGGATTGTTTTCCGGAAAAGTTTTGTATTATTTTTTTATTTATTTCCGGAAATATTTATTTAGTTTATATAAAATATTTTATTTTTTTACGAAGCGTTAAGCATTATTATAATATTAGGTTAAGTAATAAATAATTTTTACGTAGGTGTTAAAAGTTATAAATATTTTTAAAAATAATTTTTGAAAATTCTAAATGAATCTAACCAACAATTTTAATTTAATTAAAATATTGAAAAGCCTGTTATTATCTTATTCGGAAGGAAATTGAAAAAAAGTAATATATCACGCTAACAAAATTTAATTTGAAAGGAAAAAAATTCACACAAAAGACAAAAATGAATAGGTATTAGGGGGAAATTTAGTGAATTATAACGAAATAATAAAAAGCAATAAGTTATTTTTTTGGAATGTTTTTATATTTGTTTTTTTTCGTGTTTTGTATTTGTTTTCCGGAATATTTTGTTGTTTCTTTTCCGGAATATTTTGTTGTTTATTTTCCGGAATATTTTTTAATGTTTTGATATTTATTTTCCGGCATGTTTTTAGGGACGGACGTTTTGTTTGTTTTCCGGAATGTTTTGATGTTTATTTTCCGGAATGTTTTGATTTTATCCGGTTTATTTATAAAATGTTTCGATGTTTATTTTTTAATGTTTTCAGAATTATTTTATGTTTATTTTCCGGAATGTTTTGACATTTATTTTTAGAAATGTTTTAAGTAGTAACTAATTTTTTGAACCAAAAATTTTCAAGTTTATTTTTTTCGACGTCATTGTTATCATATGATATATAAGAGGAATGCTTAATTTACTGAATAAACAAAATTAAAATTTCTTTACGATAATTTTTGGAATAAATTATTTTTTATTATTTACTTTCTCATAGGCGCGTTAATTTTTTTTCTTTTTGACCACATGCTTTTTCTTTTTGAATGACATAGTATATATTTTAAATATATTTAAGCTCTTATCTTCCAATTAAAAAATGTTTATTTTATTAAACATTACAATTAATTATGTAAAGCAAGAATTGTTGAGTGTGCGCAAAAAATGTCAAAAACTTGAAATTTTTTCAAGTTTTGTGTTTTTAGATTATTTTTTTTTTAATTTAAAAATTTATTTTATTTTTTGATTTTATTTTTTTTAATTTTAATCTTCTAATTTTGGGTCCACCCCAGAAGATCTAAAGTTCGAATGAAAACAATTTGTGAACTTGCCAGTTCGGTCAAATCTCTTAAAACAATTTGGTCCCATTCAAACGGACCTACAAGGAGTGTTTTATTACTTGATCTAACTGGCAAATTCACTTATTGTTTTCATTCGATCTCGATCTTTTGGGTTTCGATCTTCGTGCTGATCCCCTAATTTTAATTTTTGACCTTAAAAAATTTGTTTGCGCACACCTTGGAAAATAATCGTTTTAAAAATGTCTGTTTCCCTTGAGGGCATAATTCTTTAAGGAAAAAATATTTTTTCTAAAAGTTCTTTTGCCTGTTTTTAAATTCTCAAAGGATTTTGTTTATCGCCTGACTTGTTAATAGGAAAATTAAAATGAAAAAAACTTTATTTTTTTTACATTAATTTTCATAAAATTAATGGAAAAATGAAAAAGTTGGGGTTAATTTACGTGAAATATATATTTAAAAAAAGTTGAAGAAAGGGAAAAATTAATTTTTTTAATTAACTAAATTTTTAAAAATAAACATTGCGTGTTATTTTATTTCACGCAATATTATATATTTTAAAAAATAAATATTTTCAGGTTAAAAAAAGTAAAGATATTTGTGTGTTAAAATGCAAAATTGTATTTATTTTTTCCGGAATGTTTTAATGTTTTTTAAATGTTTTGTTTTTATTTGGTCAGTTATTTGTTTTTTTCAGGAATGTTTTAATGTTTTATAAATGTTTTGTATTTTCCGGAATGTTTAATGTTTCTAGATGTTTTGTATTTTCCTGAATGTTTATTAGATGTTTTATTTTTTCCGGAATGTTTTAATGCTTATTAGATGTTTTATTTTTTCCGGAATGTTTTATTAATGTTTATTAGATGTTTTGTTTTTATTTGGTTTTTTTTTCAGGAATTTTTGTGTTTTGTTATCTGTTTTTTTTCCGGAATGTTTTGCGAAATGAATAATTCACGGGATAAACAAACAAAAAATAATTTTAAAATAATTCCAGGAATATTAAAAAGAAAATATTAATTAGAATTTGTTATATAAATTCATCACAAAAATCGGAAATGTGTTTTTAATGTCTATATGTTTTTGAATTGAGCTAATTTATTATAAAAAGAAATTAAAATATTTTTTTATTATTTTTTTTTGCTTATTATTTTTAAGGGATTAAAAAAAAATAAATTTAAAAAGAAAGGAAAAAAATATTTTTTTTATTAAATTTAAAAAAGAAGAAAATTTAGTGATTTACCTGGAAAGAGAAAAAAAAATAAAATATATATTTTTTAAATTAATTAAAGAAGAGATTTTCTTGTTCTGATCCTCTGCATTCCTTCAATTATGTGAACAAAAAGGTTAATTTTTTTTTTAAAAAAATTATTTTTATTTTTGTAAAATAAGGTCAATGTATTTTTATTATTTATTAATAATCTCATTAAAAAAATAATTCTTTTTTTTTCTTCTAAAAAGAAAAAAGATAAGAAGGGGGGGATTAATAAAACGCTAAAAAAGGGTCAAAAATAAATAGGCTAAAACTAAAAGAAAAATTAAATAAATAAATATTTTTTTAAATATTTATTTTATTTTTGTGTGACCTAAATAAATATTTTTATTTATTAAAAAATTGAAAAAAATATTTTTAATTTATTTATTTTTAATTTAATTAATTTATTTTATTTTTTTTAATGTATTTTTTTCAATTAATTATATTACTCATTTTTTTAGGTAAAAATTTTTTTTTTTATTATTTTATTTTTTGGTGAGAGATTTTTTTTTTAAATTTAATGCACTCAAAAAAATTAAAAAAAATTTAAATTTTAAATTTTTAGTTTTGACTTTTTCAACATCTTCCGAATATTTTGGTGTTCCTCTAGGTTCTCTACAAAATTTGACAACTCCCGGAATTTTTGGACAAATTTGGCTGGCAAATTCCACGGCTATTCAAATAACTAATTTTAATATTGAAAAATATCAAAGTTTATTTTTAATTTAAATTTTTAAAAAATTAAAAATAATTAATTTTAGAACAAGAACTTGTATTTGCATTTATTTCTGATGATGCTGTTGTTGAACCAGTCAAATTTTTATACAAAGTTGGTGGAGGAAATGGGGAAGAAATGCTGTTTTCTATGTTTGTTTGCTTATTTTTAATTTTTTGGGACTAATTGAACCTTTCAAAATCATTTTTTCAACAAGATACTTAATTTTTGTTCAAATAAAAAATAATGTCCCTCGACCGGGTTCGAACCCGCACCCTCAAAATTTGATCAAAACTACCAAAATTAAATTTAAAAATTAAATTTTTATTTTAAAAATAGGAAAAGACGTTTGGATGGAGGACTATCAGAACAACGTTTAGTAGCAATTGCTCCACATGGTACAACAATAAATAAATGGAAAAAGTTTGGATTGGTGACAGGGAAAAGCAAGGTTTTTTAATTAAATTAGGGGGAACAATTAAATTAAAAAATACTCTTCAAAGATTATTTTAATTTATTTTAAAGTCAAAAAAAAAAAAATAATTTAAATAATTAAAAATACTACAAATCTTCTCCAGAAGATTCACTACTGCTACTTTTATTTTTTATTAATTTTGTTGATATTTTTAATAATTTTTCTTCATCTTCATCTTCTCTAAATCTTCTATTATTATTTGTTGGACTATTTTGATGATTTAATTCATTCCAAAATGTAGATGATTGGGAAAATCTAAGTCTGTCTGGAAGTCTATTTCTGCCATTTCTCCAGTTAAAGTGAAAATAGAGAAAACTGTCAAAAATTAAAATATTAAGGAGAGTTTTTAGAAGTTAGTTTACAGTGGCGGCATTTTACTTAGGGAAAAATATTATTTGTGTTATTTCTTAAATTATTTTATCACTCCTTGGTTTGAAATTTTTATTTTTATATATTTTTGTAGCTCTATTTATAAGCTATCCAATGACTATTCATTTATCTAGGAAAACTTTTTTATTTGATCTAAAAAATTAATTTTTTCCAATGCATTTTCAAAATGCGCGGAAATTTACTTAGGGAAAAAACAACAAGTTCTTCTAAAAAATTAGAAAAGATTCAGAAAAATCTAAAAAAATTCCAGAGAACTTCTCCATCAATATGAAGTAGAAATGTCAAAGGAACTGACTCACCATTTATCTCCATCATCAAGATATGGACATCTCAATATCACGGAAAATGGGGGTCGTTCAATTAGAATAATTTTTTATGCCTGTTCCAACCATGATGAAATTTTTCTTTTATATTCATTAGAAAGCCCATAAAATTTGCTATAATATAGGCTATGTACCATTTTTTTAAAAAAATTTTTCATCGAGGTAAATGCTGGTCCTTTCAAAAAGTGCTCAAAAACCACTGTTTTTAGTGTATTTTGCGCACTTCTCTAAGTGACCAGCATTTACCTCGATGAAAAATTTTTTTAAAAAAATGGTACATAGCCTATATTATAGCAAATTTTATGGGCTTTCTAATGAATATAAAAGAAAAATTTCATCATGGTTGGAACAGGCATAAAAAATTATTCTAATTGAACGACCCCCATTTTCCGTGATATTGAGATGTCCATATCTTGATGATGGAGATAAATGGTGAGTCAGTTCCTTTGACATTTCTACTTCATATTGATGGAGAAGTTCTCTGGAATTTTTTTAGATTTTTCTGAATCTTTTCTAATTTTTTAGAAGAACTTGTTGTTTTTTCCCTAAGTAAATTTCCGCGCATTTTGAAAATGCATTGGAAAAAATTAATTTTTTAGATCAAATAAAAAAGTTTTCCTAGATAAATGAATAGTCATTGGATAGCTTATAAATAGAGCTACAAAAATATATAAAAATAAAAATTTCAAACCAAGGAGTGATAAAATAATTTAAGAAATAACACAAATAATATTTTTCCCTAAGTAAAATGCCGCCACTGTAGACCTTCTTTTGACACTTTTAATAATAAAAAAAAATAATTGAGGGATTTTAGATGAGTAAAACCAGCTTATTTAATTTAAAAGAAAAAGAAAACCTCAAAACAATAAATATACAAAAGCCAATGTTAATGTAAACAATAAATGTATGCAGTGGATTAGAAGAAGAAGAATTTTGTTCTTCTTGTCCAAGTTGTTTTTTAGTAATTTCAACAGCAGAAAGAGCTTCTTCTTCTTCTTTTTGATTATTTTTGAAATTCATTCTTGTAAATGTTTTCTCTAAATTAAAAAAAGTTTTTTTTTAGAATTGAAAATGTTTAGAAATTTGTAAAAAAAGACGGAAAATATTTTAAGATTCTCCAAATTTCGACAAAAAATTAAACGCACCCCTTTTTTTCGTTATCTCTCATCTTTTGTAATGTTTTCTTACGTATACAGACATTTCGTCGACAAAAATTGCACGACATTTTGTCCCAACAGCAAAAAATCATGGACTTGGGTAAACGAAATGTAATTTTTTGCCGTAGAGGCGAAATGTCGTGCAACTTTGTTCGACGAAATGTACAGGTCTCTATTCTTATGAGAAAAGAATAAAAAAGAGTATGCAAAAATAGAGAACAGTGAGAAACAAATTAAATTAAATAGCATTGAGTTAGACTGTTAGAGTAAAACAAAAAGTGACTCATCTCTATTTATTTAAAAATAACAGAAGAGAATAATTTAAAAAAAGAGTAGGCAGAAAAAGATTGTTGATGAGCAGAGTAAACGAAATAGCAGTAGACCAGATTGTTAAAGTATTTATTGAATAAATAACGCCATTAAATTATTTTTTGTGTTAATTTAAAATTAAATGTATTGACTTTGATTTTTTTTGGTTATAACTTTTTTATTTTCCATCCGTTTTGTTTTATTTTTGTATTGCTCGAAAGTTCTAAAAAAAAAGGTTTTTTTGATAAATAGATTACTTTTTGAAAATTATTTAAAAAAAGTTATGATTAAAAAACTTCTAAAAAGAACTCTCTAGTTTTTAATTAAATTTGTTTATTCATTTTTTTCAGAAACAATTGTCAGTTGTACTTCTAGACAAACCTCTTCCTCAAAAATTTTGTTGTATTAAAAACAACGAAAAGACAGATCAAGGAATAATTGGAGATCATTATGCTGCTGCTACTGGACCAATTTTAGTTGAAGATTCAAAAACTCTTGTTCTTCAAAAATTTTCTTTAGAAGCTAATAAAGCACCAGGTTTAGAATTTAATAAAATAAAAGGATCTTTTATTTACTATTTTTAGATGCTTGGATTTTTGCTGGAAGAGGGGATGTTCGCCAATCAACAGGTAAAAAAGCTATGGTTTTAGGAAGAGATACTCCAAATAAACATTGTTCTCTTCGTGATTATTATGCGGGCGACAGTGATCTTCGTGTTCGTCTTGCGCAAGGACAGGATATTTATCAATTGGACTATTTAAGCTTGTTTTGGTAAGCAAAGTAAAAAATAATAATTATATAGCTATTTAAATTGCAAATTTAATATCTTGTCTCGTTGGTGTAGTTGGAAAATTCTTGGTTTCCAATAGCGAAGGTGTGGGTTCGAACCCCACTGGTGGAAATTTGTTTTTATTTTGAATAAAAAATAAAAATTTGTTTAAATTAAATTAAATTGATTTAAAAATAACTTTTTTTTAATTTAAACAGTTATCAATACGACGTTGATTTTGGCCATGTTTCATTCAAGCTTGATCCAAAGGAAAATCCAGTTCCTGCGTACATCCCAGAAATTGCAAATTCTTTCTCATCAACAAAGACAGCAAATGATCCAGAACTTTTGGAAAACAATGATTTGGAAGGAACATGTTGATATTAAAAGTTTTTTTCACATATGATTTTTAATAATACAATTTGTTCAATTGAACATTTTGAACTATTTGCTATAATGACCATTTTGTAAAAATGTATTATTTCCGTAAAGGCGCCAATATAAATTATACACAGAAAATTTGAGAAATACTGTTGGCAGATAAAATGATACTCTAATTTTTTAAAGATAGTTTGAGTCTGAAAAATCAATTTTTGATTTCTGGGCTTGAACATTATTGTTACAACAAAACTCTTGAAAGGTTTAATTTGAGGTTTTTTTATAATTTTTTTAAGAATATTTTAAATTTCTTTTTTTAGAAAACTTCGTCTAATTTTGAACACAAACTTGGCTCAATAATTCAAAACATGCATGAAAATGGCCTCATTCATAGAGATTTGACTACTTGGAATGTTTTGGTTAAAAATATGGAAAATTTAAGGTTAAATTTTTTAAAAGATAAACTTTCTTTAACTGCAGGCGGAGATACATATGAAAATAATTTTTTTCTTAAGTATATATAGTCAATAAAATAGCTAATTAGTATAGAGTTCCGGTTGGTGTAATGGGTAAACGCCTAGTCTTGGCTGTCTGATAGTTGTGGGTTCGAATCCCGTCAGCGGAAATTCATTATTTTAACAGGACAACGTAGAAGTATTTTTTTTTTGAACTAAAATTAAAAGCATAAATAATTTTTAGTTCTATTTAATTAGGACTTGCCAAAAATTTAAATAAATATTTTATTTAGGAAAATAACGATCTGGATTTGATTTTCATCGACTTTGGACTTTCTCAATTTTCGCAGAAACCTGAAGATAAAGCTGTTGATTTGTATGTTTTGGAAAGAGCAATAAAGAGGTTTAAAATTTATTAATTTAATACTTAATTTATATTTTTTAAGTCCGTACATTTGAATGGAGACTTTTTTATGATCAAAGCAGGTTAGACGAAGTTAGAATGACAAGTCGAAAAATAGATATTATTGGCTGAATTTTATTGAGGTTTAAAACATTTTTTATAACTTGTATAATTTTTGATTTAATAAAGTTGGTTATTTTTGTGTTGATTTTTAGTATGTTGATTTTTAGATATGTAGAAATAAATTTGAAGTCCAGTATTTTTAGCTTGAAAAATGAAAAATATATAGTTTATCTCTTTTTCTCTACCAACACTATTTCACTAATTTTACAATTGTGAATTGCTACCTATGCAAAAGTTGTTTAATTCAGTTTTATAGGGTAAAAAATTTGAGAGGGAGGGTGGGTGGGCCGGCGTCGTGCCATAGATGGGAATGATTGTATGTATGACTACCCATCCCTCTATCTAATATTGTGTAAAATATTCAATATTATTCCTTATTTCTATATTCCATGTATGGCATGACGCCGGCCTGCCCCCCACCCTCTCAAATTTTTTACCCTATAAAACCTAAATAAACAACTTTTGCATAGGTAGCAATTCACAATTGTAAAATTAGCGAAATAGTGTTGGTAGAGAAAAAAAGATAAACTCTATATATTTTTACAAAAATATTTAAAAATTATGTTTAAGTCCAAAATCAATAAAATCGATTTTATATAAGTTCTAACTTTTCCAAAAATATTCTATTTCGAGATCATTCAAGAACAATCGATATATCGATTTTTTAAAACTTGTAAATTTTCCAACATTTTTCTAACTCGAGAGTATTCGAGATCAATCGATAAAATCGATTTGAGTTTCTAAAATTTAAAAATGTTGAAAAACCGCATATCGATTCTTACTTTGGAAAAATTCAAAACATCAACTCTCACTTAGTCATCAACTCAAAATGATTAAAATCATTTTTATCAATTTAATTGAACAAAAGGCGAAAATAAATGATGGATAGGTTTATTTGTTTTTTGCCACATCTAGGCGAATTTTATAATAATGTAGTGGTGATTGTGTGATGTAGTATTGTGTGGGTAATATTATAAAAAAGTATAAAATCAATGTGTGTCTTTAAATGAGGCATGAATTAAATGAGCGATTTTTTTAAACAAATTTTATTATAAAATTCCATTAAAAGGGGGGTGTGGGTTCGAACCCCACTGAGGGACATAATTTTTTATTCAAAAGGAAATTAATTTTGTTATCTCAAAATCAAAAAATAAAAACCTAAAAAAGGTTTCTCTTAATTCTATGCCAAAAAATCGCTCATTAATTATGCAAAAATTGATTCCTTTAAAAATACATTTTTTGCGCTCTTCATTTTTTGGCTGGAACCGCTTTCTTTTTCTTTTTTCCTCCAAATGATTTCTTCGGAGACTTCTTCTAAAATTGAGAATATAAATTTAAAGAAAAATAATTTAAAAAAAAACCTTTGGAGCCTTTGCCGTTCCAACTTTCGGTTTTATCGGTGCCTTAGCTTTCTTTGCTTTTGGAGTTGCAGCAGCTTTAGGAGTAGCAGGAGAAGCACTTGCAGGAGCAGCAGGTGCAACAACAGAATCTGCCGTAGTTGTCGTAGAGGCCTTAACTGCAGCAACTCTCTTACTCTTAGCAACCGGAGCAGCTTTCTTCTTCTTGATTGGTGATTTTGCTCCTGTAGATGTTGGAGTTGTTGGAGTAGTAGTAGCTGCTGTAGCAAACGGAGCCGCTTTCTTCTTCTTTTTCACAGAAGTTTTAGGTTTGATAATAATTGCAGCACGTTTCTTTCCTGGTGATGTCGGCGTAGTAGTAATCGTCAAAGCTGTCTTAGAAGCTGCTCCCTTTTCCGGCAATTTGAACGAACCTGACGCTCCAATGCCCTTCACTTGCTTCAATTCACCTGTGGAGACTCCACGCTTCAATGCCATTTTCAACAAAGCATTAACTGAAAAATGAATATTTGTCAATCCTTAATATATAAAAAACTTAGGATAAAAAAAGGTCTCAGTTTAATTTTAAAAATTTCTTTTGACATTACAAAAGCTTTAAAAAGCTAAAGGAACTAAAAGGATTCGAACCTCACACATATCAACCAATAGTCTAGAACACTAACCACTAGACCATCGAATGTCTTGATAAACTACCAATTTAATAATATAAGAATAACCTAGAAACACAAGCCTACGCCAAAACAAAGTAAAAAACTTTCAAAAATAAAAAAAACCTTTATTCTGATTATCTCCAACTTGATAATGCGCAATAATGTATTTGAGAATGGCACCCTTGCTAATTCCTTTTTTGTCATTGGAAACTCCAAGTGCTGATTTGATCATCTTAAAAAAAGAATAAATATCTCGAAAAAAATGAATTCTTCAGATTCCTCTGTCTCTAAAGCACTTTTATAATCATAAAATACACAATAAAAAACCTGAGTATAAGGCGGATGGTTAGGTGGAACTTTAGGCTTAGCAGCCTTTGGCGATTTCACCGTTCTTGGAGCCTTCCCCTTCCTAGCAGCAGCAGACTTTTTGGTTGTTGCAGCATTATTAGACTGAACAGCAGTTTGATTCTCTTGCGTTGGAGATCCTGTAGTCATTTTTCAATGCAAAAATTGAAGAGATTTTCAGCAAATTGTGCGTATAAATTTATTTGGTAGAACACAAAAACACTAAAAAACAAAAACTTTTAAACAGACGCCATTTTTATAGTAAAAAGCGGTAAAATTAAAGATATAACAAAGCGAAATTCTTCCAAACTAACATAAAATCAATAAACTGAATTATTAAAAACAGAATCTTGTTAAAAATACTTAAAAAGGATAAAAACAGAAAAAAAATTGGAAAAAAGGACTCTGTTCATTGGAAAAAATTAAAAGAATGTAATTTTTAAGTCCTAGCGTCGTAAATGAAGATAATATTTTGTTTTGACTTGAATGTGTACAGAAAAGTTAGAATATACAAAAATTTGAAGAAAATAAAATTATAGAGAAATTAAAGAGAAGAGAGATAACTAAAAAAGAAGCAAATTAAAGAAAAGAAAAAGAGAAATAAAATAAGCGGAAAAAAAAGAGAGAAATGGCTGTGCATTAAAAAGGTTAGAATACACAGAAAATAGAACTAAAATAAAACTTGAGAGAATTTAAAAAGAAGAGAGATAACAAAAAAAGGAGAGAAAATTAAAAAAAAGAAAAAGAGAAATAAAATAAAAGAGAAAAAGAAGAGAAATGGCTTGGTTTTATTTTGAGATACTCTTAGTAAACAAATAGGAGAGAGGAGTACCCGTAGAGTCTTATTAGTGTAAAAGATCACCAATAAATTAAAGGCATTTTTATATTGTGTCGGGTTTTTTAAATATTTAATTTCCGCTAATATTTAAAATGTTGCTATTATACTAATTAATTAAGTTAAAAAGATTTTTATCCTTAACATTTTAATAAAATTTTGAAGAGTTGATCTTTTGGGTGGTAGACTCTACGGACTCTTTTGAATCCTAGAGGATGTGGTAGTTGGGTAAAGATAAAAAATCAATAAATTCGCGTACGGGGAGAAAATTATTTGGTAGAAATAAATTTATTAAGACATGTATGGAAAATTGGTATATTCTCTCTCAGCCTAGTCATTTTGCACTACGGCCGGTTCAGTGCCAAAAATATTTTCAAGTATAAAAAACCCCCAATGGAATAAATTTTAAAAAAAGTCAACTATAATTTTAAATTCATTAAAGAAAACTTACAAAATCCAAAACACTGCTTAGACTTCGAACTGTCCTGTGAACACTTGAGAAACTTTAAAAAATAGAAGAAAAAAAGAAAATAAATTTTAAAAAGTATCTAAAGTTTTTAAAAATCTTTAAAAATAAATTAATTAATTAAAAAATAAAAATTTTTATTTCATGGAATGGCAAAAAATTGGCAAAAAGGAAGAGAAAAAAATTTACAATGTTTTTTTGTACGATTTGAGATAAAAAAGATTTAAAGCATAAACCTAAAATATAGAAAAAATATATATTTTTTTTAATTATAAAATTGCACCGAAAATGAATTTAAAAAAATGGAAAGAATTGAGAAAGTGAAAAAAAAGAATATTGGGATGATATCGAGGTCGGTTCAGTGCCAAATTTATTTTTATTTTTTTATTTAATCAATTCATTTAAACAATTATTTATTAATTTAAAAAAAATAAATTTGGCATTGAATCGGCCGGCACTGAAAGGTCCGAAAAAGCATCAATGCTAGAACCATTTTTAGAGAAGCAAAATAAATTTCAAAAAAAAACTAATATGAGGTCATAATTAATTAAAAAAAAACCGGAAGAGAAGGACGGAAAAATATATTTTTGTCTTTTTTCTTCTTTTTAAACAATGCATTGAGGTTGTGAAGCCAATAAAGTTTCTCGATGGCTCATTTCTTCCAATTCTAATGCCTTAAAATTAATAAATTGTACTTAAACATTTGTTTAAAATTTTTATTTTAATATTCTTCCCAAATTTTAGTTTTAAAAATACAAAAAGAATCTCAAAAATTCCAAAAAATTTAAAGTTGGCAATGAAATGGCCACGAAAAAGAAAGTTTCCTTTCCAAAAAAAATTTTAATTCACAAACCCTGACAGATTCCTTCTCTAAAGCCTCTAGTTGTTCAGAATGTTTTTTATCAAGTTGATCTTCATGTCTTCTACATCTAGTGGCTAATCGTTTCCTCTCTTCCATAAAAAGCTTAAAAAATAAAAAACAAATAAATCTTTTCTTTTTAAAAAATAAACCTTTAAATTTCTTTCATTTAATTCTTTTATTCTTCTATCCCTCTCAGCTTTAGTTTTTATGCCTTTATCTTGTTGAACAGCTCGAATATCTTCCATACTCTTTTTAGTTTGTGCCTGCTTTAATTCTCTATTTTCAAGCTCAAAACGGGCTTTTAATGCAATTTGTTGTTGTTTTTGACGTCTAAAATTTTTTTTAAAAATATTAGACAAAGTTTTCTTTCTTTTTTATTTATAAAAGATCAAGTTTTAATTTAAATTTAAGCAAATTTTATTTTATTTTAAATATAAAAAATAATTTCCATGAGTGGGATTCGAACCCACAACCTAAATAGTGGAAATCAACAACTCTACCACTACACCAACGAGACAACATGCTAAATTAGTCATTTATAAACTTTAGTATTGTCAATTAATCAAATATAATTCAAAAAATTGATCTATTCATACACCTCATCCTTTACCATTTTTAAGTAAAAAAAGGAATAAAAAAACAAAAAAAATAACAAAAAAATCTTACTCTGTTAAAATCCTCTTTAAAAGCTCATATTCTTCTTTTGTATGTAATTTGCGTTGTTCAAACTGTTCCATTTCCATTCGTTTTAATAATGTTGACCATTCATCTGTTTGATTTTGCACTAATGAACGAATCTAAAAAATATTTTTTAATTCAAAATATTAAAAAAATCCTTAAATTATCTTCAAGCAATTTTAAGAATAAAAAAAATTAATTTCCTTTAAAATAAAAAATAATGTCCACGAGTGGGGTTCGAACCCACATCCCCTAAATTTCCTTTTTAAATTAAAAAAAAATTAATTTTCAGAAATAAAACAATTTCTTTTCAAAAAAAATGTCCAAAAACAATTAAAAAAAATTAAAAAAATAAACCAATTGATCACTCATCGAAACAGGATCAGAAATTCGATTTCCAAGTGAAATATGCCTCGTTGTTTTAAAATTTTCCCCAGCATCACTGCTCGCATTGTTTGGATGATTACGACGTTTTAAAGATAATTTTGTTGTTAAAAATAAATTTCCAGCACCACCACCTCCACTTCCAACTAATTTTTCAATACTTGATTGTTGTGTTTTTAAAATATTTTCTCTCATTTTTTGGTGTCGACGACGTATTTCTTCTTTATCTTTTAATATACGCTTTTGTAATTTTATAAAAGATTTTTCTTTGCGTAATTCTGTTACTTCAATATTCTTTACCTTTAAAAAAAATAATATTTTTTTTAATTATTAATTTTAAAAAATTGAAAAAAAGGTTAAAAGGGAAAAAAAGGAACACATTTTTGCGGACATAAATTTGCGGACAAATAAAAGAATAAATTTTTTTTTAAATTTTTTGTCCATAAATTAAAATATGAATCAGAAAATTGGGAAAAAATAAATAAACAAAATTAAAAACAAAACTACTATTTTTTGAGGGGAAAAAAGAAGAGAGAATAAATAATAAAAATGAATAAAAAAAGGGGAAAAAAATATTTTAAAAAAGAAAATTAAAAAAGATATAAAGATTATAAAATAATATAATTTTTTTAAAGAACTTGAGATAATAAAGAATTAAAAAAAATAAAAAAAATTTTTGTAAGGGAAAAACATTTTTTTGCGGACAAATTTTTGCGGACAAATACAACAAAAGAGATGAGAAGAAAAAAACCTCAATAGTTTTTCTAAGAATAACACTGCCCGAAGTAATTGTTGGAGTAGAACAAAATTGTTGTTGCAAAGAAGAAGAAGAAACTTGATAATTTCCTCCTCTTTTATCACTTGATCTACGCCGTATAATTGGACTTTTTTAAATTTAAATTAATTTAAAAAATTAAAAAATCCTTTATTCACTCAAAACGTAATGAATTAGACATTTTTCGACATTTTCGACCAGTAATTTCAGCTCCATCATCTTTTAGAGTTGAACGAACTAATGCAGAAAGTGCCCTTCTCGGTCTAGAAGGAGTATCTTTACCAGCCAAAACACGCGAAGAAAGACGAGATGGGGCCAAAGCAATTGCTACAACTGTATCACAACTAGTTAATAAAGGTACCATTTCGGTTATAACATTTGAAGTATTATTAAAATATTCTTCTTCTTGTTGTTGACGACCACCAAAGCATGGAGAAAACAAAAATTTAAATCTTCCGCTAAAACCAACAACACCTTGAGGTTTGGCCCGAAGAAAGAAAGAAAAAAGAATAAATAAAAAGAATAAAAAAATAGCTCAAATGATTAAAGAGAAAATTTAAGAAAATATTTTTCTTAAAAAATTAAAAAAAAATATTTAAAAAAGAAAAACCTGAAATTTTCCATCAAGAGTAGTTGTTGAATATCCATCTGATACTAAAGGAATAGCTGTTCGGGGAGTGCTTCCTCCTGAGGTAATAACAGAAGATTGGTCCTTTCCTCCGCCAGGACATGGAGATTGAGTGGCACTGAAACGTCCACTTAAAGAAACACAAAAAATTTAAAAATAAATTAAAATAATTCAAAAATATTTTTTTATTTTCAATAAAAAAAACTTTTTATTGAAAATAAAAATGTTGTCCACCAATGGGGGTCGAACCCACACCCCCTTGTGAAGTGAATAATAAATGCATTCACATAAATATTAAATTGTAAAAATTAAATTTTAAGGGTAAAATGAGTAACAAATTAAATTCCAAGAATAAATAAATGTAGAAATTGAAAAATCAAAATACAATTCAAAATAAAAAAAAAAACACTGAAACGTCCACCCAAATTAATTTTTTAAAAATCACTAACCCATCAAGAGAAGTATTCTGTGCAGAAGAAATAGCCCAATTAGAACCACCATTTTGAGCTGTTCGTCGAATACTTGAATTTCCATCAAAATTAGAAGAAGAAGAAGATTTTGACTTTGTTGCAGATTCAACAGGTACCAATAACAAATCCTCCATTTCATCTACACACATTTGTTGTAAAGCTTCTTCTCTTTTTTCTTGTGCAGAAAGATAAGCTCTAAAATTAAAAATATTTGTAAAAAATTCTTAAAAAATAAAATAAACTTTGGATCTGCCAAAGCATCAACAAGTCCAGAAAGTTCATCTGGAACATAAGTTTTTAGTTGTAAATGAACAAAAAGTGAAGGAAGTGTTAAAGGTTGATTCTTTAAAATAATTTAATTAAATATAATTAATTAAATACATTTTCAGTGCGTAAAGAAATGTGACGATATCCAGATTGAAGACCATCCAAAGGCAGAATTCTCTAAAAAAAATTTTTTTTACTTTTGGTGTAGTTGGAAGTGTTTGGGTTTTCACTAGAAAGGGTGTGGGTTCGACCACATTTGGCGGAAAACATTTTTATTTTTAACAAAAAAACACAATTTTTACAAAATTTTAACTCAAAAAATTCCAAAAATATTCAAAAAAATTATTTAAACCCTTAAAAAGCTAGTAAACCTGTCCCAACTGTTTTCCACTATCATCATAAACTGCAAAACGTAAAACAGCAAGCTCAGGCAATATAACTTTCCGAAAAACAAAAGGTTCTTCATTGTAGACTGGGTAAAGACTATTAGCTGGTATTAGACGAGAACGATGTTCTTTTCTAATTGTATCTGTTGGGAGTCCATACATTTCTACTTCCTTTAAAGAAAATAAATTTAATTTTAATAAAATAAATAAATACCACATAAGTGCCAACTTTTCTTTCACATAAAAATTGACCAGAAATTATCTTTAAAAAAAATTTAAAAATAAAATAATTATTAAAATTTAAATTAAATAATTATTAAAATTTAAATTAAATAATTATTAAAAAATAAATAAAATTAACCCTAACAGAACAATGAGCAGCAATTACACCATCTACTGGTGACTCAGAAAAAGGGTCAAAAGTACGATCTGGACGACGCATAAAATCAGGTTTAAGTAAATATCTTTAAAGAAAAATTAATTATCATTAAATTTAAATTAAAAAAAAAACCCGCATTGGTCGTTGTATTCAAACTTTCCTTGATTTAATTGTATACAAACATCGGGTGTTTGGAAATTTAATGCAGCCATTTGACAACCAGCATTCCAAAAAATCTTGAAAAACGATGATAAATATATATATTTTATTTAATCAAAATAAATATTCCGAAAATTATTAATTAAAAAATAAAATTTCCAAAGATTAGAGAGCACAACTGAATGGGAGGGGAGGGGGTGTGGGTTCGACCCCGACTGGCGGAAAACAATTATTTTATTAAATACACATTTTCGTATAATAGTAAAAATATTTATTCTTCATTATTTACAATCTTCTTAATTTTATTTATACTCAAAAAATTAAGGTCCTCAAAATTTTGCACGAAAAAAATTGTTTTCCACCAGTCAGGGTCGAACCCACACCCCCCCCCCCATTCAGTTGTGCAATTCTCCAAAAATTTTTTTATTAAAAACTTAATTTCCCGAATTTTTAAATAAAAAATAAAAGAATATAAAAACCTGAGGAAGAAAATTACTAGAATCAACACGAGCTCCTTTTGGGTATATTCTACTTAATTGACGTTTATTGTAATTTACCCAATCTGGGGCACATTGTCTTTAAAAAAATAAAATAAAAAATTAAATTTTTTATTTAATTAAAATTTACTTTATAAGGTTAAGTCCAGTACTTTCAGAAAATGAAGACCTTAAAATTAAAAAAAAATAAATTTTTTAAATATTTTTTAAATTTTTTGTTAAAAGAATATACGCAAAACATATTTTAATTTTTATTAATTTATTTCACCAATATAAAAAATTTTTTTAAATTTTTTCTTTAAAATTTAAATCAATGTCTGTAGGCTATTTTATCAAAAATTAAAAAAATTTAATTCCCCCAAAATAAATAAAAAAAAAAAATTTGCGGACAAATTTTGCGGACACTGTCCAGTAAAACAAAATAAAATTAAAAAAAAAAATAATTAAATAAAAACAAACATATGAAAAGCAAGATTATTTTGTTCAGCAAAACCAAATCCAGAAAATTTGACTGGTTGTGTATAACAAACTAATGAAGACAATAAAGGGTGTATATTGGTAGTAGCACCTTGGTAATAATAACTTTCTTGCACCTTAAAAATTTAAAATTAATTTAAATAAATTAAAAATAAACCATTTTAATAATTCTTTCCTCTTCTTCTTTTGACAAAATTGGCTATAAAAAAATAAAAATTAATTAAATTTAAAAAAATAAAAAATAAATTAATTATTTAACTTAAAATTAAAATAAATAAAATAAATTTTACTTAAATTAAATTAAAAAAAAAAGCAAAATAATTTTCCAATTTCTTGGAATAAACTAAAAAAAAATATTTATATGGCGAAAAAAAGTAGAGGTCAAACTAAAGAGAATGTTTAACAAAAAAAGGAAGAGATGAACCAAAGAAAAAATTAAAAAAAACAAAATCATGGAATGTGAAAAAAAACATTTGACAAATATTAAAAAAAAATTAATAAAATAAAAAATTAATAATTAAAATAAATTAAAGATAAAAAGAAGATAAAGAATATACAAAAGACTGGACTATCTTTATTCTTCACAATCACACCAAAATAAACAAAATAATTACCACCATCAAAACAACAAAAAAAGCACAAATAAAAAACACCACCTTTTGTTTAGCAGGTCTTCTTTCTAATAAACTACTTCCTCTTTTTCCTCCTCCACTTGTTGTTGTTGTTGTAGCATCAACTAAAGCAGAAGCTGTTGAATGATCACTTCCACTTTGAACAACAGAAGGACGTCGAAATGAACGTTTTTCTCCTCCTCTTCCACTAACAAAATGATTTAGTAAAGAAGAAGAAGAAGGTGATGAAGAAGATAAATGACTATTACTATTCATATGACGAACAGATTCATGAACAACAACACTTTCAGAATGAGAAGAAAAATTTGGTCGATCCTATGATTTTTTTGACAATTAAAAATATGGGAGAGTGAATAAGAGTAAAAAATACACTTTTTTAATGGAAAATGAATAAAGAAGATAAAAAGGTTAAAAAAGAGAATATAAATTAATTTAAAAAAGATAATTAAAAATATGAAAAAAAGCGGGGGGTTAGTTTCGCCAAAAAAAATCCCAAAAAAAAATCAAAATAAAACCTGAACTCTCCGATTTAATCCTAAAGGTTGTTTCAATTTACTAATAATTCCAGGTTGTTGTTGCTGAACACCCAAAGAGGCAACAACTCCACTACGAGATGTAGATTGTATACTAGTACATTCATCAACAGTTTTTTCAACTTTAAAAAAAAATTTAAATAAATCTTTTTTCTTTAAATTAAAAAAAAATACTATTGGTTTGACCAGAAGAAGATAAAGAAATTTCAGCTAAAGCAACAGTTGAATTATGCCGAGATGGTGGAACATTAGAAAGAGAAGAACGATGTATATAAGTTGTTGTATTATTACTATTTAATAAATCTGATGGATTAGAAAGAGAAGCACTTGAAACAGTTGGCCCAAGTCTACATTTTATATTTTGTTTTTGTTGTACATTTTTTTCAGAATTTTCAAAATGTGATCTTTCTGATGCTAAAAAAATAAAAAAAATGATAAGAAAAATAAAATTATATTTAATTAAAAGCAAAAAAAGTAGTTACAGAATTTTTTAAATTAGCTAAAAGCATAAAAATAAATTAAAAAATAGTTGTAAAAATTAAAAAAATAAAAAGGGAAAAAATATATAGAAGAGATCAAAAATAAAAAATTTCATGAAAAAGACAGGAAGTAAAAAAACAATAAATTATATTAAATAGGGTAAATCTAAACAAATTTATTTACATACAACTAAAAAACAATATAAAATTATTAATAATGAAAATATTAATTTTATTAAAATAAAAGACAGTAAAAGGGGCCGAACTTATCTCACAACATCCTGCCAAAGCAAGGATGTTAACCACTCGACCATTCAACAAGCAATAGAAAACTTGACTTTTTTAAGTTTTAAATTATCTGAAAGGTAACTAGTCAGCTCTAAAATAGTAAGCGGCTCTTCCCAACAACATGAGGTTTTAAAATCTCAAAAATAAATTTAAAAAATAAATAAAGAATTAAAAAAACAAAACTACACACACAAAAAAAGACAGAGATTTTTAAGAGGCAAGAAATAAAAAAATTAAAGATTTAAATAGGAAAGAAAAAATGAAAAAAGGGAAAATATATTAACAAGCCTCCTCTAGAAGATGGTCGATCAGAAGAACCAATAAATGAATTATTATTATTATAAGAAGGTCGTAATTCTCCTTTAAGCCTTGCTAAAGTAAGTGCTTGACATAATTTTGCACCCAAACCATCAGGTCTTTTGGAAAGTAAAAAATCAGTTAAAGAATGACGGGGGGAATTGCTGCCACTGGCACAACGAAGATTTGCAGAAGAACTAAGAGAGGTATACAAGATGAAGAAACAAAAAATAAATAAAATACCGAGAATTTCCAATAAAAGGACTCAATCGTCCAGAACTAGTTCTTCTATGACGCGGATCATCATTATTAATAAATCTATTATTATTAGTGTTGTTCTTCTCTGTTTGGAGTTCATCAACCAAAATAGAAGCCAAAAGTGTAGATCCTTTTTGTTTAAAAAAGAGGAAATGGATATATAATTAAATTTTCGGCTAAATAAAAATGAAAAAAGGCAATAATTCTGGTGTGTCCCCGAACACCCAAACATTCCCAAATTCACAATATTTACCTCCCGATGGGTCGAGGACACACCCTTTAATAAATAAATAAAAAACAAATTAAAAAAAAATATTTGAATGAAATTAAAGAAGAACATGTTGAAGTCAACTCTTAAAGTGTCAAGCACAGAATCTCTTTTTAACTATTCTAATGTAAAATTAAAAAAAAACTAACGTGGCGAAAGAATTTGTTGTTGTTGACCTTCTCCTCCTTTTACACTATTATTATTTTCTTTATCAATATTTGTTGTTGTAGTTGCTTCAGATTCAACAACTTTTTGACTATCTGTTGCAGATTCTGATTGTTCATCTTCTTCATCCAATAAACGTCCTTCTCTTCTAAATTGTTCTAACTGACGTTGTTCATCTTCTGGTTTAAGCCTTTTATTTTTAATGAGAATTTTTCTTTTTAATTGACTAGGAGAAGGTAAAGAAACGCCTGGCTCCAACTAAATGTATTTAAATTAATTAAAAGGAAATCAACCTTAAGACTACTTGCGTAAAAGAAAAATCAAAAAAAAAAAATCAAAAAATTTAAGAAAATATTTGAAGTATTAAAAAAAAGAAACCTCATGTCCTTTAATTGCCCCCGTAAGAAGCATATCATCAAAAATTTCCAAACAGTATTTAGCCATTTTTAATTGATTAGATTTTGAGCAATGATTTTCAAACGAAAGGATTACTGGATATTCAGATCGTAGAAAGGCTGTTTCTCTTATTTGAACAAGTACATCTTTGAAAAAAACGTCTGTACACATTGCTTTTCCTTAAAAAAATATTTTTTAAAAATTCTTATAAAATTAAACCATGAGTGATAATTGGTTCTCCTTTATTTTCTCCAGTTCCATCCCAACAATCTAATTCTATACAACGACAACCAGAAAGAAGAACTTGACGATAAATTTCGGTTGAACTTTTGCCTCCGTATTGTCGTCCAGTTAAATAAGTGTTGTGAGAACTAAAAAAATAATATTAAATTAAAACATGCACTACCCTTTTTCAATGCTTTTTTGTTCCAAAAAATATTTTAGATATATTTTACTTTTAACTGCAAATCATCCGTTCCCTTCTTTTTTACCTACAAACGGTCAGTGGAACATAATCGAGACAAACAATCAAATAAACAGAAATATAATATTTTTTAAATATGAGAGGCTTTCTTTTAGCGTTTTTAAACATTTTATTATAATTTATACACTAATTTGTTTGACATTATATGTTCCCTTTCTACTATTAGTAGAGGTAAAGGAACAAAGAGGAAAGGACAATAATGGTTAACAGAAAAATAACTTTAATTAATTTAAAATCTAGTAAAAACCTGTTAATAAAATAATGACACAAAGGTTGGTCCATATCTTGATGACGTTCTGTTCTGTCCAAAAATACAGGTGAATTTTCTTCTGAGAGCAGGAAACGCATAAAACCATCACCAGACATTTTACCTTTTTTTAAATAAATTAAAGTAAAAAAATAAAATAAAAAAACCTTGTGTAATATAAGATTCATCACTTTCGTATTTAGCAATGAGTTGGCTAACTCTGTCAACATCAAAATTTGGAAAAAGAATTTCGTTTAAACGAGGATCTCTCTGCTCGTCGTTGAGGAACTTTTAAATTAAAAAAAAATTAATTTAATTAAAAAAGATATATACCATTATTAGTTTTTCTTTTGTTAAATATTCTTTTTGACCAGATCTTTATTAAAAAATTAATTTAAATAAAATTTAAAAATATACAATTTAACAAAAAGTTCTTGAATATCGGTCCTCGGGCTTATTTTGTGGTAAAGACGAAGAAATTTATCAAAATTGAAGAGACAAACATCCAAATCCTCACGTTCCTAAAAAATTAAATTAATTAAAAATTAAATAAAAAAAATATTTTAACAAATTTAAAGTAAAAAAACAACAGCATAAGGAATAAAAAATGACAAAAAAAAATTAAAAAAAAAAACATTTAAAAAATACAAAAAATTCTCTTACTTTGCCTTGTTTATTATTACGCCTTTCTTCACGTTCAGCAGCTCCGCATTGATAAAAACTTGAAATTTTACGTGCCAAAAAGCCCTTTTTCTGTCTATAACTTTTACTGCTTCCATTAATTTGATTACCATTTAATTTTTTTTCAATGTGTGCAAAAGGATGGTGATTAAGTTGATTAGAATTGGAACAGAGAGGAGAGTCAGTAGAGCAAGAAAAGTTGTTTGCAAAGGAAGATGAATTTGTTAGACCACAAAAGGAAGACCAAAACAACACAAATTAATTATTTAAAAAAATATAAAAGAAAAAGGCACAAAATTGTTTAGAAAAACGACAAAACAACGACAAAAATTTAAAAAAACATTCCAAAATATTTAAATAAAATTCAAATTTTCTAACCTTATCCCCCGAAAGCCCAAGATCTGCAAGGCACTTGTGAACCATTTTTTCAGGTTTTCCACTGGCAAAAGTACGAACTACATTTCGTAAAGGAATACGACCTCGTTCATTTGTGGCCAAACAAAGATAGCGCCAACTATTTTAAATTAAATTTAAAAAAATTTTAATTAAAATTTAACTGTTTTTGAAGGCATTGCATTGGACATGCAAAACGAATTTTATAAGTACGCAAAAATTCGTTAATTGCTACTCTCCAAGTCTAAAAAAATAATAAAAATAAATTAAAAAATTAAAAACCTTTGCAATTTGAGCAGTTGAAGCAACAAAGTAAAGGTTATTAACTAAAACCTAAAAATAAAAAAAATATTTTTAACATCTAAAATATCGAGAATTTAACCTCAATTGCTTAAATATTTTTTAAAAATTTCTTAAATTAAAAAAATAAATACCAAATCCTGTCCATAAGTTAGCCAAACAATTCTAGAGTCTAATGGATCCATAAGTCTTCCAGTTAATTTTGCTCTTTGTTCCAACTCTGCCACGATACGCAAATCTTTTATACCGACACCTGTAGGTCTCGCCTCCCACAGCTAAAAAAATAAAAATTGAGTTCCCCAAATTTTTCAGAAAATAATTACCCTTAATTTTGTAAAATTATAAACCTGCACAAGATCCAAAACACCTGCTTCTTTTCCTCTAACTTCCCAAACAAGGAAAAAGCCGTATTCATCTACCCTTAAAAGGCAACCAAAATCCAAATTGCCACTTTCCTTTAAAAATAAAATTAAAATTAAAAATTAATTTTAAATAATACATCGTCGTATCTGTCAAACAATTCTCCTTTGAGCAAAATATCCGGAACAGCAATTTTATGACGCCAACTCCAATGATCTTTCTCCTTGGCAGTCATTTAAAGTTGACGCCACTAACCCGTTGTTTTTTTGTTGAAAATGATTTTGAAGAAATAATTTTAATTAGAAGAATGTAGAATTTTTTTTAATTAAAAATATTAAAATTCTAGTAAACTAAAAAAAATAAATAAATTTATTTTAAATGTTTACTCATAAAAAAGGAATATTTGTAAAACAGGCGGAAATGTTGAAATTAAATAAACTTATTTTTTACAATTTGTAAAACAGAAAATACAAACTTTGTACAAAATAAAGTTTATTTAAAAAAGGTTGAAAAATCGATTTCTTCTAAAAATACAACAAAACAAAAACATTGGTTACAGGGAGAGATTGATGAAAAGAAATGAATTTAAAAAATTGGCAACAACAGAGTAAGATTAAAATAAAAAGAGGAGGGAATATATATTGGTTAACAACATATTTAAATAAATAAAATTTAAAATTGCGTGCATTTTAGTAGTTTATAAATTAAATAAGAGAAGAAGAAGAAAAGTTGTGGTCTAAATTTTCTCTAAAAATAAAAAAGAGAAGGAATAGACAAAATAAAAAATCCCCTTAAAACTTAATTTATTTAAAATAAAATTTTGGGAATTAAAAAAAATTAATATCTCTCTTTACACTTAAATTCAAGAACCTCTAATAATAATATCCCTCAAAATTTTAATAGACTTTTTGTACTCAAGATTTTTTTTACTTTTCAAAAAATAAATTGACAAAAAAAGATGTTCTTTTTTAACGGATAAATTCAAAAAAAGGAATAAAACAAGCCTTGACAAAATAAAAAAAACTTAAAGGGCAATTTAGCGTCGAAAAATGGTCTTTTATTTTGTCTCTAACCGAAGGAAAAGGCTGTAATCTTTTTTTATATTTTTCACATTCCTTAGTTAATAATAAATAGAGAATAAATAAAGGTTAGTATAGTCAATTTTTGGGAAGAAAAAGAACCCCAAAAGATCTAAAAAAACAAACAAAAGTAAACAAAAAAGGATTTTTGAACTTTTTTGAAATTAAAGATAAAAAATAAAAATAAAGTAAAAGAAAAACCTTTGCAAACTAAGTAAATATTTTGCTTCAGAAACAAACTTCTCGCCTTTTTTGAAGTAAAACAAGAAGCAACATCTTTATAGAAAAGAAATTCTTTAGATAGTTCAGAATCATTTTAGAGCCATTAAAAAAAGATTTATTCTGAAAAAATAAAAACAAATAAATTTAAAACACTCATTTGATATTGTAAAGTATAGATCTTTTGGGAGAGTATTTTCAAAAAAGGAAGTAGAGTTTATAAACGAAAAAAGAGAGAATTTGGCCTATTTTTATATTTTCTGTTCGCCGACATGCGTTGAGGGAAATTAGGAAAAAAAACTAGCAGTTACTAAATTCACGCACATTCATTTTATTCTTTTCATAGAGCTTACTCTAAACAAAGCATGGATATTTGGCCACATATTTATTTCTCTCTAAAAGGTTGAAAGAAAGAAAAAGACGCGCGTTTAACAAAAAAATGCAATTACGCTTGAAGGCAAAAATATATAGAATATATTCGTGACACGAAAACGATGCTAAAGCTTGTTCAAAAAAATCTTTCTAAAATGCTTGTCAATAAATAAAAAAAAAAGAGAAGGACAAGAAAACGAAAAAATGGATCTTCACGAAAAAAAGAAAGGCGGCAATTTGTAATAAATTTATAATACTCGTCTACATAAATATTAAAAAACAATTTCTGCCAAAAAAAAAACTATAAAAGAATGCAAAAACGTTGTTAAAATTAATAAAATCGGAGTAAATACAAAAAAATAGATAACAAAAAGTTTTGGTATTTTTAATAAAGTTGACACTTTGAACTCTAAGAGGAAATTAATTTCAAAAGGTCAACTTTAATAATTTTTTTCAAAACACCTAGAAATGAACAGTCATTTTGGAACCTGTACATTTCGTCAAACAAAATTGCACGACATTTCGCCTCTACGGCAAAAAAACTACATTTCGTCTACCCGAGCCCGCGATTTTTTGCCGTTGGACGAAATGTCTGGACACGAACATTTTTTCCTTTATTGACATTTTGAAGTAAAATAAAAGAAGTATTTCAAAATGTCAACTAACGTAAATATTTTCAAAACAAACAAAGATAGGTATAATCAAGCAAATAAAAATGCCTTGAATTAAATGAAATTTTAATTTTTCTTAACACAAATTTATACAAATCCCTAATTTATTAAATTCATAAATTTGTTAAATATATTTAATAAAATATACATTGTCCGATTTTTATTTATTTATTTCGTTTTCCACCACCCATTCCACCAAGTCCGCCCATACCACCTCCTCCCATTTGTTTCATCCTATAATTTTAAAAAATAATAAATACATTTTATTTAATTTATTAAATTAATTTTGGCTTTTTTATCAAAAAAGATTGAAAGAGATTATTGAAAAATATTTTTTGGCCTCTCTGGGTACAAAAAGACCAAAACCTTGACGAAAAAAAATCAAATTTTTATCTCCCTATTAATTACATTAAAAATTAATATATACATATTTTGCAGTCCAGACAATCCTCCCATCTGTTGAAGAACACGAGGATCCATTACTTTAGCCATTTGTTGGTTTAATTTGGTCATTTGATTTGGATTTATATTTTTTGGATTCATTTCATTACCCTTAAAAATTAAATTATTTATAAATTCAATAATAATTAAAATAAAAAACCTTAAAAAGTCCTTTCATACTTCCCATCTTTTTAACCATATCAGAAAACTTTTTATATTGAGAAAGTAATTCTTTAACTTCATTTACACATGTTCCACTTCCTTTAGCTACACGTGCTAGTCTTGTTGGTTCTTTTGTAAATAAATCATTAGCTTTTGGATGATCAAGTTCTTAAATTTAATTAAAAAATTAAAACGATATTCTTCTATTTTGTTGGAAAAATAAAAAATAATAACAGAAAAAAACCTCCATCAGCCATTGAATCCATTATTGTCATCAATTTTTTTAATCTTGCCATAGATTCTTGTTCATTACCTTTTGAAAGAAAATCAGAACCAAAACCGGGGATCATACTCTTAAAATTAAACAAAATAATTTTTCTTTAAATTAAAATGAAATAAACCATAATTTGACCAAAAGGTCCCATTTTCATTATATTTTGAAATTGTTCGTACATATCACGAAGGGTAAACTGTCCTTAAAATTTTATTTTAAATATTTATTCTATTAAAAAAGAAAACCTTGTTTTAATCTTTTTATAAGTTCTTCATTATCCTCTAATCCCATTTCTGAGACTTTTTCAACAAGTCCTTGAATATCACCCATTCCTAACTTAAAAATAATAAAAAGAATTTTATTAGACTTTAAATTAATTGAAAATAACCAATTTTTGCAGGAACGGTTTAACTTTAAAAAGTTCAAAATCATCAATATGCTCTCCTGTACCAATAAATATTATAGGAGAATTAGTTGTTGCAACTCTTTAATTTTTTTTAAATTAAAAAAATAAATAAAATAAAACAAACGCTGAAAGAGCACCACCGCCTTTAGCATGACCATCCAATTTGGTTATTATAACAGAGCCAATATCTACACAACTTTTGAATGCTCTAGCCTGTTCTTCACATGCCTAAATATTTTTATTTATTTTATTAAATAATTTTTATTAAAAAAAACCTGTCCAATTGATGCATCCATTACAAAAATAACATTATCAGGTTTCTAAAAGTTAAGAATAAAATAATTTAAAAAATAAAAACAAACTATTGCATTCGAAACTTGAAGCATTTCTTCAAATAATTCCCCCGCTTGTTTATGTCTACCAGAAGTATCGACAATAATCAATTCAAAACCGTCACGTTTAAATTTGTCTACACCATTTGCTGCAATTAAAACTGGGTCAACTTCAGAATAACTTAAAAAAATATTAAGAACAGAAATAACAATTTATTTTAAAATAATTAGGACATTAGCCACCGAAAGGCATCGAACCTGGAACCTCCGCTCAGCCAATCAAAAGCCTTAACCACTGAGCGACCGAACAATAATCCTAATACTTTATTTTTTCGCTTATAAACTTAGTGAAACTCTCCAAATAATTCCACTTATAAAACCTATTTTACAATTGTAAAAAGCAGGCGGAATTATTTTTACAAATTGTAAAAAATATAAAAAAATAAACTAACCTTCCATAGAAAGGAATTCTAGCTTTTGTTGCATTTTGCTTTAATTGATCAAAAGCACCAGCACGAAAAGTATCAGCACAAACAAGGCAAGTTTTCCATCCTTTCTTTTGATAAAAATAAGCCATCTAAAAAATATTATTTTAATTTTTTAAATAAATTTATTTTATTTTAACCTTTGTACAAGTTGTAGTTTTTCCAGCACCTTGAAGTCCTACAAACATTATAATATTTGTTTTTCCTTTGACTGGTTGATATGGAGAAACACCAGGATCAACTTATTTTTTTAAAAATTCAATAAAATTAGTAAATTAATTTAGATCTTTGGAATGTCTGTTTGATTGTCATTTTCTTGTGTACAAAAGATACAGAAACTGTGTCTAATTTTGGAATAGAGAAGGTAATTGACCAGAGAGGTCGGTCTTCTTAACCTCCCAACTGACCACTAGTCCATTTTTCTGTTTTTTGTACACAAATAAATATCCTCAATACACACACACATTCCAAAAATTGCTCCCAACTTTAATAAATAAATTAAATTTCAAATTAAAACCTAATTTTAACAATTCTTGGAAGACAGAACGCTGAATAAGACGTCTCTTGTTTACACCACCAGCCATATCTTCAAAGTCTATAGCTTTTCTAAAGAAAAAACAATAAAGTTCAACTTTAAAAAACACTAAAAAAATACCTTACACTCTCACGCAATTGTTTGACTAACAAAATATTCACATCAGATTCAAGCAGAGCAGAACAAACCTCCTTTAAAAAAACATTTAGTTTAACTCAAATTGTCTTAAATAATTTTAAAAAAAAAAAACCTTCAACATTGCATTTAATTCTTCTTCATTTATTACTGTTGCTTGTCCAAGTTTGCCAATAGCATTTCTTATACGACGACCTAAATCAGCCAAAACCATTTTTTACTTGAAAATATTTAACTAAAAAAAATATTAAAAAAAATAATAAAAATATTTAATAAATAAAATAGGCTTACAAGCCTTTAAAAATAATAAAAAAGAGTAAAAATATTTAAAATAAAATTCTTAAAAGATACAAAGTCTAAAATAGGCAAAATGAAAAATTGAAACTCCTCGTTAAAAGTCAAAACCAACAGGAAAATAAAAAAATAATAAAAAATTCAAAAATTTTCAAATTTTTTTCTTTCCATAATCTTCTCTAACAGTTGAACGAGAATAACAAATTAATTGAACAAAAATAACTCCATTCAGAATTGATGCTAAAACAAATTGAGTCAAAATTAACCAATCTCCTTTTGCTTCTTGAAAAGTTGTAAACACTCTTGCACAACAACCAAAAAATTGTAAAGAAACAGAAATTAAGGAAAGTTGACCAGTTCCTTTTTGAGCAAAATTTGTCCAAATTTGGATACCCTAAGGGCAAAATATTAAATTTTTTGTAAAAAAATGTTCACCCAAACCTCCAAAAAATTCAAAAACAAAATAAAAACAACAAAAAAACCTTTGACAAAAAAATTATAGGAAGTGTTACTGCTTGAAAAACGTCTAATACTCTCATCGGCACAAAATGATAAAAAACGGATATTGAAAAAACAAAATAGAATAATCCAAAAATAAAGGAACCAAAGAAGGTTGATTTTGAATAATACAAAATTTGCATAATTATTATCACTGTCTGTAATGCAGCGAAGAATGACTCTCCCCACTGTCTAAAATTAAAAATATCAAATTTTAAAAAATAATTTACCCAAAAACAAATTTCCTCTCATAACTATAGGCAGAAATAGCAGAATCTAAATTCAAATAAAATTAAAATAAAATTTAAAAAATTAAAAATAAACATGAAACAAGTCCAAATAATTGTGCAGCAAGGGAAATTCCATCAGCAGATTTTGCATTGAATGTTTTCAAAATTTGTGGAACAAATAATAAAGAAGAGCCAACGGTAATTCCAACACCGAGAATTCTACTTATTAAAAGTGAAAGACAATTATCTAAAAAAAATTAAAAAAAAGTTTGGGCGTTCAGTTTGCTTAAGTAAAACATCAATTCTAACAATCCATAAAATTAAAAAATTCCCCCAAAAATAGGAAAGATACAAAATGACAAAGTTATTTTAAATAAAGAGATCAAGCTAATCCTAGAGTTAATATTGCAAGTCTTTTCTGTCCACAGAGTTAAGAATAGGCATTTGCGGACATTACTTTTTTGGAATTTAAAGGTCCAAGAACCAGGTCAGGATCCTAATTAACCAAAAATCAAAAAAAAAAATTCCCAATCAAATTTTCAATAAAAAAAATCTCAAAAATAAATTATAAAAAAACCTTGAAAAAAATCGAAAAGCATAAATGCATCAAAACACTTTCCAGGCAAAAAATAATCAATAAAGCTCTTAACAAAGCTGGTTGCCAAAACTTTCATTGTTCAAACTTTAAAAATAATTTAATAAAAAAGAAATGAAGTTATCAAATATTGAAAAACAAGATTTAAACAATTTAAAAAAATATTCTTTTTTTATTCATAATTAGCGAGATCGAAGTAAAATTTGTCATCATTTTGTTTGTATATTAAAATAATTTATTATTATAATAGAGGAGAGTTGCAAATATTTTAGAGGTAAAAAAACATTTAAAAATCCACCCGAGATATTTAAAAATAGTTAAATACATTTTTAAAATTAATTTCATCCAATTTAAAGACAAAAACAATTTTTAACAAAAAATAGACTAAAATATTCTCCCCTCTCTTACCCAAAATTCAAAAAAAAAAAATCCAAAATAAATTACCCTAAAAATTATTTTTTTACCAATTGCAACAAAAACTTATATAAATATAAAGGCAATATTCCTCAACAAATATAATATTTTTTATTTAATTTACTGGTTGGACTGAGAAAGTGTTCGCTCTCGCTCTGGCTTACGCTTCGTCGTCAGCTCTTCACTTTGAGGTGGAATTACAATGTGAGGCTTAACAGTTGACCCAGTCCTTGCAGAACTTTCTTTATGTGCCTCAAAACGAATAGTTTCACTATCAGGAAGTCCAAGTTTGGATTTGAGAATATAACCTAAAAAATAGGAACAAAATTTAAGCAAAAATATCTTCAAAAGTTGCTAAACCCACTAGTCAAATCAGGCCTGAAAATTCATTTTAAGTTAAATAGCCATTATAATATCACCAAAGAACAAAAAATACTCAATTTAAACCTCTAAAAAATATGTTAAAAAAACCTCATACCAATGCGAATGTTCACATCATCAAGTTGAGCATCCCTGGTCCACAAAGCAATTTTATCACCTTTCTGACGAACATTAACAACAACACCACAAATATAAGTTCCCAATTCTTCAAATTGTTCACCAATAACAGCCATCATTACTTCCATCCAATATTTATCTAATTTATATTGGCGACTTTGTTTGTCAACCTATTAAAAAAAAAGAGAATTAAAATAATAAAATTGAAAATTATGATTCCAATTAGAGATTAAACAAAAATCGAAAAAATGTAGATAAAGCTGGGTATGTGTTTTATTGAACAGTCAAGGCGCGTCCCAGGCAATAAATTAAAAAGAGGCCAGACCTAAACCTATAATTGCAAAAAAATCTCGTTTCAATCAATAAAAATGAAAACACAAATTTTATTTTTTCTAAGCAAGTACACAAAAGAAGCTCTATAGTTATATAAAAAGAAAATACTTGAACAAGCCAACGACCACCACTAATATTGTTAGGATCTTCCCACATTGGTTTAATTCCTTCTTTGAAAAGATAATAGTCACTAGACCATCCAAGACCAGTAGCCGGTTGAATATGATTGTAGAGACTAATAAAAGAATTAAATTTCCAAAAATTTAAAAAAAAACTTACGCCCAAAAATCTTCAACAGCATCAAAGGTAGAAACTTGTTTGAGACATTTTTCCCAATCTTTTGAACGATCTCCTTTCAAATACCAAAGAGCCCAGCGATTTTGCAATGGATGACGAACTGCTAATTCGGAAGGAATTTCAGGTTCTTGTTGTCCCATTTAATTGGAAAGATATTTATATTTTTAAAAAAGCAAGTGTTGATTTCTTAAATAAAATTTTAAATTAAACTTTTTAAAACAGCGAAAAAATGTAAAAAATAAAACACAATAAACAAGAGAAAATAAAAATAATATCAAAAGTTTTAAAATTTGAGGATTTTCTTTCTCTCTCTACTTGTAAAAAAAAACAATTATATTTCGCTGCATTTCTTTAAAGTGTTAATTTAAGCAGAAAATGTCGTTTTGGTAAAAATTAGAATACCTAAATCTATTGACCAAACTTTTATTTCGTTAAACTAATCAAGGGACTATTGGATTTTACTCAATAATTTTCGCGTTTTTTGGTAATAAAAATTAAATATTGATTTTTATGCAATTATATGTATTTAAAATAATATATGAAATTTATTTAAAAAATACAACGTAAAAAACAAATAAAAAATTCGTGGTATTAAATATGCCAGTATTAAAAATTATATTTATGTTAGATCACAACTACTTCATCTTTAGAACGCCCGTACGGGAGAGGCATGTCGAAAATGATTGGATCGTATTCTGTCCGCAACTAAAATATTCAATTAAATTTTAAGATAAAATTGCTTAATACTCTTGTGGAAAGATAACTCGATTTTCTCAGACTCTAAAGACATATTTTTCTATATTAAAAAATTGTTCATACTCTAATGATCCTAAAACTAACTCAAAAGTCTGAGACTCTAAAATCTATGGTTGATTTGAGTCTTAAAAACCTTATGGTCGCATGTTGACGCATTGATGAACGTTGTAGCACCTAAGTAGGTGATTTTTAATTATTAAATTTTGAATAATTTTTTACCGTTAGTAGTGCATCCGTGTTGCTGATGAATATGTCCAAATACATGATATCTTAAAAATAAAATTTAATTTTAATAAATAAAACAAAGTTACTTTGGTTTTACACGGAATTCCACTGTATTTAGCAACTCTAAAAGATAAAAATAAAATCCGCCTGTTTTACAAATTGTAAAATAATTTTAAAAATAAAATCCGCCTGCTTCACCTGCACATCCTGCTAGCATTCCTCCAAGCTATTTATAAAAAATATAATAAATTAATTATTTTAATATTTTTAATTAATTTTTAAACATTTTTACCTTTGTCCAAGAATTGAAATCTCCATGACCTATTAAAATATTAATTTAAAAAAATTAATTTATTACCTAATGGTGGTGTGTGCGTAATAAGAACATCTGTTTTGCTAGGAATTTGATTCCATTTTTGTAGTAATGCTTGACCTCTTTGTCGATAAAATGAGTAACCAGGCATTGGATGCCATGGAGCACCGTATATTTTAATTCCATGAACCTTTCAAAATAAATATTGTAATTTTTACAAATTGTAAAATTTAATTCCGTCTGATTTTTACAAATGTAAAATTTAATTTTTAAAAATTCCGCCTGCTTTTACAAATAACGCAATTTTAAATACCTCAATCAACCGATCACAAAGATAAATGCAATTTGTAAGTAGCTCATAAGCTTTTCCAATTCCTAACATTGAAAGACCTGCTAACTGCCTATCGCTCATTTCTTCTCCATCTTCGAATCCCAATTCATGATTTCCAGCAATAACAATTTTTACTTTATGGGGTAATTTGCCTTTAAATATTTTTAAAATTAAAAAAAAAATTTTACTTAAAAAAACCAATTTGTTGATTAAATTTAATTACAGCACTGACATCTCCTAAAATAAAATATAAAAATTATTGAAAGTCAGAGTTTGGACCTGCTTCAGTAAAATCCCCTGCATGAATAAGAACGTCTCTAAATATTTTTTAAAATTATTATTACCTTTTTTAATAATTAAAATACCCATCAGGAATTATATCCAAAACTTCATCCATTTTTTCATGAGTGTCTGAAATGCATACAAATCTGACCTAAAAATTTTAAGTAAAAAATACAAACTTCTAAAAAATAAAAAACTTTGTCCGGATGGATAGGCGTATCCAACCTGTTTTTAAATAAATACAATTAAACTATTAATTACAAATTTACTCACCGAAGGACTTTTGCGGGTTCACAATTGCGTCCCTAGAAAATAATAAATAATAAAATTTGTTTTCACAAATTGTAAATTTATTTAAATAATTAATTTAAACTAAAAATCCGCCTGTTTTACAAATTGTAAAATAACAAATCAAAAATTGTAAAACAAGTTTTAAAAAAAATTAAGTTATTTTACAATTTTAAATTACAATTAAATAAATTTTACCTGTCGCAAATATTTCTTCCAAAGTTCAACAGGTCTGTGTGACATTCTAATTTAAGTAAAAATTGATATTTTTTTTACAATTAATTTTATTAATAATTAAAAAAACTCACGGATCTGCGCGAATAATTCCATTCTCAAAAGCCATTTTATTTTTGCTTCAGTTTTATTAAATTTCTTCTTTTTTTTTTATTTTTAATATTTCTTTTAAAATAAGATTTCGTCGAACACTTGTTTACGTTTTTAAATAATTTCTATGTATGTTATTGTAGATGTTAAAGTTTGATTTGGCCGAAGAATTGTGGAAATAAGAATTTTAAACTTTAATTTTAATCGATTTTCTATCTGAAATTCTGATTTTTTAATTTTTAATAAAATTCTGATTTTTCAATTATGATATGAAATTCTGATTTAAAAATTCTGATTTATATTCTTATATAAATTCATAATTCAAGTTTTGCTTAAAATTACATTCTGATTTAAGCAAACTTAAAATTACAATAAATTTTAAAAATTCTGATTGTAATCTTATATAATAAAGAGAACTTTGTGCAACAAATAAATAAAGAAAAAGTTTCATATTTTCCTAAAGTAAATAAAGTCTTCCCCTCTTAACTTTAGTAATCTTTTGCTTATGGTCTTAAAAACTTATTTTTCTAGTAAATAAACTTATTAAAAAAGGTGTTAATATATGTTGTGTGAATGAAAAGAGTTTTTTTGGTGGGAAAAAGACAAGATGACTATTAAAAATGAGAGAGAATGGTTTTTTATTTAAATGTTACATAGGTAATGTAAATATTGAGAAATTCAATTCAAGGGGTAAAGGGAGAATATAAATATATATTTAATATTTTTAATAAATATTAAAAAAATAAAGTTATTAATTAGATTATTGATTTACAATTGTAAAATAATTAATTAGACATGAATAAATCCGCTTGATTTACAAATTGTAAAATAATAAATAAATCCGCCTGTTTTACAAATTCTAAAATTGTTTCCGGAAGGAATATAAACTTTTAAAAATTTACAATTATAACAGAATATTTGTAAAATTAGGTAAATGAACGGAAATCAAATGAGAATATTTAAAAGAGGAAATTAATTAAATAAATAAATAAATAAATAAATAGGTGAGTGAGTAAAATAAAATTATTCGCGCCAAATTTTCTATGTATAAAAATATTTTTGATAACCATCTTTATTTTCGCCAAATCATAGACAAAACCTTGAGAAGAAGGGCTGAGATAGTAAATGAGTTATAATATTACTAGAATAAGTGAAAAGACCGGAAAATAATTAAATATGACCAATTGTAATTGTAAAAATAATGATGAATTTTTAATCCAAAATGCTGAGTTTTAAAAAATTCTGGTTATCTAATAAACTTAATTAAAGTGAACGATAATAATAAACTTTAATATAATGAAAAATCTTCTCTCCTTTCCCTTGTCATCCTGGCACGAACACACCAACATTCTTTTCTATATCCCCCGACCTTGACACTTTTCTCCCCTCTAATATGTATATATTCGTTTTATTCAATTTTGGCTGAATAAAATTTATATAATAATTTTGTTGAATATTATGAACTCTATTGAACTTATTGAACAAAAATTGTGTTTATGGGTCATCCCAGAAAAATATAAAAATTATGACTAAAAAGCCTGAAACATTTTTAAATATATTTTAATAAAAATTAGAGAAAAAGACTGAAAATAAAAAATATAGAATTTTAAAAAAAAATAGAAAATAAAATTTAAAAAAGAAAAAATAAAAAAATTGTCAAGTTGTTAAAGAAGAACAATTATTTTCTTATTTTAGCTAATTTGTAAAAAATGTGTTGTTGTAAAAAGGCAAAATTTAACTAGAAAAGAGAAAAAAATTCTAAAATAAATTCTGATTTTAAAAATTCTATTTAAAAATTCTGATTCTTGACCACAAAAAACAATTAAATATTTTCCGGAAAATACTAAAAAAATATACATGAATTAAGTAGAAAACATAAAAAATAAAAAGAGAAAATATAAAAAAGGATAAATTGATTGTGAATATCTTTTAATTGCCTTCTTTTTTCCAATTTTCTCCTTGTTCTTTATCCTTATTTTTCCCAACATTCTTTTTTTCCTTCCGCCCTGAACTAGCTTTGAGAAAAAATAAAGAGATAAAGCGATAAAAGTTAAATGCCCGTAAAAAGTGAAAAAAGCACTACTCCCAAAAGCAACAAACTAGAAAAAAGAGTAAATTGCGGCGTAGCAGTGCTTTTTGTTTTTTAACTTTAAAGGAAGCTTTAATAATCTGTCAAATTAGCTATAAAAGAATTAGAGAGCAAAAGTACGCAGAAAGAAGAAAAAGAGAAATAAAATATTCAAGTCTATTAGGATCGATGATATCGCGCATATACATAAAGTTTTAAGGAATGGTAACAGGTTGTTACTTTTTAATACAAGTATTGAAGAGTAGAAAAAGAAATTCCGGTAAAACAGAAAAATAGATAACTAATTTTAAGTTGTAAATCAGAAAAACACAAAAACAAGTTGTAAATTGGAAGAATAAAAAACAAGTTGTAAAATCAGTAAAGTACAAACGCCCGGAAAATTGTAATTCCGGAAAGTTGAAAAGTATAAAAATTCTGAAATTAATTAACATTAGATGTTGATTTACCTTTTTAATCACAACACAAAATAAAAAATGTTTAAAAAAAGGCAAACACAGAAATATTTTCTCAAATTGAGAAATACAAAAATTGGAGACAATTTTTAGACTGCGCAATGGCTTTAAAAAATAATTACACATAACGAAAGAAAAAAAGATTAAAAAAGGAAAATGTTCAAATACCAATTATATATATTTATGTACACATTATTGTAATGTTTTGTTAATTTATAAGAATTATAGTTATAATATAAAATTGATTGTTTTTAAAATTGAATGATTTTATTGGTAAATTATTAAATAAAAATATTAAAAAAAATTATTAAAAATATTTAAATTAAACGAAAATGCACTTTTAAAATTAAAAATCAATAAATAAAAAAATCCACGAGTAAAAATTTAAAAAGAGGAGAATAATTGATTTGTTGTCAGGTGAAAGTCTATCTGGCATTAATGATTTGGCATTTTTCTCTCCATTAGTTAATTTTTTATTTGCCATTTACCTTCTTCCCTCAAATTTATTCATTTATTCTTCATTAAACTTCTTCTTTATTTAAAAAAAATTTTATTAAAAAAGAGAGGTAAGTAAAGGATAACTGAGCGCCGAGTCCCATAACTTTTGAACAAATTAATTTTAAAAGTAATTTTTCTAAATTATGATAGAGTAGAGTCTTCTCTATCCGATAATACCAAAATCATAAAAAAATATTTATCCGTTCAAGACTTAGAGAGATTCGCGCATTGTTGGTTTCCTTCAAGACTAACTTTTTTTAAGTTTAAAAATGAGTTTTTCATCTTTTCATGCAATTCTCATTATTTTCAACTTTTCTGGATTTTGGTTTAATTATTCCTTGGGCCAGGATGTATCTGGATCATTATCTTTTATGCTTGTTTATAATGGAAAGGATTTGGATACAAGCGGAATAAAGCAGATATTTAGTGGTGAAAAAGATGATATGACTTTAATTTCGGCTGTTCCTTCAGATATTAAAGGTATAAAAAAGTTTAATAAATAAAAAAGACTGGATTTGATATGGACACTTTGGTGCACCGAAACAACCATAATATTTTTTATTTTTTAAAAAGATCAAATGCCAAAAGAATTAAAATCTGCATTACAAAATGAAACTGTTAGTGATTTAAAAAAGGAAATTGAAAAAGCAAAGGAGGCAATGGAAGAAGCTAAAACCCCCCAAGATTTTAAAGAACAATTGGACAAAGTTGCCCCTGAAACAGAACAAGTTGTTAGCCAAACAATTAATTGGATTTATAAAAAATTTAAAGATTCTTTAGATAAAGAAGAAGAAGATTTTGTCAATCAAGTCAAATATTTTTTATTTATTTAATTTTAAAAATGCCAAAAATAATACAAAACCACCATTTAATTAATTATTCTTAATTTTAGCTAGTTGATAAACTGAACAATACATACAATTATTTGAAAGATAAAATAAATCAAGACTATCAAAACTTGGACTCTAATGACAAACAAAACTTGACATTCTCTGCTGTTTTTGGAAGTAAGTTGAAAAAGGTTAAATTAGAGTATTATTGTAAAATCTTAATATTTAAAACTTGTTTTACAATAAAGTTTTACAATTCCTGAAAGTAAATAAATTTAAAATGAGAAAAGTTTGTAACTTTACATGTTTTGTAAAATAAGTTTTAATTGTTGGATTGTAAATTATTTACAATTCCGGAACAGACTAAAGTAAAATTAAATAAACTTTAGTGATGTCAACCAGTAGTAACTGATAGAAACGCAATCCGGAAAGAAAACTAAAGAAAACTCAAATTGAGTTATGTAAATATTTGTATTATATTCTATATTTTGTAGTTATCTTTCAATTTATTTTCTTCTATTTTTATTATTAAATGCCTTTTTTCTAAGTTAAATTTCAGTCCAAAAAAGCATAAAAATTGACTTTTAAGAGTTTTTTGGCTATAATTCTCTAGTCTAATTTTTCAAAATTTTGAGTTTCATCCCAATTTGTAGATAATTTTCTGCTCTATCCAATGACATCAAGAACGTCAAAAAATATTCACGCGTTCGCGAGTTATAAGACGTTGACTCTAGTACCCTATGACCATTCCCCCAAATAAAATCATTTTTCTCTTTAAATTGAAAATAAAATTTTTTCTTTTTAATTATGCGCAAATTACAACAGCTTAAAAATCATGTAGGTAATAGAAGGGTACCGCCTTTCTCCACTAAAACTTAAAAATTAAGCAATTTATTTTCATCTTCAATTCTTGGCCCCCACAGTCATTTTCTCCTTCTTATATTTTAATTCTCCACGCATCAATTCTTTGCTGCAAGAAGAAGAAGAAAAATAAATCTTTACTCTCTTTTTTAAAATGTAGCAAAAAAAACTTTTTTTAATTTTAAATTTTGATTTTTAAACATTTATTTTAATCTTTCTTACATTTTTTCTTATTTTGGCATTCTGCCCTTATAAAATTTAATTTATTTTAACGGTTAATTAAATCTAATTATCTCATTTTATTTTAATTTTTTATGAGTTTCCGTTAACCTTGAATACCCTTAAAGAACACATTAAACACTTTTTGCAGGCCTTTAACACAGGGAGGGGTGATCAGTGAGTAAAAAGGAAAGGGGGCACACTAACTTTATTATAAACATTAATTATAAAAATAGATCAACCCAATAGATCAACTGAGTTGATAATTTTTGATATTCAAGTTTTAGAAACTCGTCTCTAATGTACTTTAATAATTTTTTACTTACTCTAATATACATTTTTTAAATCTTTGAGACTCTAATAAACTTTAGACTAATTGATGTTTTTATATAGTAGCGCTAGGATAGTTGATTCTTTAAAAAAGACACTAACTTAATCTAGCACCTCCAAAAATAATTAGCTTGAAAATTGCAAGTTTCTGCAAACATAAAAGTAGACTGCAATTTTGGATTAATGTTTTTTTTAAAAGAAATAATTTTTCCTTTATTTCTTTCCTTAAAATAATTTCTTTAAAAAAATAGAAATAGAGAGTATTCGAGAAAATATTTATTAGAGTCTGATTATAAAATTTAAATTTAATTTTTCGACTCAAATGATCCTTTTTGTCTATAAACTATTTGTTATACTCAAATGGTATTTTTCTATCTAAAAGATTATTCTAGACTCTAATGCCCCTTTATCGACTTTGCGGTACTTCTCTGACTCTAATAACCTTTACCTGAATAATTATTTTTTGTACTTTTTAAAAAACAAGGAGAAAAGTTCATGTCCTTGATTTAACAAACAACTCTTTTCTTTCTCTTCCACGTGCTAATGACCTCCACTAAAAATCTCTTTCTTTTCCCAAACTACTGCGATTTCCGCTCTTTTCGTTAAAAAAACAACTAATACTTAATAATATCAATTTTTGTAGGTAATGCTGCGCCAAAATTTACTATTTATAAAAAAGAGTTTTTTCTCATTCTTATTTATTTTATTTTTTATTCCCTTAGCAATTAAAAAATTATAAAAAAATTTTAAATTTTAGGGCAAAGGTTTAAAAATATTTTAATTGAGCAACGCCTGCAAAAGGTAAAAACGAACATCAAAAAAAGACACATTTGTGACTCTCATCTTTTTTAAAATATCCACCCCCCTTTTTCTAAGTATATTCTCAACTGACCCCTTCCCCTCCGTCTTCTTTTCTTTCTCTTTCCCCTCTTTTATTCTTCTAAATACTTAACCAAAATTATTTAATACAACAATTTGTGTGTTTTCTGTCTTAATTAAAATTAATTAAATTTTACTGCTCTAATACTGGCCATTCTTTTTAACAAAAAACATCATTTTTAAAAATTTATTTAACAAAATGTTTATAACTGCGTTTTCGCTTCTTGTACTCTTTACAGTGATAAATGTAAGTTTTTCATTTTATTTATTTTTTAAAATTTTTTAAAGATATGCATTGGCTCACTAGTCAGCTTCTTTTCACCAGACGATCTCATTTACACATTTGGTGTTAATTCAGTAAGAGAAGGTTCTTCTTTTTATTTTCCTTTTATTTTTTTTTTTGATTATTTTTCAGTTCCCTCACATCGTTTTACTTATCCCCAATTATTGCTTAGACAAAATTCCAACTCTTACGACTTGTTAATTGAGTTGGATGAAGGGAATTTACAAAAAATTCCTCTACAACCCGTCACTAGTCAATTACTTGCCGACAGGTTAATTTATAAAATTTAATTAATTTTATTTTGTGTTAGACTAACAATTGTCCGGAGAACAAAAGCTGATGGTGGTGGTCACCTCGAAACTGCACTAAATCCATTAAAGCATTTTGACGACTGTCATTTTCATTACAACTCAACTGATATGTATTTGGCTGTTTCTAATTGCGAGGAAGGAGAATTGGTAAGCAAAAATATATAAACTTTACAAATTGTAAAATTAACACTAACTTATTGCAAATCTGGAAAAACGCAATTTTATGAGATTACAATTTATTGTTTTCCGGAAAGAACATTGTTTCTTATGAACATTCACAAGTCGACTTTGTAAACCGGAAAACAGATTAAAACATTACTTCCTTCCAAAAACATCTTTTAAAAACTATATTTCCGGAAAAGATTTACAACTTTTCGGGAAATATTTAACATATTCCAGAAAATATTTAATATATTCCGGAAATTATTTAAACATTCCGGAAAATATTTACAACTTTCTGGATAATATTTTTGTTTCTATTAACTGAAAAGTTTAAACACAATGTTTTCTAATAAATTAAAATTTATTTAGAAAGCAAGTATTATTCGTAACGGCACTCTTTGGGTGCTTCACCCAATTCCTCAAAGACATAATGCTAGAATGCGTCGCTCAACAAATAATAATTTATTAACTCATGTTTTATATAAAAGAGATGTTACAGAAGGAAAAAAAGATGAAGAATTTTGTGGAATTGATAATACAATAACTAGTGATGAATTGCTTGATAATGAGGCTGGGATTCACGAGGTTTTTTTTTAATTGGAAAAATATTTTTTTATGTATTTTTTAAAGGATGTTTTCGTTGTGGGACAGAGAATGTCACAAGAAAGTGATTTAATTGTAGAATTGGCAATATTTGTAGATGAAGAACTTTGGAGGCATTTTTCTTCTAGACACGGATCTTTAGCTTGGCAGAAATTGCAACAATATGCACTTACTATGCTTAGCAATATTCAGGTTTATTTTTTTTTAATAAGAAAAGTAATTATTTTTTTAAGATTATGTATAAGCAACCAACAGCATTGCCCACAATTACCTTTAAAGTTGTTAGATATGAAGTTTTTCAAACTCAGCCGGTAATTTAAAAATTTAATTATTTTTTCATTAAATTAAACCTTTCTTTTTTTTGATTGGTCTTTGACATTATTTAAAATTTTGGGGGAAATTCGCGTGTGATCGCCCTTTTTATTATCAGCTGCGTCACAAACTGGCTGTTAAACTTTAATAGTTAATTTATGCTTTAATTGCGGAAATTAATTATATTTTTTAAATTGATTTTTATTGATAACATTGTACTTTTTAATTTTTTTGAATTATGACGCAAAAGCGAGGCCAAATAATAAACTTGCGCGCCTTTGTAAATTTTTTTGAAAACTTTTTCTGGAAAACATTAAAACATTTACAGCAAACATTACCAATGTTCAAAAATGCTTTAAAAATATTAAAATATACTCAAGCATAAAAACATTACAATACAAAAACATTACTTTTTAAAACATTACAACAAACATTATTAAATTTATTTTTTGAATCTCTTATATTCTCCTTTATAGAGTGCATTAGCTGCCCATCTACATGAGAATGGAAATGCGCAAAGATATTTAGACAGATTTTGTCGTTACCAACGCAGTTTAGGAGTTCAGGACTGGGACCACGCATTAATGCTTACAGGATATGATATTCACCGAGGCTATGGAGCCAATTCAATTTCAGGGATTGCTAGATTGGATGGTAGATTTTAAAAAATTGAAAAATAATTCAATTATTTTTTCTAAGGAATGTGTGATCCATGGAATACTTGGTCAGTTTATTTCTTTAAAACTTAAAGTTTGTTCTCGTTATTTCCGGAAAACATGCTTATTTTTTGTTAACAAAAAGTTACAATTGTAATTTATTTTAAATTGTAATTTTTAAGTTTTGGAATTCAACTTTATTTATTATTCCACTAAAAAAATTTATTTTTCTTTTCTTCTTTCTAGTACTTTAGCGGAAGGTTTGGATTTTACCTCAGCATTTATTGGAACACACGAATTGGGTCATTCCGTTGGTATGCGTCACGATGAGCCTTATTGTTCTGATAATTATATAATGAGTGCTTCTCTTGGGCCTGGAAAAGTTACATGGTCAACTTGTTCATTAAGAGATTATCAAAATTTTATTCAAAGATTGGAGTAATTCTTTGAAATTTTTTTAATTTTTTAAAAATTAAGTTCAAAAAATAAAAATTGTCTTCGCGTGTCTTTACTCCGAGAGAAATTGCCTATGCGGGATACACTCAAACCAGGACAGATTTATGATTCTCACGAGCAATGTAGATTGATGCATGGAGCTAGTTATGTTCAAGTTTCTCCTAGACAGGACCATTACGGTATTTTATAAAGTTTAATTTATTGTACTCAAGAACCTCATTAGATGGAATTTGCAATATGATGTGGTGTGGTCAAGGCAATTATGGTCGTATCGTTACATCTCACCCAGCTTTGGAGGGAACATTTTGTGGTGATAGAAGATGGTAAAAATATTTATATTTTTTAATTTTTAAATTAATTTTAATAATTAACAAAAGGTGTTCTCTCGGCCGTTGTGTTCCCTGGACTGGATTTGGGGCTCCACTTTCTCCTAGACCTTCAATACAACAACAACCATATCCTTCAACAATTACTACTACGACAACTGTTTCTCCTCCTTCTGTGAGTTATAAAATAAGACCAAAAGTTGGTGGAACACTAGCTAAATATTTAAAAACTATTGCTGAGTGGCAACAACGAAATAAAGGGAAAAAGAGTCTTTTAATTCAAATTGGTAATAAAAATAATAATAATACTACCAATAAGAAGAAGAAAAGAAGGAAAACACATGGGAAAATATAATTGTTTGGGAAATTAGTAAAGGTTTTCCGGAAAGAAAAACATCTTCCGGAAAGTAACTAAATTGTTTATGGAATAATCATTGTTTACCCAGAAAAATGTTTTTCAGTCAAAACAGGTTTTTCTGATGTGAAAACATGTTTCTCTCATTTTTAAATTTTTTCTTATGTCAAAAAATGTTTTTTAAAATATATTTATTATTTTATTTTTATGTTTTAAAGTTTATTTTTTTTCAAGTTTCTAGGTTTATTTGTTCAGTTTAGTTAAGTTTATTTCTTCATTTTTATGTTAAATCAATCTAATATTTATTTAATTTTCTTAATATCATTAATTTATCATCATATATTTTCTAATTTATTTTTTCAAAAGTTTTCGTCATGGATGACGTCCATAAAAATAAATTAACTAATATGTAATGTAAAATACTTGGAAAACTTTTAAGTTTTTTGTTTCTAAAGAAAATTAGGAAAATTCTCAATAAAATTTTTTTTCCTTCATTTTCTATTTAATTAACTGCCATATTTTTTATATGTATGCTCATTTTTATTTCTGCCTCATATGATAAATGATTAATATATTTAATCTTTTAAGTAAATATTTTGTCCAATATTATTTAGGGATCAGACTAAATATAATTTAATTTTGAATCAAGCATTTTCAGTAAACTAAAAAATTTAAAACTTGAATTGTAATTTTCATGTTTTAATTTAAAGTTTATTTTTTAATTGTAATTTATTTTATAGAGTTAATTTTAATATTAAAAGTCTGATCCTCCTTAACTTTTTTCCTTCTCTAACACTTGTCTTTTTTTATCTTACAAATTTTGAACTAGTGTTCCCTTGTCAATTTTTTACCCAAAATTTAAAATGCAAAAAATTCCGCCAAGTACCTAGTGCCAATTTGTGGCCAATAATTCGTAAAAAACCTTGTTCTAAATTTTAACGGTCAAAGTTTTTGAATTCTGTTAACTTTTTGCTAATTTTTACTCTTTTTTTCGTCTTTTTTGCATCTTTTTTCTTTATTTTTTTACATCTCTTTTTACCCTATTTTGTGTAAAAAATTCCACTCAATTCATTAATGTAATTATTCTTTTTTGCAACTTTTTCTTTAATTTGTAATCTGAAAGCGTGAAAAAAACTTATGTGAAACTTTTTTTCTTTCTCGCCTTTAAGTTGCAAAATTACAATACTAGAAAAGGTTGCAAAATTATTTTTGTAAAAACATATAAAAAGTTGGGAATTGTAAATGTAAAAAAGTTGTAAAATTACAATTTAAAAAAGAAAGTTGGAATATTAAGTTATAAAATTATTATTTTTAGCAGCAAGTAATCAATGGACAATGGGCAAGTTGGTCTCCTTTTGATTGCAAGCAATGCTCTTGTCCAAGTATTGCTGGTTCTATAGGAGTGGTATATTTTATTTATTAAATAATACAATTTAATTTTCTTCATTTCAGACGCTCTCCCATCGAAATTGTTCCAATCCAGAACCTTTAAATGGAGGTACTGAGTGTCAAGGCCCAAGTCAAAGAGCAGCAGTTTGTTCTCGAAAGTGTTCAGAAGAAAGGAATTCTGTTAACCAATATATTTGTAGGTTTTTTTAATTATAAATTTAACAAAAGTAAACGTTGGGACAGTTGTAGAAATTCTTAATTTACCTAAGTTTATGAATTAATGAAAAAATACATTTTTTGTTTTGTAAATCATTTACATAATTTTTTATTTTATGAGAATGTATATATTAAATAAGAGCATTTAATCATCATTTGGACTTATACATAATCATTATTTTGATCTTTACCCTTTTTACGGCATCTTTGATCTTTTAAAACGTCATAATTTTTAAACAAAAGTATTTTTGTAAGAATTAATTTTTAATTATTTTTAAGTATGAATACTTTTTAAATATCTAAATAACAGCTAAAAATTAAGAAATAATATTTTATAAATTATTGTACAGCAAACAAATGTGCCCAGCACAAATATCAACGCAGTGATTCTGAATTAACTGGAAGTGGAAGCCAGTTAACTCGATTTCCGCAACGTGCTTGTAAAATTTTTTGTGATGTGCAAAATGGTTTTGGTTCACAAAGGAATTATCGGTTTTATGGAGATAATCTTCCGGATGGAGGTAAAAAATTACAATTCTTTAAAAAAAAGTTTGTAAAATTACAATTCTGAAAAAAAGTTTGTAAAATTATATAATATAACAATCAGAGTTTTTAATCAGAAAAACAATAAAATATCGAAAACCAGAACTACATTATACTCAAATGTTTTAATAAAATTCTGAATTATCTGAAAATAATAAATAATTCTGAATAATGTTTATTTATAGCTCCATGTGGCTTTGATCGTTATTGTTTAAATGGAGAGTGCACGGTATGTTTTATTAATTAATTATTTTTTGTTTATGCTTTTAATTATTCAAAAAATGCATTTAGCTTTAATTTTTGTTTTTTTTTAATTTTTCCGTATTTTATAATTTTTTAGGTTGTTCTAAAATATTTTTGGCAAAATTGCCTTATTTATTCAAGCAAAAGAAAAATAATATTAAATGATGAAGCTATTATTCGTCAAAAAATATGGTTGAGAGTTGATGGTGGTGGAGACTAGTTAATTGTTTTTTGCTTCTTTTAAATGTTTTGTTTATATATGTTTTTTTGTTTATTTTGTTCGTTTTATTTTTAGAAAATTAAAAAAATGCTAAAAAAAATAATTTTTATGGCTTCTAAAAATATCTTTTTTTCAAAACTAATTAAACAATTTTCTTTAAAGGAATTATCATGTGAAGATTCTATATTAGCCCCAGATGATCAAAGATCTAGCAGAAATTCATGCCCTTCTACTTATGAACGATGTCCTCTCGAAAATGTTGACACTCATTCAATGTCTGGGCAATGGGGGCAATGGTAAGATGATTTTATTACAATTAAAAAATTAAAATTCAAAGGTCTGTATGGTCTTCATGTACTACAAGTTGTGGTGAGTTAGGCGTTCAGATTCGCTCCCGAAGCTGTAATATTAACAACCGATGTGAGGGTGAACCAACAGAGAGTCAACCCTGCAATAGACATGGTAGTTTGAAAAATTAGAATTTAATCAAAACAAATAAAAAAATCAGAATTTATTAAAAACAAACCTTTCAGAAAATCAGAATTTAATTAAAACAAATTAAAAAAATCAGAATTTAATTAAAACAAATTAAAAAAAATCAGAATTTAATTAAAACAAATTAAAAAAATCAGAATTTAATAAAAACAAACCTTTCAGAAAATCAGAGTTTAATAAAACATTTTTAGTTTGTCCAATTATACCAGTCGGAGAACCCCAATGGACTGACTGGACGTCATGGACTCAATGTTCTGTTAGTTGTGGTCATGGAAGTCAAGCGCGTTATAGACGCTGTCAAAACTCTCAAGGAAGCGTGTCTTTTTCGTGTCAAGGCAGGCGAGAAAAGAATAAAAATAAATGAATAAATTAAAATTTATTATTATTATTTTTAATTAGGCCAAACAATGGATATACGCAACTGCGAGGAATTACCATGTAATTCTGGAAATCATTTGGGCAGTTCTGGAGCACAATGGACTGGTAAAGAATGAATCTAATAAAAACCATCTTTAAAAGCAGAATTAATTACAACAATTAAAAGACTAAAAAAATATTATTTAGGTTGGAGTGTTTGGTCCGTTTGTTCTGTTTCATGTGGTCCAGGCTTTCAAAGCAGAACGCGTGCTTGTTCACCACAATCAGGTTCTTGTGATGGTTCTTGGCAGCAAAGAATGGCATGTAATCTTCGAGAATGTGTTGGAGGATGGAATTCTTGGGGTGTTTGGAGTGAATGTTCACGTCTTTGTGGGAAAGGTGTTCGTTCAAGGAGTAGGTTAGTATTGAGATCTCTTTAACTTTTGAATTTTAAATTATTACCTTTCTTTTTTCACCTTTATAGAACATGCCCAACTAATTCTAATTGTCAAGGCTCATACACTGAAGAGTCATTTTGTAATGAACAGTCATGCGCGGAACAACAAACTCTAAACAGTCAATGGAGGTAACTAAATATTATTTTAAAAATCTATAAAATTAATAAAAGTGGCTGGAGTGTGTGGGGTCCATGCTCAGCAACTTGTGGTAATGGTGTTCGCAGACGAACACGTCATTGCCAATCGGGCAACTGCCCTGGACTACACTTTGAATCATCAGTATGTACTAACAGACATTGCTCTTCTGGTGATGCTAGTTGGGGAGGTAATAGAGAATGTTTTTGTGTTCTGATTTGTGTTTTCATTAGGTTGGGGTTATTGGTCTGTCTGCTCGGAAAGTTGCGGTCAGGGATTTCGGAGAAGAGTGCGAAAATGTTATGGAGGCGGACAATGCCCAGGTAGTGAGTACGAACGTGAACAATGCCAAATTAGGCAAAGCTGTTAAAGTTGTTTATTTTTTATGTTTTTTATGCCTTCTAATTTTTTAAATTAATTTTTTGTTCATCCTCTCCCATAATTTATTTATGGTCATTCATCCTTAAAAGTCCAAATAAAATTCCCATATTTTCTAATTTTTAAGCCTTATTTATGTTTGTCATATTATTTAAAAAACGGATTTTCTATTGTTAATTTGTTATTTTCTAAAAAAATTTTTTTATTTATTCTAAGATTGTGAATTTCAATTTTATCTTTTGATTCTAATATTTATTTACATTTTGTATATATTATTGTTAAAATTTACATACCTATTTACTTGTTTTTCCGGTTCTAAAAACCAGAATTATATAAAACACAAATTGTTTTAGAAAACAGAATTACTAAAACTTTCAGGAAAAACAGAATTTAATAAAACAACATGCAGAAAAAACAGAATTTAATAAAAACAACTCGGAAAAAACAGAATTCAATAAAAACAACATTCCGGAAAAACAATTCGATAAAGACAACATCCGGAAAAACAATTAAATAAAAACAACATTCCGGAAAAATCATAAATGAACAACATTCTGGAAAAATACTCAACTTGAAACATTTACATTGTAAGTTTATTATTTATTAAAATATTTAAATTGAATATTCTATAAATTTAGCACATTTTTAATTTTCTTTTTAATTTTTGCTCCATTCTACTTTAATTTTTTCATCTTTCTATAAATTTAATTTTTTTAATATTTTCTCATTTTACCATTCAATTCTATTATTTATATTACCTACCTCTTCCAATGCAAATTGCTTCTTTTCAACCTTAATTTGAAACAAAAATAATAATTTTAGGAAACATCAAAATTTATGAAAATAATTTAAATAAAAACCGTTTTAAGGTTGTTACGAAAGTCCATCTTCTGCCCTTCTTTTGTTTTTAATTTGGCAAACTTAAATTTGATCTTTTCTTTTAAAATCAAAAATCTCTGACCTGGCTATCTGTCTAAAAATATTAACAAATTTTATTTTAAATATTTTAATTTTAAAAATTTTCTTTACCTTTGAAACTTTCTTCAAGGTAGGCTTCACGCTTAAATTTAAAAAATAAAAATGTAATTAAAATTTTCTATTTACAATTTTCCTCGTAAATCATTCACAGCAATAGTTAATTCATTTATTTCAAAATCCTTTTGTCTAACGGTATAGCTTAAATCATACTTTTCTCGTTCCAATCTAATTACGCTTTCTGCCGATAAAAAAGTTTAAATGTTCATTTTTATTGAAAATGTTTATTTCTTTGATATTTTTTTCGTAAATATTCTTCGAAGAATACTTTATTAAAAAAACAGACAGTTTTTTTAAACAGACCAAACCCAAAATTTTGAATTTTAAAATAACCTGCAAAGTCTTGGGATATTCGTTGTAATTCATCTTAAAGTTTATTTTATTAAAGTTTAATTTATTTATTTTCAAGTTTACAATTTTTATGTTTAATTTTTTTCCAAGTTTATATTTTATATAATTCGCAAACTTAAATTTATACTCCGCATTTTTACTTAATTTTTTTATTTTCAAGTTTATTTAATTACTTTCTCCACTAGAATCTAAATCTGGTAAAGGCACAATTCTTTCATTAAGTATAGATTGACGTTCTTGTTCTTTTAACATTTGTTGTTTTTTTAAATCTTCAGCTGCTTTCATCATTAATAATTTCTAAAATTTTAGAGAATTAATTTTTTTCAGTCTAATTAATTAAACAATTTAATTACCCTCAGCTTCTTTTTTCGTTCAGGCGTCAAAAAGCCCTATAAAAATTAATATTTTTACATAATTTTCAATTTTTTAATTTTACCTTCTTAGCCTTTTTCATACGTCCAGCTTCTTCTAAACGTTTTCTAACTTCAGCTTTTTTACGTTCTCTTTCATCATTTTTTCTTCTTTGCTAAAAAAATTAATTTAAAAATATGCTTTTTTTAATTTACCTCAATGTCATCATCAGCCATTTTAAATTATCTTATGAAAATTTTTTATTTAATTAACTTTATTTATCTTATGAATTTACAAATGTACTATCAAGTTTAATTTATTCCAGAGTTATAATTTTAAAAAATGTAAAAAACTTGATTGTATTTAAATCACTAGCAAGGTTTTTAAAAAAATAAAATTGGATTTAAAAAGATAAAGTAGAGAACGTGGAACTAACAGCTTAGTTTTAGCTTTACACATCATTTTCTGTTAATTATTATGTAAACATATATTTTCTAATTTTTTTTCTACTTGCACTAAAGATTTCTTTTATCTTCTTATTTAAAAGATTTTCTTTTTAAATATTTTCTTAACTGTTTACTTACAAAAATATATTTTTAAGTAGTAAAATATATATTGTAATAAAAATGAAAATAATACTATTATAGATTTTGTAAACTTGTATTTTTACAGTTAAAAAATAGATCACTAGTTTTATTATTAATACATTTCAGTTTTACAACTCTACTTTCAATTTTATTTTAATTCCTAGTTTGTAACTTGTATTTTTATTCTCAAGTTTTATTTTTAAGTTTACAAATCGATTTTCAATTTTACAAATCTACTTTAAAGTTTATTTCAAGTTTATTAAAATTTACAAACTTAATTTATAATAATACAATACTTAAAACTAATAAGTTTATGCAAAATATTAAATTTTCAAAATTTTTAATTTTCACAATCTTGATTTTTCTTTGATTTTTAATATCTTATTTAATTAAATAAAGTTTAATTCTGTTTTCCAAATAGAGCACGAGCTTCACGATGATTATCATTTGTTGCTTCAGCATAACGTCCATCTTTATCTTCAGATCTAGTTTTGGTTGTACTTGGGCCACTACTTTTAGTTTCTGGGTTATTTCCTCCATCAATTTGTTCAGTACTATATTAATTTTATAAAAAAAAAGAAAGTTTAAAAAATTATAATATTAAATTGACCTATTAGGTAAAGCATTTTCACTATTTGGCATTCTCTTGTTACGATTTTTATTTCGTGCAGCCGATGCTAATTCATCATCAATATTTTCCTGAGCTTTACGTTCAGCAGCTGCTCTCTCTTGTCTTTGTTTTCTATTCCAAATTCTGCATAATAATATTTGCCAAGCAATATGTCGATATTCAGTAATTAAAAAAATACAAACAAATCCATATATTACTGGAACAGGGGCAATTAATAACATTCCAAGAAATTCTTGAATTGGTCTTAAATTGTATTTTTATTAAGGTTTATTTATTTAACTGACTGGTTGCTCTCACCCATTACAAAGCAAACAATATAGTTAATACCAGCACCGGCAACCAACTTTAAAAAATAAATACAATCGTACTTTTATTGTGTAAAATTAAAAATACTCTTTATGCAAACTTATAACTTAAGTAAATTTTGTGAATTTAACAAACTTAAAAATTAGTTAAACTTGATATTTACAATTGTAGGAAGATGTGCAAGAATTAAAACCTAAAATTAAAAATATATTTTACAATTTTTATTTTTACATTTGTAAATGCTGCCATTTCTATTTGACTTTTGTCTGACATATTTTCCTGTTCTCCAGACAGTTTACATTTTACAGTTGTTGCCTTTATAATTTTTAAATTAATTAAATTATTAAAACCGTAATAATTGTAATAATCCAAGCAATAATAAGTGTTATTATTAAAACTCCATTAGCTAGGAAATATAATGGATTTCGTGAATAATCTGTTCCAAAGCTTCCTTCAAAGAGGCGAACCTTTAACTTTTTTTAATTTATTTATTTTTTAATTTTTACCGTTTGTTCGGTTCCTCCACTAACCCCTCCTCTAATATCATATTGTTTACTATCAATAGCAGCAGACAAAGCACTATAATTACTACCTCCAGTAATTGTTTGGAATCCTCCACTAATTGCATTACTATTTCCTCCACTTGTTCCTCCATTATTATTTCCTCCATTATTATTGTTGTTACTTTGTTGGATAAGACTAATCCCTTCCTGACTTGTATTTGGATTTAGACCCATACTTAATTGTAATTCATCCCATTTTTTCGAGCGAGAGAGTCGTTCAAGTAAATACTTTGGAAAAAATAATAAACTTCAATTTTACATTAATAAACTTTAAATTTAAATCAACATACATTTGGATCAACTTTTGAATAAAAAAGCAAAAATGCTTGAACCAAACAAAAAACAATCGCAACACCAAGAAAAACAGGAACATTTTTTGGTGCGAACACCGTTGACATTTGACCAGCCGTTTTACGATAATGGTAAAGGAAAAGAAGACAAAAACAGAATGCTGTAAAAAGAAAACAACCGGCACCAAAGGCTGATAACCCATTCTGTGAAAATTATTATTGTAAAATAAATAAACTTGAAATTGTAAAACGAATATAAGAAAATACAACTTGCCATAAAGTTGGAGGATAAACCAGCATTACTTAACACTAAAAATCCATGTGGTATTCGAATATTTGTAGAGGCTATAGTAATAGACTGAGGGGAAACTGCCATTAGAGAAATTGCAACCAATATGTACCCTACAGAAATACTGCGCATAAAAATTAAAACTTCCTATAAAAAGAAAATACTCTAAGTTTTAATAATTTTTTTTACTTGAACTCGTTCAACTCGTTGTACTCGTGTAACCAAAATAAAAAGTAAATTCATTACAATTCCAATCGTGGAAAGAATTGCACAGTATGCCGTAAAGGACCTCATTTCGGAAAATTAAATGAGTGTTTTATTTTTGAAAAATGTTATTAGTAGCTGTATTGTCTTATGGAGGCATAGGGACATGCCAAAAGATTTAAAAGATTTTTTATTTATGGTTGTCTTGCCACCATCCATGTCGAAAGGCAAATCTTTTACTAAATCGGCTTTAGATTTAAGCAAAATTAATGTGGAAAAGGTGAAAAGATAAGAAAAAAGTGGATATATACGAAATTATAATGGTTATTAAATAAATTAAAAAAAGATGTGTCGTTAGAATAAAAAATTTAATACCTAAAAAAATATGTGACGCAAAAAAAATCATAAAAAATAAAAGAATAAAAAAATAGAAAATGAACTTTACATTTTTATTGTAAAACAATTCTATTATTTAGGGTTATTGCTTAAGTTTATTATTTATCTTCTTGTTAACTTTTCTTTCAAGTTATTGCACTTGAATTCTTTTTATTATTTTTTGTTCTATTATAATATTAACTAGTTTTTATTTATTATTGTAATTATAAGTCATTATTATTAAAATATATATAAATATTTATTATTTTAATATATTTATTCCTCATAATAATCATGACCTTAATAATTTTACAAATTGTTTTCTTAATTTTTGGGATGCTGATCTTACAAAATAATGGACAGCAACCTTTCGCTGTTTGTTTAATAAATTTAAAAAAATTTAATATCTTTTAAATTGAAATAGTGGCCTGCATCTAGCTATTCACCCTATTTCCAAGCATTATTCGCTGAGGCGAGTGCTCCTGTGCCAGCTTTGCCGTCTGGTTTAGGTGCTCAAGGTGGGGAAATAAAAATTAATTAAATATATTTTAATTATAGCAGCAGCTATTCCTGTTGGGGTACCAATTGGAAGTCCAATAATGTCTTCTCCTCTCGGTAAAAAGTGAAAAAACAAATATTTATTATCAGTACATATTTGTATATTTTACAATTATTGTGAATAAAAATAAAGAACTTAAATTTATCTATAATTCATGTTTATTTTAATATTTTACAATTTAAGTTTATTTGTATTTTTACAAGCCGTTTATTTGTATTTTTACAATCCAAGTTTATTTGTATTTTTACAATCCAAGTTTATTTGTATTTTTACAATCCAAGTTTATTTTTATTTTACAATTTAATTTTATTTGTATTTTAATTCTTAAATGTTTTTTTATTTGGTTGATTAAGCTTTTTCATCTTTTCACTTTGCCTTCTGGCATATGACATTATTTTTATCTCTTATTTTTTCTTTTGTTCTGTTAATGAAACTAGCATTATAGCGGTTGAAGTGGACAAAAAGTCTTGAAAAGAATATAAACTTGTTCCTTCTCCCACACAAAGATATAAATAATTTTTTTATTATTTATCCTTTTGCACTTTTTGCTTTTTTATATATGTACATTTTCGAGAATGATAAAAGAAATCATTTCCTCTAAGTTGATTCTTACGCTATTTTTTGTTGAACTATCCCTTATGCCTTATTAGACACGTTTATCGCGTGTTCAAATAAATAGTAGAAAATTGGGGTAAACTGGTCAGTTTTTTAAATAGTTAAAATTTTTATTAATTTGAAAATCTAAAATATTTTAATAAATGGCTATTTTTAACATTCAAATAATTATTTTTATATTAATTCTTGGAAGTTTTCTGATTATTAAGGTAATTAATTAATGTTTCTATATCATTTAAACTTCAATTCCGCAACAGGCAGATATACAAAATGTTAACAGAATTTGCTCTTGTTCTGAGGTAAGTATTGTAAAGAAAATAAACTTGAATATATTAAAATACAAACTCAAACTTAATTATAGCCTCAATGTTTGGAACATTGTCAAAGACCTAATAAACGTGTTATAAGAGAAGTTTCATTAGACAGCGATGAAGATGCTACTGGTGGTGCTATTGAACAAAATAATAATAATTTTGAGATGGAAGGAACTAAAGATGAAGAAAGTTCTCCTGACACAATGATGATTTATGATGACGATTCACCTGCTCTTAAAGAAGATGAAGAAATTAAAAGTACAACAAAAAATAATCAACAAACAAGTACAATAAAATCATTAATTGATATTGCATCAACAATCAAATCAGAAGCAACAACAAAAGTGGTTAAAAATATTTCAAAAAATTTCACAACTAAAACAGAAAAAACTCCAAAGATATTGGAAGAAACAAAAAAGCTTGCTGTAAATTCTGATAAGAATGAAACAGAAGGAATAAATAATAATTTTGAAAAGGTGGCAGAATCTGGCAAAAATAAGGAAATTAAAAGTAAATCGCATAGACACAATTGTAATAGTGATTTGCTAAGAAGAATAATTCTTGAAGTTTTCAATGACAATGTGAGTTTTATTTCATGTTTATTTTTATAATTTAAGTTTACAATTGAAACAAGTTTATTTTTATAAGTAGAGTTTATTTTTACAATTCAAGTTTTACAACAAGTTTATTTTTAAGTTTATTTTTACAATTATTTTTGTATTTTTTAAATTTTTGTATTTAATTTTATTTTAAATTAATATTTTAGAACATAGGCTCAAGGCCGTCCATTGCAAAGCGAAAAATACAATCAAAGGCGACCGAGCAATTAGGAGGTAGAATCGACGTTATTTGTTCAAGGAAGGCATTCAGTTATGTAGTCAATAGTGGTATTTTTTTATTTTTAAGTAATTTTACTTTTTTAATTAAGAAATTTTCTGTGAAGTGGAGAAGGCAGATATTGTTTGTCTTTGTTATAAGCAACAAGTCTAGAGAAAAGAAACTTTTTATATTTATTTATATTTAATGTGATAAATTAATTTTAATTAATTTTATTTATATTTCACAATTGAATAAAATTAAACTGGAGTAAAGCGGTCGCAACAAAACGGCTTACTCCAAATAGTCTCGCTCGCGACTATTTGGGTGTTTCGATTTCTTTTTATGAGAGAAAAAAGAGTGTAGAGAAAAAAGTAAAAAATAGTGTAAAAGTAATACAATAAAGAGTTTTTGTCGGTTTTTGCTTACATCTAATTACATGACTTTTCTAGAGAGAAAATTTTATTTTGATCAATAATTATTTGCTTTAATCTTCCTGTTATGTACTTTTAAAATATGTTAATATTTATTGATTAACACAACTTATATATGGGTAATTGTTTGTCAAGAACAAAAAGAAGAGTAGCCAAATCTGGATTAGATAATCAAAATGCTGAAAAACAACTTTTTAATCATAAAAATTCTAATAATGTGATGGCTTGTTCCTATCAATACAGGTTTACTTTTATTGGGAATAAAAAACAATTGTAATAATGTCTTTGGTGTAGCTGGAAAGCTTCCTGATTTGTAAATGTTGGGTTCTGGGTTCGAATCCTATCGGTGGTAATTATTTTTTGGGTAAACTAAAAAATGGTTTTTATGAAATCAAAAACTTTGGATCATAAAAGAATTAAAAATAAAATTTTAAAAGTGTTGATAATCTTTTTATTTCAATAGGTCTGATTCAAATAACTTCCCCAATTTGCTTACTAACATAATTGACTCCAAACAAAATTTGCATGGTCAACAACCATTGATTAGTGAAACAAATGTAAATAAAAATTCTCCTAAAAGTGACCAGAAGGGTAATTATAATATAAAAAACGTTATAGAAAATTTAACTTTTCTTTTTTTAGTTTCTTCGGAACAATTAATTGCAATGTTTTCTTACGAATCTCGTTCGGAAGGTGATCTCGGCTTTGAAAAGGATGAAATAATGTATCTTCTAGACAATACGTTAGTTTATTTATTTATTTATTAAACTTTTCAGTTAGACAAATTCAATTTTTTAAAGTAATCCCGACTGGTGGTACGTTAAAAACTCTATGGGAATCCATGGCTATATTCCTCGCAATTTTGTTGCTTTTCTCAAAACGCATGAATCATTTGATTGGTTTGCTGGAAGAATATCTAGAAGCGTTGCTGAAAGACTTGTTGCTGGCAAGCATTTACCTCCCGGGACTTTTCTCATTCGTGAAAGGGAATCTGACAAATTGGAATATGCTTTAACTTTGCGTGATATTGATCAAGGGTTGGGTGGTGTTCCCTGTGCAAAGCATTACAAAATTAAAAAGATGGACAATGAATGCGGATTTTACATATCAGAAAGGATGATTTTCCCTTCACTTGAAGCATTGGTTAGTTATTATTCTGGTAAGTATTTTTTAAATTTTGGAAATAATTATTCTTTTCAGATCGTGCTGATGGTCTTTGCAATAAATTGACAATTGCAGCGCCTAAAATGACTCCAATTGGTCCTGATTTGTGCTATGATACCCAACAAAATTGGGAAATTCCTCGAAATGAAATTAAACTTTTGAGAAGATTAGGTGAAGGAAATTTTGCTGAAGTTTATTATGGCCATTGGAGAGAGAAAGTTGACGGTTTGCCAACACTTTTTGTTTTAATTAAAAATAAACTTTTATTTTTTAAATTTTAGTTGCAATTAAAATGATGAAACCTCGTACTATGAGTTGTGAAGATTTTCTTAGCGAAGCAAATACAATGAAACAATGTCAACATCCAAACTTGGTTCGATTATTTGCTGTTTGTACTAAAGAAGAGCCTTTTTACATAATAACTGAATATATGGAAAATGGAAATTTGCTTGACTATTTGAGAGGGAAAAGCAAAGAGAAAAAAGAAAATAATAAATCTTCTAATCCCAAAAATCATTTGACAATTCAGGAATTGGTGGTTATTTGTGCACAGGTTTTTTATTGTTTTTTAAAATAAGCGTTGGGTACCCTCCTTTTAATTTTTAAAAATATGATCTTTGAGATTTTATTTGCTTTTAATTTTTTTACCTTTGGGATTTGTTGCACTTTTTTAGTCTTTCAATTAGAATAGTGTAATTTGTTTAATTGTTTTTTTAATTTAATTATCAATTTCTTGGATATTTTCCTCAGTTTTATTAATATATTTATTTATTTTTAAATATTTTAGGTAGCTGATGGAATGAAATATTTGGAAGAAAGGAAACTTGTTCATAGAGATTTGGCTGCCAGAAATGTTTTGGTTGGAGAAAAGTATTTCTTTTACTTTTTTAATATTTTTTAAATTTAAAATAATTATTTTTATTTTTTAGAATATCAGGAGTGCCAATCGTTAAAGTTGCAGATTTTGGACTAGCAAGGAAATTGATGGATGATGAACAAATTTATGAAGCTCACACTTCTACACAGTTTCCTATCAAATGTTTATTTATATTTATTTTATTTATTTCTATTTTTTTATTAAATTAAGGGACAGCACCAGAAGCAGCAATGCTAAAGATTTTCACCGTAAAATCGGATGTTTGGTCTTATGGAATACTTTTATATGAAATTTTTACAAAAGGGGCAGTCCCTTATGCAGGTTTATTTTTTATAATTTTAAAAGAATATTATTTAATTTATTTTAAAGGGATGTCAAATTCTGAGGTACTTTTGAAGATTGAAAGTGGAGATCGAATGAAATGTCCTTATAGCAATGGTATTATTTTTATTATTGGGTGTTTTTTTATTATTTACATCTTCCTCCACTGTACCATTGTAAGAAACCAAACAAAAAAACATTTTTTGTTAAAATAAAAAAGATTTACCACCAATAGGGTTCGAACCCCAAACCTCACAACCACAAAAACTAACGACTTTCCAACTGCACCATAAGAGACATTGTTGGGAAATTAAAAAAGAAAAGTTACATATCTGAAGAATTTAATAAGTTTATTTATTTTGTGTAGATCCAGAAGAAAGTGTGCTAATAAAAAGAATTTTTGAACAAGTAATGTTAAAAACATGGGAACAGACTCCTGAAAAACGTCCAACTTTTGAGGCTTTGTTTCATTATTTTGATGATTTCTTTGTTTGTCAACAGCCAAATTACATTCCTCCTTAAAAAGCAATTTTTTTTAAATTAATTTTGGTCTCATTTTATTCCTTTTTTAATATATATTTTTTGCTTCTTTTTATTTACTGCTATATTTTTATTTTTAAAACACATTGAGAAAGGTATATTTAAGAAAAAAGAAGCTAAAAAAGTAAATAAAATGTGTGTTTTGAATTTTTTTTGATTTTTTTAATTGAATATTTCCCCTTTAATCCTACCGCAGAACTATTTTAATTAAATTTCTGTTAAATTATACCTTTTTGCGGTAGGATTGCCTGTGTTTTATTTTTAAAAACACTAAAAAAAAAGAGAATTTAATTTTTTAAAATTAATTTTTAGTCAATTAAAATTATCTATTTTTTCTTTTATTTTTTTAAATTGTTTTCTTTCAATTATATATATTTTTAAAATTTAATTTAATTTAGATTAATTCTTTTCTTTTTTAAATGGGCAAATGTTTTTCCCGACAAAGCGCAGGAAAATCATCAAGTCAGGATGATTCAGAAAATTCGCGTTCATCTGTTGGGATAAATGGAGAAAGGAGAAGACATCATTCAGTGGATAGTCAATCTGTGGACAGTCGTGACTTGGATTCGGTTAATCGACAACAACAACAAAGATATGGTGCTCCCAGACATTCACATTCTTCTTCTCAACATAAACTTTCTGCTTCACAATTTGGATATTATCGAGCTGGAGGAGGTTTAATTTTTAATTTAATTTTGGGTAAAAAGGGACTTGTTTTTTTAATTTATTATTTAATTTTGAGGGTTTATTAATTTAATTATTTTTTATTTGGACAAAGGGAATATAATTTTGAATTTTTTACGGGTCGCCCAGTTTGCCCTCTCTTCTTTACTTTTTTCATATGTTTTAAGCAAAATTAGGTTAACTGGGAAGACCTTTAAAAATTCAAAATTTAATTTAAAACATTTGTTTACAATTTTAAACAAATTTATTCTAATATTTTAATTATTTTGGAGGTTTAGACATTCAATTCTTCAATTTATATATTTTTTAAAATTTATTTTTAGTACTTGCAACAAGTCAAAATCGTTCAATGTATCAACCTGGAGGAGGAGGAGCAGATGGCCAAAGAGCTCCCTATTTTGGTAATTATCCTCGTCATTATATTGTTGAAAACGAAGCGAATTGTGGAAAATTAAATTCATTAAATTCGAGTCCTTCTGTTGGCATTGGTGGGAGAAAACAACAACAACAACAATCTTCTGATCAAATAATTGATGGAGGTTTGTGAAATTTATTATTATTTTTTGGGGGATAAAACCAGAATTTTTGTTTTTCAAAATTCTGGTTATTTAAAAATTTAATAAGAAGAAATTGATATTTTAGAAAAGAGATTCTGTTTTTTATTTTTAATTAAACTTTTTGGGTTTTTTCTAATTTTAACTTTAAAATTTTCTCTTTTTTTCTGTTTTTACAAGGATTTCTATTTGTTTTTTTTTCTGTTTTTTTAATTTTATTATTTTAATCATAAAATTGATTATTTAATAAAATTCTTCTTTTTTAATTAATTTATTTATTTTTTCAGAACCAAAAGTTATAGCAATTTATGAATATCAAAATCACGTGCAAGGAGATATTTGTTTTGAAAAGGGGGATATAATGCTTTTGTTAAATGACAGGTTTTTTTTTTAATTAAATTTATTTATTTTAAATTTATTTAAAATTTAAAGTAATCCAGATTGGTGGTTTGTTAGACATGTAAAAAATGGGGAAGGTTATGCTCCTAAGAATTTTTTGGCTAAATTCGAGTCTTTAGAGGTTTATTTTAATTATATTTAATTATTTTTTAATAAATAAAATGTAATGTTCTATTTGGTGTAATGGGTAAACGCCTAGTCTGGCTATCCGATAGTCGTGGGTTCGAATCCCGTCAGAGGAAATTTATTTTTATTTTAACTGGATAACTTTGAAATATTTTTTTCAATTAAGAATAAAAGCATAAATAAATTTTAGTCCTTTTCTATTTAATTAGGACTTGCCAAAAATTTAGATTAATTTAAATTTTTTTAAATTAAAGTCAGAAGAATGGTACGCTGGAAAAATTCAAAGAAGCACAGCAGAAAAATTAGTTTTAGCTGGTAAAATGCCTCGTGGAACTTTTCTTGTTCGTAAAAGAGAAGGAGGAGAATATGCATTGACTATAAATGATTTGAAAGATGATTCTTTGGATGTAACGATTTTTTTAATTTTTTTAAAATTTATAATTTAAGGTGAAACATTATAAAATTAGGCCTTTAGACAACGGTTCAGGCTTTTTTATTACTACACGTAAAGTATTTTCAACTGTTCGAGATTTGATTTTTTATTATTCGAGTTGGTTGTATTTTAATTTTTAAAAATCAGAATTTTCTGATTTTTTTCTGAAATTTTGGGGGATTAAATTTCTCCAATTTATCAAATTAAAAATTAATTAATTTATTTTTCTAATTTTTATAAATATATAATTTTAAAAATAGAGGAATCTGGAGGTCTTTGTTGTCGTTTAACCTATCCAGCTCAAAAAATTGCTCCTGTCCGTCCTGACCTAAGTTATGATACTGCTAAAAAATGGGAAATACCTAGAGAAGAACTTCAAGTAATTAAACGACTTGGTGATGGTAATTTTGCTACGGTTTACCTCGGAAGATGGAGAGGAGTTATTGAAGGTTTTATATATTTTTAGAATTTTTTTTAATTTTTTAGAAATTTTAAAATTAAATTTTAAAGCATTTTTGAGGGTTTTTATTAAATTAATTAATTTTATTAATTAAATTATAGCTTTAAAAATTAGAAAAGAGTACAAGTCTGTCAGTGGTTTAGTGGGTTAGACCCCCGATTTCCACTGATATTTAAAAAAATTTCTCTTTTGTTCTGTCAGTGATTATTTAAAAAGCTCAACAGGCTTGAATGAATTTATGTTGAAAAATTTTATTTAACTCTCTCTATGAGACAGAAACTTGAAAATTTTTTTTGAAATTTTTTTAGATAATTTAAGAGCTTTTTTTTATTATTTAAAATTAAATTTTATTTTTTTAATTAATTTTTTTATTTTAAATTAATTTTTGTTTATTTTTTAGTGGCAATAAAAATGCTAAAGCCAGGGACAATGTCTGTTGAAGCTTTTCTTGAGTAATTCTTTTTTTAATAAATTAAAATAATATTTTAATTTTAGAGAAGCACAAATAATGAAGCAATGTAATCATCCAAAATTGGTTTCTTTATTTTTTTTAATTTATAAAAATTAATTTAAATAAATTTAAGGTCAGACTATATGCTGTATGTACTGTTGGAGAACCCGTATTTATTTTATTTTTTGTTTTAATTAAATTAATTTTATTATATTTTTTAGTATTACATTGTAACAGAATTCATGCGTAATGGAAGCTTATTGCATTATTTGCGTAATCCAAATAATAGGCTTAGTATACACGCTTTGGTTGATACTTGTGCACAGGTTTGGGAACTTTAAAAATTTTAAATGTCTAGACTTTTTTATTTTGTTCAAAAATTGAGTTTAAAATAGCGTGAGATTGATACGACTCAGATTTTTGGTGTTGAGACTCAACTTTCCTTCTTCGATAGTCATAGGACTATTCAAAGTCTGCGATTCACTGAAACGTCCTTACAAAATTATTCTTTCTTAACTTTAACCTTTAAGAAGAGAGAAATAATTAAAAAAGAGTAGGTAGAATAAAGAGATTGCAAGGTAAAGTAATTGAAATAGCAGTAGTTAGGTTGCTAGAGAATTTATTGAATAAAAACGCCATTAAATTACTTTTTTGCGTTAATTTAAAATTTACATGGCTTTATTTTGATTTTGTTTTTTGAGCATAACTTTTTTATTTTCCATCCGTTTTGTTTTATTTTTTTATCAATCGAAAGCTCTAAAAATGCAGTTTTTTTGGTAAATAAATTGTTTTATGAAAATTATTTTTAAAAAAGTTATGATTAAAAAACTTTAGGTAATTCTAAAAAACCTTGAGTTTTTGATTTATTTTTTTTATTTTTAAAGGTTGCAAGTGGAATGATGTACTTAGAAAGTAGAAAATTAGTACATCGTGACTTGGCTGCAAGAAATGTTTTGGTTGGAGATAAAATTTCTGGTGTTCCTGAAGTTAAGGTTGCTGATTTTGGCCTCGCAAGAAAATTGATGAAAGAAAATATTTATGAAGCACAAGTTGGAGCTAAATTTCCTATTAAATGTATATCTTCAGTAGTATTATTTTTTATTTTAAAAAAACTTAAAATTTATTTTGTTTGATTTAAGGGACAGCACCAGAAGCAGCACAGTATGGCAATTTCACTGTAAAATCGGATGTTTGGTCTTATGGAATTTTGCTTTATGAAATTTTTACGTTTGGAACTGTTCCGTATCCAAGTTTGTTTTTATTTAATAAAATGGGATTGGATTAGGTGAAACTTAGTTGAGTGTGGGTTGTTTAATAGCCAGTTAATTTAAAATTGAACTGTTAGCTAATTGTTGGTGTTTGTGTCTCCATTCGTAGAGCAACAAATTTGCTACAAGAAACCAGAATTCCATATTTTTTGGAAAAATATTTAAAGACTTGTAGTCGAAAAACTGCAAGAAAATTCAATTTTTGGATGTTTTTTGACTATATCTTTTTATATTTTTCCAAAAATTATAGTTTTTTGTATTTAGTGGGGAATTTTCTGCTCTGTCCAATGATACCATGAACACCTAAATTGATCAAGCAGTTCAAATTAAAAATGGCTAACAATCTACCGAATCACCGCGTTCAATCGTCCATCCCTTTTATTTTTTCAATTTTTAGCTATGCACAACAAAGAAGTTATTTCACAATTAGAAGAAGGTTATAGAATGCCTTGTCCAAAAGGATGTCCAGAAGCTATCTACTTAGAAATGTTAAAATGTTGGGATCGAAATCCTGACAAAAGGCCGACATTTGAATATTTATTTACATTTTTTGATGATTTTTTTATATCAAGTCAACCAAATTATGTCCCTCCAAGTGTTGATGGTGTGCCATTTGAAGTTCATTCAATGGATACAGCAGATGAAAGAATGCCAAAATAAAATGCCAAAAAAGAATTTAGTTTTTTTTTCATTCCATTTTTTAATTTAATTTATTTTGTGCCCTTTGCAATTTTATGCCATCAAAAATATCACATTTCTTTCACTAAAAAACACTTAAAAATAATTTATATTTTTTTAACAATACTCAACGATGCATTTTTTATCATTATTTTGAGTAAATTATTAAATTGGACATTTTGATTTTTGGTAAGTTGAGAGATTGAAAATCAATATATTGATTTTATTGATTTTGGACTTTAACATAATTTTTAAATATTTTTGTAAAAATATATAGAGTTTATCTTTTTTTCTCTACCAACACTATTTCGCTAAATTTACAATTGTGAATTGCTAACTATGCAAAAGTTGTTTATTTAGGTTTTATAGGGTAAAAAATTTGAGAGGGTGGGTGGGCGGGCTGCGTCGTGCCATGTATCTGAATGCATAAAATTAAACTAAAATAGAATATTATATAAATATTAAATAATTGGGTGGATAGTCATACATATATGCATTCAGATACATGGCACGACGCAGCCCGCCCACCCACCCTCTCAAATTTTTTACCCTATAAAACCTAAATAAACAACTTTTGCATAGTTAGCAATTCACAATTGTAAATTTAGCGAAATAGTGTTGGTAGAGAAAAAAAGATAAACTCTATATATTTTTCAAGCTAGTTATCCTGAACTTCAAATTTATTTCTACATATCTAAAAATCAACACAAAAATAACCAACTTTATTAAATCAAAAATTATACAAGTTCAAAAATGTTTTAAACCTCAAGTAAAATTCAGCCATTCATATCTCTTTTTCGCCTTTCATTCTAACTTCGTCTAACCCTTTGATCATCAAAAAGTCTCCATTCAAATGTGCGGACTTAAAAAATATAAATTAAGTATTAAATTAATAATTTTTAAACCTCTTTATTGCCTTTCCAAAACATACAAATCAACAGCTTTATCTTCAAGTTTATGCGAAAATTGAGAATGTCCAAAGTCGATGAAAATCAAATCCAGATCGTTATTTTCCTAAATATATATTAATTTATTTAAATTTTTAGCAAGTCCTAATTAAATAGAAAAGGATTAAAATTATTTATGCTTTTATTTTTAGTTAAAAAAATATTTCAAAGTTATCCCGTTAAAATAAAAATGAATTTCCGCTGAAGGGATTCGAACCCACAACCTCGGATAGCCAAGACTAGGCGCTTATCCACTACACCAACTGGAACACTATATTTAATTCTTATTTTAATGATTATATAGTTAAAAAAAAACTAATTTTCCTATGCCTCTCCCCAGAATTGAAGAAGTTTTATCTTTTAAAAATTAAATTTAACCTTAAATTTAATTTTCTTTAACCAAAACATTCCAAGTAGTCTAATTTCCATGAATGAAGCCATTTGAATGCATATTTTGAATTATTGAGCCAAGTTTATGTCCAAAATGAGAAGAACTTTTCTTAAAAAAAATTAAAATATTCTAAAAAATTTATAAAAAAACCTCAATACATTCTTACAAGAGTTTTGTTGTAATTCATCCAGAAATTGAGCACTTTAAAACTTTAAAAAAATATTTATTTAAATTTTAGACAAAACATATAACAAATAATTCTTTCGTAAATTACTTTAATACACAAAAAATGCTCAAAATAATAACTTTATTTAAAAAAGGCACAAAATAAAAGAAACAAAAAAAGTCTCGACAAGATTCGGCATAAATAATACAATTTTTGAATGTTTTTAAATGCAATTTAAAAAATGGAAAGAGAAAAAATATCATCTTTTAGTGGAATAAAAGAATAAAATTGGAAAAACAAATATATTAAAACCCGTTAAATTTAAAAATAAAAAAAACACATTTAAGTGAGACTAACTGGTATGTTAAAAACAGTAAAAATGCTTTGTTTAAGTTAATCAGAAAAATTAAAAAAAATAATACCCTCAAAAACAGTGCATTTTCTTAATTAAATAGAATATAAATTTGCGTTAATTGGGCACAGAAAGTGTGATAAATTAATTAAAGTCTAAAATTTTCAAGAATATAACCAAAAAAGAGGGGAAATTTTACAAGATTTTATTTAAAAAATCAACAACCTTCACCCAAATGTTCCAAAGTCAAATTTTTTCTAGATTCTTCTTCTAATAAATTCACCGTTATGTTTGTATAAAGTGGAGAAAATGTTGTAGAAATTATTTTATAATTTAAGTTTACTAAACCGTCTTTTTTCCATCTATTTTTTGTGTTTTGCATCAAAGTATGCCTGCACAGATTTACTGGATTTAATGCTTCTTTTACATGTTTGATCATTTTATAACGTGCTATTGTTGATGGATAACGACTTATTGTATAACCAGCATAAGATATTCTGAAAAAAACAAAAGTTATGTTGTAGTTTTACAAGAGTCGACCGACTCTTTTTGGCATAACTTTTTCACTTTTTAATAGATCTGAACAATTCTTTTATCAATCGAAAGAGCTTGAAAAGAGGATTCTTTTCACTAATTGGACCAATCGGATAAGTTCATTCCAAAAAAAGTTACAACCGAAAATACGAAAATAACGACTTTAATTACTCTGTAACTTTTAGTTTAATGGCCCGATTGAATTGGTCCAATTAGCGAAAAGAATCTACTTTTCGAGCTCTTTCGACTAATAAAAGAACTATTCGAATAGGTTAAAAAGTACCAAAGTTATGAACAAAAACAGACGCTAATCTGGATCGTCCCTTACTCTATAAACCTATATTTTAAAGGTAAAAAAACCTCGAAGAAAAATCATCATCTTCACCTCCCCATCCCCAATAGTCATTAGAAAATCCATTCGTTTTTGTCATCTGTTTGTTGGTCAAAGCACCAGCTCCTCCAAAAAGAGTATAATAAGGCAGTCTAAAAATAAATTTAAATCCAAAATTCTTTTTTAAAATTAAAAAAAACCTATATGAAAATTTATCTACAGCAACACTCATATGCCTTGGTTGTTCAGGACAAGTATAAAGATTACGATCATCTTCTGGAATTAAATCTACGTCATGGAAAATAAAACAATGCCAGTCATAATGGCGATTAGCCTCTACAAAGCCAACATTTATTAATTTACCTTAAAAATAAAGATAAATTTAATAAAAATATATTTTAAAAAATAGTTTGGCAATTTAAGATAATTTTGAAAACAATTTTTACATAAAAAAAGTTAATTTGCCTTAAATAAAATTAAAATCCACCAACTGGATTCGAACCCAAACCCTCAATAGGCGAATCCAACACCTAACCACTAAGCCAAGTCAGAACATGATGACAATCCCAATCAAATTAAATACATTTCAAGTGAAAATATTAAAAAACCTCTGTTAAACGTCTGCCCTCTGACTTGTTCAATAACAAAAATGCCATAATCAATTTGTTGTTTTTGCAAAATGGAGTGTATATTGTGCAGAAAAATTCGAAGATGATGTTCTCTATCTCTTAAGTTGTTAAAAGATGAATTTATTAATAAAATAAATTTTTAAGATTGCCTGGCCCTGGGAAAGGCGCCGAATCCCCTTAGACCTTCTTAATCTCTAAGACAGTCCAAATAATTTAAATAAATTTAAAATGTTAATTTAAACCTGTAAGGAACAATAATGGCCACTTTATGTCTAGAAAGACAGTTCTTAGGCTTTCCATGCCCTCCAATACCTACATTAGAATATAATTCTCCCAATTTGTCAAAAGATGGTCCATCCATCCAAACAGGTATTGGGCCAACCAAAGAAGGCGGAGGAGATGGGCAAAGAGGTAAATCACTTGCTGAAGAGTTTGAAAAAGGCAAAGATGAATTATCCAAAGATTTGGAAGTGTTACTAAATTTTAAAAATTTAAAATGATATTTGGGTCAACTTCAAAAGGGTCAAAAAATTTTAATAAAATTTAAATAATCCCAGTAAAAATTAAAGTCAAAAAATAATTAAATATACACCCTATGACCTTTAAATAAATTAAAAAAACCTTAAAATCACAGAAACATTAACCGGAAAAGTGTCTAAAATATCTGAAGAATTAAGTGTTCTGTTGTCTTTTTCCTCAAAAGATGAACGTTCTTTTTGTATCCTTTCAGTCATTTTTGACATTTTTGTTGAAACAATCTTGCTTTCATCAACTAAAATTTAAAAAAATTAATAAAAAAGTTTTAAAAAAATTAAAACAAAAAAACCTCCAAAACTCGTTGAAGTTGACGAAATATAAAACAAATTATTATAATCAATTGAAGAAGAGAACGTCAAATAAATCAAAATAAAAATTACAAAAATTGTACAAATAAAAAGCAGAGAGCGCCATTTGCGTTCCAACACTTGAAAATGAAGAAAAATGCTTCCAAAACAATTTGTTGTACAATTAGTTGAATTGTTTAGTGCGTGATAGGCTATTCTGTATTTGTGTAGAACATTGTTTGATTTCATTTATAAAATTTCTAATTTTTTTTTTTAATTTTTGTAAGGGTTGTGTCACCTATAAAATAATTAAATTAAATATTTAAAATAAAAAATAAAATATTTAGTCCATCCCTATAAATCAACTCACTGTACATCAACTTAAAAAAAAAATAAAAAAATACCCAATAACAGTAGAATCAAAGTTAAAATAAATAAAGAATGTTATCGTCTTAACACCTCTAAAAAGACCCTTAAAAACGAAATTGGGCAGAATTAATGACAGAATTAATGCCAAAACTAGGCCAAAAATCTAGTTAAATTATAACTTAAATAAACCTCTAAATTAACTTCTAAATTAGAAAACCTCGAATTAAAAAGTAAAGTTGATGTACAGGCAAGTTGATGTGTTGAATTAAACCCTCAATAATATTTAATTAAAGAAATAATTTAATTTTAAATAAATTTCTAAAAGAAAAAAAATTAAATAAAATAATCTAATAAATATAAAGGCAATATTTAAATTAAATAAAATATAAAAATTAAATAAAAATTTTCTTTTATTTGTTTAACTGAAAAATTAATAGATTACTTAAATTTAATATTAACCAAGTGTTGGCATTTAAAACGAATAAAACTTGATAAAAGAGAAGAAATGAAAATTGCTTATTTTAAACAAATAAACAGCTAAACTATCAAAAATTGAGTATTTCTAATTTAAAAAAGTTAATTTTACCTTAATTTTATTAAAATCCAACATGGCCAAAATATAAAATTTAAGCAATTTTTCAGTTAAACAAATAAAAAATTAAAATTAATAAAAAGTAAAAAAGGCAATAAAAGTCGCATGATTAAATTTAATTTTATTGACATGGTCTGAAGATACTGGGCCTAAACTTTGGAAATTTGAAACCCGAAAATCCAAAAAAATTTTGGGTCAAAAACTTTTTATGAAAATCCCCAAAAGGCAATGGTCAAGGAACAACTCTCGAATTGTCCACAAAAAAATCAATTAATTAGTAGTACCCCAGGGAACTTTTAATTGTCAAATTGTAATGATATAAATCTCTTAATTTTAGTCTATAATTTTAAGTTTCAAAAACAAAATTAAATAAGATAAAATTTTAAAGTATTTTTAATAAATATAATAATCAGATAAAAACTATATATTTTTTAGCGAATTGCAAAAACTATAATCTAACGAAAAAATGAAAAAAAAGTGAAAAAAAATAAATTTATAAGCCGAAAATAATTGGAATTAAAAAAAATACCTTAAAATAAAAATAGTACACGAGAGATGAAAAACAAAAAGGGACGAAATGGCTCTATTAAACTTTTCGCCAAACAAAATTAAATTTAAATGAACACGAAATGCATAAATGAAATAGCACAAGAGAATAAGAGAAGTGAGTGGAAAAGAGTAAGAGAAGAAAAAATATAATAGAGAGATAGAAAAAAGTAAAAAAGTCCATTTATAAAAAGAGAAAAAAAGTAAAAAAAGGTGTATATGTAATAAATTTTTGATTAAAAATTCCACTAATTTGTTTTATTTTTTTTCAGTTTAAGTTATGGAACTTATTCCAGAACAAATGGAATTTTATTTAAAAAAATATTATTTAACCTCATATCCTCATGATTTAATAATAAAATGGCTTTCTTATCAAAAACGTAAGCAAATAGGGAAATTGAATTTTTCAATTTTTGCTTTTAATTTTCAATTTTTTAAATTTATAGCTAATCTTCTTGCCAATAGAGAGTTTGTTTTCATTTTAAAAAATAATGTTCACATAAGATGTCTTTCTTTTGGCAATAGCGATGAATTTAAGAGAAAATTAACTGAAAAAACTCCAGTTAAAATTGACATTGGAGCTGTTTATAATCGCCCAGTAAGTTTAAATTAATTCATATTTAAATAATAAATTACAGTCATCAGACCATAAAAAGGGCGAATTTTATGCTGTTGAAAGAGAACTCGTTTTTGATATTGATTTACCAGAATATGATTCAATAAGAAACTGTTGCCAGTATTTTTTTAATTTGAAATTTTTATTTAAAAATATTTTTTAGGAAAGAAAAAATATGCAACAAATGTTGGCGCTGGATTATTATTTCTGTGAAAGTATTGAATTTATTACTAAGAGGTTAATTTTTGATTTTTTAAAGTAAAATATTACCCTTTTCTGGTAAAATAAAATTAATTGGAATGAGTAAATACTTAAATGTTCTTTTTTTGAAATTATTTGTTTAATTTTTTTTCAAAAATCTATTTTTCTGACAAAATAAAAAACCTTACCATCGGTGGGGCTCGAACCCACTACCTATTTAAAGGGAAAGTGAGCACTATCCAACTACACCAACGGGACCGTATATCTTTTTCTTTATTTTTTCTTTTATTAATTTCAGGCCAATTTGGATTTAAACATTTATTATGGGTATTTTCTGGCGGAAAAGGAATACATTGTTGGGTTGCAGATAAACAAGCTCGTTTATTAAATAATAAAGCTAGAGAAGCCGTCAAAAATTATCTTAAACTTAATAAATTTCAGGTTTTTTTTCAAAATTGACCAAAAAATAATTTTGACCCAATTGTCCGTAACTAAATTTTAAATTTGAGGGCAAAGAAAATTCAGCAGTTAACAAATACAGAGTTCACCCAATGGCCGAGCTTGCATTTCGATGTATTTTGAATTCTAGTGAATTTGAGAATTTAATATATGAACAAGGATGGCTTGATACAGAAAAAGAATGGGAAAATATTTTAAAATTATGCCCAGATATTGAAATGAGAGAAATTATGAATATAGAATTTGAAAGGTTTTTTAATAAATTAATTAAACAGAATTAATTATATTTATTTTAGAGTTGAAACACCTCAGGATCGTTGGGAATTAATTACATTGAGATTTGATTTAGAAAAGAGAGAAAGAATAAAAGAGGAAAATCCTGGAATTAGACTACCTGAGGTTTCTATATTTTTTAAAACACTCCCACCCCTTTAAAAATGTCAAAGTTTAAAAATTATTTTAGTCTCAAAATTGGCTTGTCTTTAACAATTAAAATATGTCCATAAATATTGAGCATAATTCATGGGAGTTTTTCATACAATTGGACGGTTCAGACATTTTTTGAATTTCCTTAAGCCTAAGCTTGGGATTTTCCTGGATTTTTCCTGTTCATAAGTCAATAAATTAAATCTAAAGTCCAATCCCATATTTTCAAAAATCTCAATATTTAGTCCATTAATGTGTTTAAAAATCATATTCTAAAAAATTTCAGATTCCAAACGAATTATCAATCAATTTTTTACGTTTTTTTATTTTGGAATATGCTTATCCCAGGCTTGACGAGAATGTGACAAAAGAGTATTTTTTAAATTAATTTAAATTTATTTTTTAATTTTTTTAGTATAAAACATTTACTAAAAGCCCCTTTTACTGTTCACCAAAAAACTGGATTTATTGCCGTTCCTTTAAATTTTGAAGAAATTAATAATTCAACGATTGATTTAGATGAGTTACCACGAGTGGATAAAGTTGTTAAAAATGGTAATTTTTTTAATAAATATTTAAAAAAAATTTAAAAATTGTGGGGGAATTATTTTAATTAATTTAAAGCACCTAAAAAAGGGAGGAAAATATTCTAAAAATATTAAAAAATATTAATTTATTATTTTCAGATATTTCTTTGTCTAAATATATAAATGAATTCAATTCTTTTATTAAACAATTAAAGGAATGATTCACCCATTTTTTAACACAATATTTATTTATTTATTTTTTTGTTTAAATAAATAAAAGAAATAAACTCTCTCTCTCTTTTTTAAATAAAATCTTTTAAATTTAATTAAAAAAGATTAGGGTTGATAGGTTAAAGATGTTCAAAAGGCTAGATTTATTCTACAAAAAAAGTTTCGGTCTGGATAAAAAAATATTTTCGGCAATTCTCACCTTAGGAACACCTCGCCCCAATCCTTTCCTTTTTTAATACCTATCTATTTCCTCCCAAATCTTTTTTAATTTCCCATTAAATTAAAGAGTATTTTAGTTTTAGGTCTTTTAAATAAAAATAACACAAAAAATAAAATTAAAAAATAAACCTCTATTTTAGCTGGAAATTAGACTTTTAAGATTTGGAGAATATTTTAAAGTTTCCACAGCTTCTCTAAATTTGAGCAAAATTTCCTCAAAGCATTCCTCGTTTGTAACACATCTAGCAGTATTTTTAAAATCAAAAGGCTCTTCTATAAAAATTTTGAAACGAGTTGTATTTCTTGAAAGTTCACTTCTTCAAAAATTAAAAAAAAATAAATAAATTAAAAATAAAACCTTGAATAAACACATCCTCTAAAAACAGAAATTGCACACTCTTCAAAGTCGAAATTATTAAAGTAATGAAAAAAGGCGATTAAAAGTTCTCCGACAGAAAGATTATTTTTTTGAATTTCTAAAAATTATTTATTAAAAAATTTTTTAATTTTAACAAGTTAAGATAATTATTTTTCTCTTTTTTAATCAATAAATTTAATTACCAGGAATAGGTTTAGGCAAATCCAAAAAAAGTTTCATTTCATCCAATGCCCGGAAATAGTAGAAATAATCAGGGTATAAAAATTGAAGATTAGGTAAAATTGGAATAGCAACTCCACATTGAAGGAAATGAAGAACCATGAGGATTAAAGAATAACTGTCAAGAAAAAAAATCTTTAGTTAAAAAAAGTAGTTAAACTTGTCACATTCTTCATATAAAGGTAACGGTTAATAAGGGTAAAGAGAGTGGAACAAGTAAACCAAAAAATAAATTTAAATAATTTAAAAAATGAACTAAAAAAATTTAGGTAGCATTTCGGACTATTCTTATGTATTTAATTAAAAAAAATAATTTAAATAAACCTGTTAAAAAAACCAGAACATGCATCTAATATTCCCTTTTTCTTCGCCCAATGTTTTACTAATAGACAAAGAGCAGGAAATCTATCATCAATTCTAAAAGAAAAATAAAAATTAATGCAACAATACAAACGTTTAAAAAATATAAAAATAAAATAAAAAAGTGAAAATTCTTTATTAATAAACAAAAAGACGTCAAAAGGTATCGAACCCCATACCACCACAAAACTTAGTCAAAGACTTTATCCACCACACCACAGCCTAATATTACAAAACTTTCAAACTTAAAGACTATATTATCCCAATAAAAATAAACCTTGAGTAGTAATGAATCAGATAAGAATTATAAATTCCTGGAACATTATTAACATTAATATCAACTTCCAATTTTTGATATGGACGTTGAAATTTAATTTTTAAAATTGGAACTTTTGCAGGAATAAATTGAATATCTTGAATTAATGATTTTCGATTCATAAATTTTCTCATAACTTTTCTTAAACGATTAATAGCATAACTGAAACAAAAAAGAGAAATAAACATATTTTTTTAAATAATAAAAAATAAAAAAGGATTTAGAAAAGTTTTTTTGAAGATGACAAAAGTATTTTCAATGAATAAATAAATTTTTAAATTTTGGACATTTTGTCATTTTGGACGTTTTGTAATGAAGACATTTTGTCAAAACGAAAAATTCCAAAACACAAATTAAACTATCAACTACAACCCTTTAAAAAAACTTTTCTAAACATTTAATAAATTATAAATATTAAAAAAATACTTCCTACGAGTATCATAACCTTCCCCTTCACAAGGCATACACAGACAAAGATCCATATCTTCAATAAAAATTTTTGGTACTTATTAAGAACGGGGGGCTCTTTCTGCAGATTTTTTTTGCGGACTTTTCTATTATATAATTTATTAGTATATATTATTTGATTTTTGCTTTAAGGCAAATAAAAGGAGTACATATATTTTATTCACACAAATAAGAATCATGATTGACAAAATACATTAAAAATACATCAAAAGCACAGTTGGACCTACTGGGTGTTTTATTACTTCTCCATTTTTGGGCCCATTGCTAGTTGGTCTTGGAGCAAACTTGGACCTATTCGTTGAAATTTATTCTAAATATTTTATTGTTCGTGTAAAGGCAAAACACAATCAGACCAAAATACCTTCACACATTAGAGTAAATTTCACCGAATAGGTCCATGTTTGCTCGAAGACCAACCAGCCATGGGCCCAAAAATGGAGAAGTAATAAACACACCCAATAGGTCAAACTGTGCTTTTGGTGATATTTCTAATGTACTACCAACCAATGCTGAAGCCCTTCTTATTTAAGAGTTTGAATCATTTTTCTAAATAATCGATTAACAAAAATGTAAATGACTAGGTCAGAAACATTTACACCTTTTTGTTAGTCTATGTAATCCTTTTATTTGCCTTAAAGCAAAAATCAAATAATATATACTAATAAATTATATCATAGAAAAGTCCGCAAAAAAAATCTGCAGAAAGAGCCCCCCGTTCTTAATAAGTGCCAAATTTTTTAATTAATTTAAATTTTGAATGAAATAAGTGTAGACTAAGGTTGTCGATTTTCTGGATAATTACCCAGTATTCAGAACAAAATAGAAAATTCTTCGGATACCCGGGAACTCTCCGGGAACAAACAACCTTCGTATAGACACAAAAAAATAAAATAATTTTAAAAAAACCTGAATTAAAAGCTCCACAACCATTTACAGTAGAACCCACAGCAACCAAATTAACACTTTCATTTGGAAAAATCTTTAAAAAAATAAAAATAAATTAAAATTCAATTAAAAATAAACCTGTTTAATAATTTCATTAAGAATATTTCTCACTCTCATCTTCCTTTAAAAAAATAATAAAATAAATAAAAACTAAATTAAATAATACCAAACATAAGTATGATCATTCTAAAAATTTAAATAAATTAAAAATAAATTTAAAAAAAAAGAAAAACCTGTAAATTCTCCTTAAAATGAGTCCAAATATTTTTATTAAAAATTTCAAATTCATATGGATATTTTTTCACATGTTGAGCAATTTGTTCGAATAAATGAGTAGAGCAATTTGAGGTTATTCCAAAACTTTCTTCCTATAAAAAATTTTAAAAATAAAAAATAAATTACAAAAAATTCCCCCTTACCACAGCATTTTTTATTTGACTAGTAGAAGAATCAACAATTTTTGAATTTTTTACATTAATATTATTAATAGTACAATTGTCATCATCTGATGCTTCATCCTCTGAAGAATTACCCTAAAATTTTTAAATAAAAAAAGACTAAATTTTCCCCTCTTTTAAGGGAAAAAGGTGAGGAATTTAAATATTGAGGAATAAAAAAGGGGTTTTTTTGGTGGAATAAATTTCTCAAAGGATTATTAAATAAAAAATCCTCTTTTCCACTTTTCCCTCATGTCTTCTTTCATTGTTTAAAAAATTTATTAATCAAAAAATAAGCGAAACGGGGGAAAAAGTGAAAAATTTGAACCCTAAAAGTTCTTTTTTTGGTATTTCCACAGATAAAATAAACTAAACAATCAAATTAACAAACCCTTTTCAATGTTCTATCCGTAATTGATTCAAACAAAACAACAAAATCCAAATTATCATCATCAAATGAATCATTTGCCTTCTTCTTTTTATTATTCTCGTTCGTTTTTTCAATTCTTTTTACTTCATTTTTCTCTTTTTCTTCATTAACTTGATCATCTTCTTTTTTACCTTCTTTTTGTTCAGATAATAAAGGAAATGCTTGATACATATCTTCACCATCAGATACTTCAATTTCTATCAAATCAGATTTTGAAGGCGTCGAATTAGTCTTTTTAGATTTTTTTGGTGTTTTCAATTTATTTTTAGTCTTTTTCCTAATTTTTTAAATAAAGTAAATAAATTCTAAATAAATAAAAGGAAACCTTCGATTTTGAGACAAAATATTAGTACAACTTGAAGACTGTTGTACACCCAAAGGACCATACATTTGGTCGAACCAATCATCCGAAGGCAAACTAAAAAAATAAAATTAAAAAAATTAAATTTCTTAAAAATACTTACTTAACATCAACAACAACCTTGTTTGAACCAGATAAACGAGCCTTTTTATTTATTGAAGGTCCATTAACATTTACAGCATTTTTAGCTGCTGCCAATTCCCTTTTTACTGGACGCATAATTTTAAATAATATAAATATTCTAAAAAATGTTTTAAAAAATAAAATAATTTTTTAAATAAAATAATTGAAAAACAACATTTAAAATACATTTAAAAAAATTAAAAACTTTATTTGAATACAAATAATTATTAAACATAGTAAAACGGAACCACACCCCAGAGAATAGCAAAAGATTTGGCAAGATTAATTCTAAATTTTTCGAAGCAAGGCATTAACCCACTCAACCACACAAACACATACGAGTAGTTTCTTTTTCATTTATTATCTAGGCTTGAAGATTATGTTAGCCAGCCAAAATTAAAATTACCTAATACCCAATTTTTGTATAACAAAAATTATCAATTAATCATCACATAAATAAAACCATAAATTATCATCATTTCCATTTTTGACCCAACTCAATCCTTTCTTTTGTTTTTTCCAATCCAATTTTTTATTTTCTGGCAATTCTTTTCTTCCAAGTAAATATTGTCTATAAGGCTCCATTTCAACATCATCCCACGGAGTAAATCTTTAAAAATAAAAATAAATTTTTATAAAAAAAGGAATTGTTATTTTTATATGTTTTTTTAATGATAAAAATAACCCTTAGAAATTCACAAAAATTAAAAAATAGCGAAAATTAATATCTCATATCGCCACTTTTAAAAGTCTATCAATTTTAAATGTTCTAGAAATATTTAGACTAATCATTGATTTTTCATTTTCACATTTTTGAGCTGCCGAGAGTATAAAATAAATTTCAAAAAATTTTTAAAATTTCAAAATTCAAATTTTCATTAAAAAACCTTATTGCATTTTGGTCATCTGATGCAGGCATTGCATAAATTTGAGTACGGCTACTTCTAAAAAATAAAATTTATCCAATTCCCATTAAAAATAAAATACAAACCTTACAGCATTATGAGCTAATTGAACAAATTTTGATCTATTTTCTTTTAATAAAATTGCAGCTTCTGGATTTGCAGCAAGTGAGGATTCACCACTTTGACAACGAAAGAATATTCCCTTTAAAAATTTTAAAAATAAATAAACTGATAGATATCAACTTTATTCAAAATTAGTAGGAAATACCAAGGTTTATGGTTCACATATTTCACTTTTCCCCACATTTTCCTTATTTTTTTTTTATTTTCCCTGTTTTTACTTTCAAAAAAATAGAGGAAACTTTATAAGAATGAAAAAAGGCAAAAAGCACCAAATAAATAAGTAGAATATAAAAAAGAGAACCATAAACACGTTGGTATTACACAAGGGTCACAAACCTTGGAATTACCCAACTAATATTTTAACTCATTGTCAAGGTATAAATCCCCAAAAAGTTGTTTAAAAACAATATTTTATACTTAAATTAAACCTGTGTAGCTGTAATAACTTGATAAATATGATTTCTATCACGTTGCCATCCACTAGGAAAAAATCTATTTAGATCAACACAATTAGTCTTTGGATTAACTAATGGATGAAATAAAGGCTCTTCAAACTGAACGATCTAAACTTTAAAAAATAAAATTAAATTAAAAAAAAACAAAACTGGAACTTCAACAGTGTCAGGAAATTCTTCAGGAATTGTTATTGTAAAACGAAATAATCCGCCATAAAATATTCCTGTTCGAACAACTATTAGTCCAAACCAAATTAATGGGGATTCAGCGCCAGGAGTGATATAGACACCTTCAATGAAGTTTTTTACAACGGCATCACTAAAAATGTAAATAATATGAATCATTTTCAGAGATTTTGGATCATCCAGGTCAACAAATTAAATCAACAAGTTTAAGGATTTTAAAAAAAATTCCGTTTCCTAAAGTTCTGTGATGTCTCCTTTTTAATCTCTAATTAAAATAAAAAGACTTACTATTCTCTGTAAATACAATGCAATTGTTCTTGTTTTAGTGTAACATCCAAAAGAGGTTCGGAATTGTTGAGACTTCTTATTGGAGATTCTTCACAATTTGGGTCAACAATATTAGTCGAAGTTGTGGCTTTATTATTGACTTCGAAACTGTCTACTACATCACCATCTTTTTCAATGAATTTAACACTTTCCGACGAACGCATTAAAATTCTAAAAATTAAAAAACAAAGTTTATTAAAATTGCCGAAGTATTGTCTCGGATTCGGCGCGTCCGCCTGAACGAAATGTTAAAAACCCCGAGAACGGAAAATGGAAATTGAAAAGTGACCGCCGGACAAAACGGGAAAAACCAGCAATTACGATCCTGGTTTACTCCCAAGTGTCTTCAAAAAAATGATCGGGAAAAGGATAAGGGCCCGTTCACGTCACGATTTCTAATTTACTGCCCAAATTAAACGCCAACATTTTTTAGAGTTTTCAATTTTGCTTATCTGTCTTTATTATATTTATTAAATTATAATATTTTGTTCTTTTTGTATTTGAGGCTTTCTGCCAAAAATATACGTCTAAAAAATTCAATTAAAATTTTTTAAATATTTTTTTAGTTAAATATTTTCAAGTAAAAAATGGTTTTGGCTGATCTTGGTCGCCGTATACAAATTGCCCTTGGCAAACTTGGAAAGGCAACAGTTATAAATGAGGAAGAATTAAATGAAATGTTGAAGGTTTTTTTATTTAGAACAATTTGAGATAAAACACTTTTTAAGGAGGTTTGTACAGCTCTGCTTGCATCCGATGTGAATGTTCGATTAGTTAGTCAATTGCGTCAGAGTGTAAGGTATTTTTTTACTATTTTCTTTATAATTTTGAATAACATTTTCCTTTATTTTATTTGTTTCTTTTAGAAAAGCTATTGATTTTGAAGAAATGGCTGGTGGTGTAAATAAAAAGCGTCTTATTCAGCGTTCTGTCTTCCAAGAATTGTTAAAATTAGGTTTATATTTTAAATTTATTTTATTTATTAAAGAAGTTGTGAGCTTTTAATTCTTTTTTGAATGTGTGTGTATTGAGGAATTGTGTACAAAAGACTCAGAAAAATGTACTAGTGGTTAGTTGAAGTCAAAAACCTCTCTTCTAGTCAATTACCTTCATTATTCCAAAATTACACAATTTCTGTGTCTTTTGTACACGAAAGAATTGCCATCAACACAGACATTCCAAAGATATTCAATTCTAGATTACATAAAATAATTTATAATTATTTACAAATTAATAAACTTTGAATTTTTAAAAATAAGTTGATCCTGGTGTTTCTCCATATCAACCAATCAAAGGAAAAACAAATATTATAATGTTTGTAGGACTTCAAGGTGCTGGAAAAACTACAACTTGTACTAAGGTTTAATTAAATAAGTCAAATAAATTTATTTAAAAAATTAAAATAATATTTTTAGATGGCTTATTCTTATCAAAAGAAAGGATGGAAAACTTGCCTTGTTTGTGCTGATACTTTTCGTGCTGGTGCTTTTGATCAATTAAAGCAAAATGCAACAAAAGCTAGAATTCCTTTCTATGGAAGGTTAGTTTATTTTAAGTTATATATTTTTTACAATTTGTGAAAATAATTCCGCCTGTTTTTTACAATTGTAAAATAGGTTTTGTATAGAAAAGTGTGCGTAGGTGAAGCTTGCGGTTAAATTAGGCAGAGCTTAATAAACAAAAAAATAAATTAGTTAGCGTTTTTGCTCGGTAGTCCAGTGGATAAGGTTTCTGATTAATTGCGGAGAAAGGCCGCTGGTTCGAAGCCTGTCGGTGGCTATCACCCTTTTGTTGTTTTTAAATAAATTCTAATTTATATTCTTATTCCTAACAATACTTTTAAGTTATTCTGAAGTTGACCCAGTTTTAATTGCAGCAAATGGTGTAGATAAATTTAAACGTGACGGTTTTGAATTGATTATTGTCGATACTTCTGGTAGACATCAACAAGCTAAGGAATTATTTGAAGAAATGCTTCAAGTTTCGAATGCAATAGTTTGTTTTTATTTTTTTAACATTTTTTTATTCATAATTTTAGAAACCTGATAATGTTATTTTTGTAATGGATGCATCAATTGGACAGGTTTTTTTAAATAAAATTATTTAATAAAATAAATAAAAATATTTAGGCATGTGAAGAACAAGCTAGAGCATTCAAAAGTTGTGTAGATATTGGCTCTGTTATAATTACAAAATTGGATAGTCATGCTAAAGGGGGTGGTGCTCTTTCAGCGTTTGTTTTTATTTAATTTAAAAAATAAAAAATTTTAAAGAGTTGCAGCAACTAATTCTCCTATAATATTTATTGGTACAGGAGAGCATCTTGATGATTTTGAACCTTTTCAAGTTCAGCCGTTCGTGAAAAAATTGGTTTCTTTTCAATTAATTTAAAGTCTAATAAAATTATTTTTTATTATTTTTAAGTTAGGAATGGGTGATATTCAAGGACTTGTTGAAAAAGTCTCAGAAATGGGATTAGAGGATAATGAAGAACTTATAAAAAGATTAAAGCAAGGTTTTCTTTTTTTAATAGCATAAATATTTTAAATAAAATTTTAAGGACAGTTTACCCTTCGTGATATGTACGAACAATTTCAAAATATAATGAAAATGGGACCTTTTGGTCAAATTATGGTTTATTTAATTTTAATTTAATGAAAAATTATTTTGATTTATTTTAAGAGTATGATCCCCGGTTTTGGTTCTGATTTTCTTTCAAAAGGTAATGAACAAGAATCTATGGCAAGATTAAAAAAATTGATGACAATAATGGATTCAATGGCTGATGGAGGTTTTTTTATTTTTCCACAAAATAGAAGAGTATTATTTTTTTAATTTTTAAGAACTTGATCATCCAAAAGCTAATGATTTGTTTACAAAACAACCAACAAGACTAGCACGTGTAGCTAAGGGAAGTGGAACATGTGTAAATGAAGTTAAAGAATTACTTTCTCAATATAAAAAGTTTTCTGATATGGTTAAAAAGATGGGGAGTATGAAAGGACTTTTAAAGGTTTTTGTTAATTATTATTGAATTTATACTTAATTTATTTCTTAAGGGTAATGAAATGAATCCAAAAAATATAAATCCAAATCAAATGATCAAATTAAACCAACAAATGGCTAAAGTAATGGATCCTCGTGTTCTTCAACAGATGGGAGGATTGCCTGGACTGCAAAATATGTATATATTAATTTTAGATATAATAGAGAGATAAAAATTTGATTTTTTTCGTCAAGGTTTTGGTCTTTTTCTCTCCAGGGATCAGGCATAGAATTTTTTAACATCTCTCTCCATTTTTTGAGTAAAAAAGCCCAAAATTTATTTAATAAATTAAATAATTATTTTTTAAAATTATAGGATGAAACAAATGGGAGGAGGTGGTATGGGCGGACTTGGTGGAATGGGTGGTGGTGGAAAACGAAATAAATAAATAAAAATTGGACAATGTATATCTTATTAAATATATTTAACAAATTTATGTTTCTTTAATTTAATAAATTAGGGATACTCCTTTCTATTTGGATATATCTCCTGAGTCCTAACGTTTGAGTCCAGACTCGATTGAGTACTCACGATTTACCCATTTGAGTACCAAAAATTTATTTTATTTTATTCCTAACTTCGTTAAAATTCAACTAAATTTGTATTCTCATTCGATTCAGCTAGAAGAGCTCTTTTGAATAACTATAATTTATATTTTATATCATTCGTATATGGGAAAAAAATTTAAGAGAAGTACGAGTATTTATAATAGTGACTCAACCGGGAGGACTCAAATGGGTCAGCCCGAGAAGTCGCAAGACGAGAAGTCGCGGGCCATTCAGCGCGCAATAGTATATCAAATGCAGAATTAGAGATAAAAAGGAAATCAGAGACTACTTGCGACTTTTCGGCCTTCGAGGCGTGTCCCGACTTGATAACTGCTCCATTTTATTTTGATTTCTAAATTTAATACCAAATGTTTTATTTAGTATATATTGTGTGTTTTTTAAACTATTTTCTCAACGCTTCATGAAAGTTTTTTCCAGTGTACTGCATAGATATACTCGTTTCAATACAAACAAGGCTCCATTGATACTTTCACTGCTAATTTTTGGCTCAATTTGTATGGGATTGTTGGCTATTTTTTGGCAAGAAACGCTTTGGTTATTTGGAACGGAACATTCTTTAGCACTTATTTTCTTTACTTTTTGCATGGCTTTGGTTTGTTTTTAATTTTACTATTTTTTGGTTTTTAGAATTTCTGATTTTTCTTTACTAGCATAAATTTTTAGATGAATTTTACATTTGTTTCTATATTTAAACGTTTTTAGGGTATCTCTCAATATAAAAAGTTTTCTTTTATTATTCCTCAATATATAAAAATTTAATTTTTTTAGAGTAATGAAATGAATCCAAAAAATATAAATTTTAACAAAATGACCGAATTAAACCAACAAATGGCTAAAGTAATGGATCCTCGTGTTCTTCAACAAATGGGAGGATTGTCTGGACTGCAAAATTTGTATATTAATTTTAAATATAATTAATAGAGAGCCAAGGTTTGGGATTTTTTATACCCATAGTCCAGTCGAGGAATTTTTTGATAATTTCGAGATTTTTTTGCTGGGCATGAGATTTTCTAGAGTCCAAATACTTACATGAGTCCATGAATCAGATCAATAAATTAAACAAAGATGCCAGTTCCAGAATTTTTAGATTCTTGATTGAGATTGTCTTGTTCTTTTTTTAAATTTTTTTATTATAGGATGGAACAACTACACGGAGGAAGTGGTGATATGGCTGGGGCCTATGCGAAATGCATCATATCTGTGATATGGCATGCCATCTTTATGACATGTCATATGTATCTGTTTAAATTGTATCATATGTAATATATGATATCATATTTATGATATCACATGCCGCATATGATTCGCCGATATGATACGGGGATATGACTGCTACAAATGACGTCGTGTCATATGCGGATGTCATATATAAATTATTCTGTTCGAATTAAAAATCGTACATATGATATGATGCCTACTTATGATTTCTCCCATTTTTGGGAAATTACGGTCAAAAGAGTCGAAATGTAAAAATGTTTTGCCTACTTTGATATTTTATCCAATAAATTTCGAAAACCAAACCAATATTTATGAAATTATAGGACGAGTTAATTCACTTTTTGGAATAAATTAACAGAATTAAGTGATTTATATTCTCATTTTTGGCCATTTTATATAAAAAAGTGACTTACCATCCATTTACCCTTCATGTGGATGTCCCTAAATCGGTAATTAGTCGATTGGAATTGGATGGAATGTAGGATATATTATTATAGAACTTTAAGTAGTGAAGAGCAGTGATGGAAAGTCCCAAAATTTCTACTGGAACCGGTTCCAGTTCTGGAACCTGTTTTTGAATTTTTGCAGTTCCAGTTCCGGAACTGCATTTTTAATTTTCATAGTTCCAGTTCCAAACCGGTCCCAGGAATCAACCAGTTCCGCAGTTCCAGTTCCGGAACTGGAACTTTCCATCACTGGTGAAGAGTAGAACATACATATGGGAAATAAGATTTGTATATGTGAGAAACTTTTATCCCGCCTCTAATGATACTAGCTGGGATAACTGAAAATATGTGAAATTTTGAATAATATAAAAGACCTCAATTAAATTGAGAAAAGTTGGAATAAGTCAGAGATTAAATATATTAGGAAAGAAAAGACGTAGTTGAATTGCTAAACTTTAGAAAAAATGGAGATTAAAGAAAATAGGGCAACTATAGAAAGACCAAGAGCACACAGTGATTTTGGCTTTGAAAATAATAATGATTAACAAAATGCCTTTGAAAAGATGAAGAAAAAAATTTTTTTAATTTGAATTTTAAATAAATTCTGTGTGGATTGACATTTTATCCGAAGCCAATAAAATTATCGAAATAAAGCCTAGGGCAGTTAAATTTTGCTCAAATATAATATTTTAAAATGTTTATTTTTTTAAATTATAAGAACAATTTCGATGTTGTCCTTATAACGATAGTGACTGAGAGATGTACAAATTTTTCAAAATAAAAAGTTGTAGAAAAAATATCTAAAGTAGGATAAAATATATTAAAAATTTTTGGAGTGAAGTTTTTTTGCCTTCAGATTCCGAAGGTGAAATAATGGAAGAAAATGAAAATATACATTTAGATAAATTTTTTTTAATAACAAGACGATCCAAAATGTTTTTAGGGCCTTTAGACATGCTACTAATTTAGATGAATAAATATAGACTTATAACTTTTGAAAAAATTGTGTTAAAAATTTATATTTTATATCATTTGATAGAGGAGAATGTTTACTATGATATACCAAAAAATCAAAATTTTACCTCCTCTCATCTAAAAGATATAAATTTTTAAAGAAGCCTACCCCCATGCGTGTATGCACTTTAAAGTGGATACACCCGCATATGATTTTTGTTGGGAGGACGTATCATATCGCAGATATGACACGGTTTAATTCGAACAGACATATGACATGTCAGCGGAAAAATCATGCGCCGCATATGACATGTCGTAAATATGATATCAGAGGCTTGATATCATACCTATGATACAATTCAAACACGCATATGACGGCTACGTATGACATGTCATAAATATGATACAACATATGATGGCCCGATATGATTTTTCATATGACACAATTCAAACAGAAACTTTACATATGACATGTCATAGATATGGCATGTCATATCACAGATATGACGCATTTCGCATAGGCCCCTGGACTTGGTTAAAAGAAATAAATAATGTAGTAGGTTGATATGTGACAATGTTTATTTCACCTAATTTTCTTTCCTCAAATTTATGTTTTTTTTAATTTAACAAATTAGGTATTTGTATAAATTTGTGCTAAGCATAAAAATTAAATTTTTTTAATTAATTCATCAATTTAAAGCATTTTTATTTGTTTTTATAATATTTTAGTTATAATTAGTATGTACTTATATTAGTTTTTATTTTAGTAATCGTGTGTTGTTCTTCAAATTATTTATTCTCAACGATGCTTTCGCGAAAGTTTGTTCCAATTTTTGCAGCAAAAAGATTTGAGTTTGTTTATTTTTTATTATGAATCCAATTTTAATTATATTTTAAGAAGCAAGGCTGTTAGCTATCAATATGTTGCACATCCAGTGACTGGAAAACTGCCACCAACTTTGGAAGAATTTGATCCTATCAATCCTGGAGAATGGCAGATTGGAGTATTTTTTTTTAATTTTTAACGTTTGCTTTTTAACCTTTAAATTTAAGGTTGGAGGGAAGATTCTTCCTCGTCTTCCAGAGGGCACTCGATGTGGTCAATTGGTTATGGGGAAGTATGGACTTTATGATCCAAAAGTTAGGGAACTTCAAGATCGACTTTGGGTATTTACTTTTATTTTTAATTTTTCTTGATTTTCATAAATCTAAAAATTGAAAAATTCCTTTTTTCGAAAATTTCCCTCACATATTTAACTAAAAGTTATATATTTTTAAAGGAAGGCACTGCTGGAGGAACACTTCCAACGGAGACAGCAACTCCTTATTTGAGAAAGTGTCGCGATTTTTTAGGCGTTTGTGTTTTTATTAGCATCTTTATAAGCCTCCATAGTATGGCTACATTGCTTTGGTCAACTAAAGAGGATCCTCTTTGGCCTTATTCTTTGTTTAACAAGAAGAAAGAATAGAAAATTTGCGTATAATTTGTAATAACGATAGAATATAGGGATGAAAAGTAATTTTAATTTGAAAGTGTTATTTTAAATATTGGGAGATTTGGAGATATTCTGGACTTTGATTTTTATTTTTGGGTTTGTTAACTTTTAGCTATTTTTATAAATTTAATTGGGGGTTTTATAATTTTACTTGTCTGAATGGTAAAGACCTTGTCTTGATCGAGGAACTAAAAATTAAAAAGGTCACAATCCAACACAATTAATGTCCAGACAAATCGTTTTAGTGTGTTGTTTATCAATTATAAAAATGTATTTTTGTGACTAATAAATTTTTTATTTTTATACATTATCTGTGGCTAAATACAAATAATTTATCTTTTCTTTTGTTTTAAAAACTTTATTTTTAACTTTATGCTTTAGAAAATGGTCAACATAACTGCGTTTTTGCTTGTTATAATGTTTGGTTCAAGGCATATTTTTTTTTTTAATTTTATTTTATTAAAATTTATATTTTTTCAGTACTTGGTTAACGATAAATGCAATTTGGGTTGAATTGTCTTTATACACAAGCCGTTTGCCTGAAGGATGGTCTCTTCCCTCTTATCTTTCTTTAATCATTCAGGTTTGCATATTTTCAATAAAACAATTGGGTCTTATTTTTTATGATTTACTCTTTAATCTTTAAGGCAGCCTGTCTTCTAACTCTAATCTATAGTGTATTGCATAGATATACTCGTTTCAATACAAACAAGGCTCCATTGATACTTTCACTTCTAATTTTTGGCTCAATTTGTATGGGATTGTTGGCTATTTTTTGGCAAGAAACACTTTGGTTATTTGGAACTGAACATTCTTTAGCACTTATTTTCTTTACTTTTTGCATGGCTTTGGTTTGTTTTTAATTTTACTATTTTTTGGTTTTCTATAATTTCTTTACTATCATAAATTTTTAAATGATTTTGCATTTCTACATTTAATCGTTTTTCAGGTTTGTGCTTCATCAAATCTTTTCTTCATGCCGTACATGGCTGATTTTCACAATTCTTATATGAGTGCTTATTTTTTGGGAATGAGCTTTAGTTCTTTTATTCCAAGCTTTTTCAAACTTGTTCAAGGTTATTTTATTTTGATATATTTAAAAATAGTTAAAAACTTAAATATTTTTTTATTTTAATTTTTTTATTTTTTAAATTTAGGAGTGGGGAAATACACTTGTGTTGATCATTTATTACCTAATGGTACAACTAAACTTGTTGCAGTCCCGACAGACCCTCTTTTTTCAATCAAAATATACAATTCATTAATTTTTGTTTGGATGAGTATTGCAACTGCTTCTTTTGCTATTCTTCACTGGAAGTTTGAACACGTTAAAGAAAAAAAGAAAATTAGTGGAACTCCTCAAATTGCTGGTGAAAATGCTTTTGCTGAAGTTGTTAGAGAACAAATTGATGAAAATACAGATGAACATAGACCGCTTAATGTAAGTTGAGATAAAAGTATAAAAACATGTTTATTTATTAAATAAACATTATCTTATGAAAAAGTTTATTTTATTAAAAACATGTTTGTCTAAAACATTTTTATGAAAAACATGTTTTATTTGTCTAAAACATTTTTTTAATTTTATAAAAACATGTTTATTTTACCTTTCCCAAAACATGTTTGTATTAAAGTGTTTTATTCGTTAAAAATGTTTTCTGTTTCTTTAAAACTTTTAATAAAACATTTAGTCAATACCTGTACAAGAAAACACTGCAAACATTAAATTGCAGAATTTTGGAGGCAGAATGCGATATTGGATGCTAATCTCAATGTTAACCTTAATTAGTGCAGAAATGAATACAATTATTCCTTCAGTTCAAAGTTATGCTACACTTGCTTATTCAATGGTTTTTTTTTTACATTTTTCTAAATTTTTATTTATTTTTCTTTTTAGGTTACCTATCATTTGGCATTAACACTTTCTAATATTTCACATCCTCCAGCCAATTTTTTACCAATTTGGTGTAAGCCTAGTTCAATATCTATCATTTTTTTCTTGACTGCTATTTGCACAGGTTTTTATTAATCATTTTTATTTTGACTTATTTTCCCAATTTTAAGTTAGTACCGCTTTTATTTTTGTTTTGGCACTTCAAAGTCCTGAACCGATACTTCGCAATTCTTATCCATTTATTGGAAGCTTTCTTTCGGTATTTCTTTTTAATTTAAAATTTTAATTTATTTTATTTGTTTAGGTTGGCGCATCTGTTCTAGCAGGATTTTTATGCTCATATCTTCGAACACTAATCACTGGATTGGTCAGAAGTGAACAAGCAAATAGTGAAAAAGCTTTGTTTTGGTGTGGATTCTTTATGCAGGTATTTTATAATTTTTAGAATTTTTTTTACATTTTTGAAAATTTTATTTTTTATATTATGAGTAAGGGTATTTCCTTAGAATTTTTATTTTCTTTAAAAATATGCCTCTAAGATTGGCTCGGTGATTGGAGCATGTGCAATGTTTCCTTTAGTTAACTACTACAACATTTTTAAAAAAAGAGATCCTTGTATTACTTAACACTTTTTTAACAACTTTAAACAACAAAAATTTTTTTATAAAATTCTTTTTAAAATATTTTTAATCATTATTTTTTGTGCCTTAATTTTTTAACTATCATACATTCCATTTTAACTAATTATTTTTTTAGTACAAAGCATTTTTTATTTTTCATATTAAAACGAAATTACTCAGTAAAATTTTTTTTAGCTGAAATATTTTTACTAATTAATTAATTTTTTCCATAGGTTACTAGAGATAATTTAAACATTTTTATATTTAAAAATAAGTACAAATAATACAACATATACATACATATTTTTAAGTAATTTTTTATATAAGGTGTACTTGTTTTCTACCAAAAAATCGTTCAAAATCTGTTGAAATGAGATAACCTTTTTGTTCAGTATCCAATTTCTTAAAAAGATTAATAGGTGAATATTTAAGAATGTTTTTATTTGTTCTTTTTAAAGTAGTATTTGGGAGAATGTTTTTATTTCTTTTTTTAATGTTTTAAGTTTAATAGAAGTTTTGAAAAAGTTAAAAAAAAATTTTCTATTTTGAATGTTTTTAAATGTTTCTAAGGATTTTTTTATGTTTAGAGAATTTTTTTAAGTTTAATAGAATGTTTTTAGAGTTATATAAATGTTTCTGAGATTTGAATGTTTTGTGTTAATGTTTTTTGAAGTAGTGTTTAGAGGAATGTTTTGATTCTTTTTTAAAATGTTTCTAAGGATCTGTTGATGTTCGGAAAATAATGTTTTAATTTTAATATATGTTTTAAGTTTAATAGAATGTTTTGAGAAAGTTTAAAATATTTCTAAGATTTTGAATGTTTTTTTAAAGTTTTAGAACAATAATATTGTATGTTTACCTCAAATAGAAGAAATGCTCTTCGATTAATTGCTCTAGTAAATTCTTGTTCAGGCGATGATGATTCCCTTTTTGAGTTTCCTCCAACAAAAGGAACAAAACTAGCAATACCTGGGGCGGCTGTAGGTGTTGAAACTGCTGATGCTAAAAGAGCCTAAAAATAAAAAAAATGTTTTTTGTTTTTTTTGACACTTAAAACCCTTTATTTAAACTAACCGCAGTTTTAAATGTAGTAGGTGGTCTTGATGAATGTTCTAACGATTTTTTTTGTTTATTATCGACAACACAACTAGTATTATTGCTAATTAAAGAACAATCTTCAACCATACTTGTTGTTTCACGTCTAATTGATGATCCTTGCATTCTTTTTAGTTCGTTTTGTTCACTTTTTCCTCGAAGGGTGAAAATAGATTTTATAAATTCCAAAAATTCCTGTAAAATTTTGATCGTTTTTAGTGTATTTTTGATTTTTTTTTAATATTTTTATTTACAATAATATGTAAACGATAATAATGTTCATTAAAGTTGGAGAATTTAAGCATTTTATTTTATAATCTTTATTTTTCCTAATATTCCCAAAATATTATTTATCATTATTTTTTTATTTATTTTACAATTTTTTTTTAAAATTTCCCCAAAATCTTTAGCTTTGTTCTCTCCTTTCCTCTGCTTACAGGAACCCCAACCACAATATATTTTTTAATCAAATTTAAATGTTACTAACCTTATAACTAATTTGGCCATTATTATTATTTACATTTTTATTAATAAGTCTCATAATCCATTCAGCATTTGATTCTGGGCTTTCATTACAAAGTTGGGCTAATGATACAACCATATCCTTTAAATATATTTTTATTTATTTTTTAAATTCTTTTTAATTTTTGTTTATTTTTTAATTTAATTTTTTCCTTTTTTCTACTAAACTATTTATTTATTTATTTTTATTATTTTTTACTTCTTACTTTAAATGACAATTGTTCTTGATGGGTTCGACAAAAAGCATGAAACACTCGTTCTAAATAGGTGTCCTGTAAACTTTTTTGATTAAAAAAAGACATTTATCTTTTTTATTTTTAACATTTAATCTGTCAGGCATAAATCCTCCAAAAAGACGTTTAAATTCCGTAAAGTTCATTCTTCCAGTTGGGCATTCCTTTAAAACAACAATATTTTTTAAATTATATATTTTTTAAATAATATTTGTTTGGGAATTTTAATTTTATAAAAATTATTACATTTTTAAATCGGTTGTAAGTATATTTAAGCCAACTCAAAGAAAAACGATTTGCAGTTAATTGTTGTAATTGTTCTAGGCTAGGTGGACGTTCGGGGGGTTCAATTCTGCTTAGGTCATCCAGACTGGTAGTATCCATAACTATATATTAAAAATTATTTTTTTTTTAATTTTTAAGAAAATTCCTAGCCTTAGTTTTTTGGTTTTTTAAAGTTAATTTTTTAGACTATATTTTTTAAAGCTTTAAGAAAAAATGTTTTTTATGGCAAAAAAAAAGCTTTATCTATTAGTATGCGCATGAATAAATTTATAAATTTCTTTATAAAAAAAAGAGGAAACTGAGAATGGAAATTATAAAGTAAAAGAGGGGGGTAAGCTATTAGTCTACACTTGTAAGGAGAGACTTAAAAAAGCGTAAATACTTCTGGCTTTTTTCTTTGCTGTGCGCTATGAAATTTACTATTTTTGAATTTTTAAACGTGAAAAAAAAATTTTTTTAACTTAAAAAATTTTAGGTAATTTTTTTAAGATAATTTGAAATTTTGGATTCTCTTTATTTAAATTTTATGGTGCACAGCTATTTATAACTAATACATATTACTTTGTTTTTAAAGCCTTTAAAGTTCCTTTTTTTCCTCCAATCCATTTTCCATATTTTTTTCTAGTAAGGGAATTAGACGACAAACAAAAAAAAGAAAAAAAAACTAAAAAAAAATAAAATTTTACTACTTACTATTGGCTTCTAGCAATTTTTATGTGTTCGATAAAGTAATTTTAATGAGTCTTGAGGGAAAAAAAGAAGGAAGAGAAAAATGGGATAAATGTGAAAAGGGACATGTTATAGCAAATAATAATAAATAAAACTAAACAACTGGCAACATTTTAAATAAAAATTATTAATTTAAAAAAAGTTGATTTTGGGAAGTAAAAATATTTATTATTTAAATTGTTGATTTTTGGTAAAGTATAATTGAATATGTTTTGTTTGTTGTTTTGTGAGTTTGTATGTGTGAATGTTTTGTTTGTTGTTTTATAAGTTAGTATGTGAGAATGTTTTGTTGTTTTATGAGTTAGTAAGTGAATGTTTTGTTTGTTTTTTATAAATTAGTAATTGAATGTTTTATAAAATTAGTATGTGAGAATGTTTTGTTGTTTTATGAGTTAGTAAGTGAATGTTTTGTTTGTTTTATAAATAAGTAATTGAATGTTTTATAAAATTAGTATGTGATAATGTTTTGTTTGTTTACGAGTTAGTAAGTGAATGTTTATAGAGGTTCCTCACTTAAGTCTCTTTTATCCCCATGTATGTCCTCCCTCTTTTTAACAATTTCCGGTCCCTAGAGGAGATATATATTAGCAAAATTTGTATCATCTATTTTATATAAGTCATTTTTAACACATAAAAATAGCATATAGCTTACATAAAGTATTAGATGGAAGTGCGGAAGAAGAGTGCATGAAATCTGATCCGTTCTTTTAAATGTGCATAACAAAATAGAAAATAAAATGTCAAAAAAATAGATATTTTTGTGTCTCAAAAATATTAAAAAATAAAAGTAAAAGGAGAGAAAATGTTAAAAAGAAAGAATTTTTTAGTTTTTTTGCAAAAAAATTCCATGCTTTTTTTATTTGGCTTTTTGTCTTTGTTTAAAAGTTTTCTTTTTTTAAAGTTAATTATTTTGCCCTTTTTTCTGCTTAACTTTTTTGATCACACTCATCAATCTATTTAGCGAGTTTTTTAGTTAAAAAATTCTTAAATTATTAGTATATCCAGAATATCAACAAATCTACTTTTTAAGGTTTTTAGCTTGTTTACAACGTTATATTCCACTATCCAAAAGATCAACACCTTTTGAACGTTCTTTTTAATCCATGGATTATTTACTATAAATCTAATGTTCTTCTATTTTATACTTTCATCCTACCAATCATTAATAAATTTTATAAAAAAGAGAAACTCAAATATGTGGTTAATGTTGATCTTTTGGATTTTTAACATTTTGGGTTGACTAACAAAATCTTTTTAGGTATTTATTTTTTAACTCACAATTTAAGCAATTAAACAATTTCTTTCATTTAAAAATAAACGGATTAATATACCAACTGGGAAATATTTGAACTAAAATCAAAAAAAAAAATAAAATTGATGGTTATGAATGAAATTTTATTCTTTTACTTTGTTTTATTCTTTATATCCGTTTTTAATCCATTTTTCTCTTTAAACTTAATTTAGATTGAAATATTTTTTTTAATTTCTAATTTGGTTTTAATTTATAAGAAATAGTATATAAATGATGATTATTTATTACACTTTCACATTAATTCCCATTCTTCTCTTGGAATTAAATTCATTTGAGAAAAAAGTTTTCTTCTATGTATGAATAAGTTTCCTATGTTATAGGTAAGTTGGTAAACAGAGCTTGTAATTTGATTTTTTAAATGTTTTGAATATTTAACTGTGTTTTAATGTTTTTAATGAGTTTTTGATGTTTATGATAATGTTTTGCATATTTAACTATGTTTTAATGTTTTGAATGAGTTTTTGATGTTTAAAAGATGAATGTTAATAGATATGTGTTTTTTAATGTTTTAAGGAGTATTTTACGTTTATTTTAATAAATTTAAAATTTCAAAGATCATTAACAAATTTTCATTTTTAATTTTTAAAATATTATTTTAGAAAAAATGTTTAAAAAAATCAAATTTCCATGTATATTACTATTTTGAGTTTGTTTATTTTCTTTGATTTTCTTGATCTTTAATCTTTTAATATCTATATTTAAAAATATTTAATTTAAAAAATGTCTGTGAGGTTTCTATTTCACATATTTTTATAATTTTTTTTGCATTATCACCCAAATTTTCTAGTTGTAACTGTTTGCGGTGGGCGTATTTTTTGATTAAAAAAAAAAAGATTTTTAAATTTTTTATTTTTTTTATTTATCTAAACTTGGTCATTTTTTAACATATTGACGTTCTATTTTAAAAATTTTTATTAAAAAAATAAATTGTAGATCACTTCAACCCTTTTACACACATGTTTTCTACTAATATGTCCTTAATGCCAAAAATATATATTTTCGTTTTTATTTTCTAAACTTCCGAGTCCTCAAAACATATGTTATTTTTCTTAAGCTTTAAAAATATTTTTTCTAAAAAAAACTTTGTTGACGCTGAAAAATCACTTAAAAAGGATTTCCGATCATTTTTATTTTTATTTATTTTTTTTATTTGCTGCTTTGCCCACCCGCATTTTTTCTTTATATTTTTTATTTTTACTTATTTCTTTCTGACGCAAAACCTTAGGATACTCTTTGTTGATTCTTTTCTGGATCATTCTTAAGTTCACGCCTAATAACTTGGAAAATACTCAAAAACATATTTCAAAAACTTGAATTTAATTTAAAAGCCTAAATTTAAAAACATATTCAATTTAAAAGCAAGCATAAAAACATTCATAAACCTAAAAACATTAAAATATAACAAACTTAAAAACATTAAAACATACTTAAAAAATTAGAACATAACAAACTTAAAAATAACATCATAAACTTAAAAACATCTCTTAAAAATATATAATAAACATTTTTATATGTTTTTATTTTATAAAAATTTTCTACAAGTTTTAATTCTTTATTGGATAATACCAAATTTATTTTTTAAGTTTATTCTTGTTTGAGTAATCCAGACTTAATTTTCCTCTACTAACAACAAACACCACAACTCATTTTTTCTCTTTTTCGCAAACTTAAGAAAATCTTTAAATAAATATATTCTTTTTTCTTCTTTTAGTTTTGTTGTTTGTCTTATATATTTTCTGACCTGTTACTTTTCTCTTTTTTTAAATCTTTTTACTTTATCTAAAACTTATATTTTTGAAAATATTCAAAAATAATTTTTTACAGATTTTTTAATTTATTTGTTATAATTTTAAATGGGCCCAAATGAAAATAATAGTTTTTATTCAAAACAACATTTAACTAATAATAATGCTTTTCTACTTATGGAGGGTTAGTTTAATTTTTAATTATTATTTTTTTTAATTATAAAAATCTTAAATTTGATTGGGTTTACTCAATTAAAAAAAATATTGAGAAATTATATAAAAATATTATATTTTTAGAACAAAATTCAAACTCAACAGCAACATCCCCATTTCCCCAAACTTTAACAAATATTTCAACAAATCCAACAATTCATAATAAAATTTATTCAACAAATTTAGTAGTAGAAGAAGAACCTAGTTCAACAACTGAAGAATTGCCTGAAGAATGGAATAATTGTGTTAATCAAAGTCTTGGTGGATTAACTGATTTGAGAGTACATGAATTAAAGGTTTGTGGTTTTTTTAAAAAATTAGTTTAGTAGAGTTGATATTTTTTAGTTGTTTTGGGGACATTCCAATGGACTGACCTGTGGGTATTCTTATAATTATCATGTTTTGACTGACAGTTTTTAAGTTTTCTAATTCAGAACTAATATGGGCCAAATAATTTTACATATATCCTTGAAAAAAAATATTATTTTTAGCAGCATTAAAAAAAATTCCCAGACAGACTGCTGTCTCTTAAAATATTTGATTTATATTCTATTTCCCCCAATTTATTTAGACGGAATGTAAAAAGAGGCAATTGGCAGTTTCTGGATCTAAACAACAGTTGATTGACCGTCTTCAACCTTTTGAACATCAAATTATGTTGCAGCAAAAAAAGGATTCTTTTCTTTTATTTAATGAAGAAAAAAAGAAAAAGAAGAACGTTATGGTTGTTGATAATATTTGTGAAAACGGCTGTTGTTCTTCTCCTTCAGTTATTGATGCGGTTAGTTGTAAAAAAAATAAACAAAAAGGGGAGATTATTATTAAAATAAAAATTTGGTATAAATCAGTTTTATGATATAAATTTTATTAAATAAATTTTATTAAATATTTAAGGTTATTGACTCAGTTATTGATGGATCTGGCTTTAATGAAGAACGAAATTTAAATTGTAGTAAAAATACAAAATTGGATAGTAAAAGAGGTTCTAATATTAATAAAATAAAAAAGGAGAATCAACTAATGATGTCAAAAAATAATAAACAAAAAAGGAATGGGACAGCTAAAACTGTTAGACAAAAGGTTTAAAATTTTTCATAAATTTTTTTTTAATTTTAAAATTTAGGGTATCTTCACATTAGGCAGTTGTAATTTAGAAAAATCAAAAATGTTTATTAACGATCGCTGGAAATCTTTTTTGGGTAATTTAACCACAGAAAAGTTGTCAAATATTGGTTGCAAATGCTGTTCTTGTGGGTACAATAATAATACAATTTTAAAAAATAAAAATTTGGAAAATAATGAAGGATGTTTAAAAACAGCAGAAGAAAATAAAATAACAGAAGAAGAAGAAGTGGTAGAGGAAAAAATTGAAATTGGTGAATTAGAAGAAGATAAGGAAGAAAAAAATGAAGAAATAAATGAAAATAATAAAATAGAAGAATCTTTAGAAAATGAAAAAACTTTTAGCTTTGCGCAAATGGGATCTGGAGGACAAGTTAGTTTTTTTTTAAAAAACATTTAAAAATAATACTTTTAGTTTACTCCTTTGGAACCAGCTGATATCAGCATTGTTATCTCCGAGGAAAATAAAAGTTGTAATAATAAAGACAAAAACTTGATAGACAAAGAAGAAAATCTTAAACAACAAAAACAACAACAATTACCTCGAAACGACCTTAATAATTCAAAAACATTTTTAGAATTACCTCAAACAATTATAAATAATAATAGAATTAATTTATTATCAACAGATAAACAACAAAACATTAAAAAAAATAATAATGTTTATTGTTGTCAACAATGCTGTTGTTCACCTTTTCCTCCTTTTTTGCCGCCTTCACCATGTTTAGTAGATGTTTGTGTTTCAAGTTTAGACAATCAAAAACAACATCAAAAACAACAACAAAATGAACAAAACCAACAATATCAGCAAAAACATCAAATAGGACAGCAAAAACATCAAATAGAACAAAATCAACATTTATCTGTTTCTTTGATTAGAGAACAAGAAAATAACAACATTAATAACTTAAGAAACACAAGATGTTTTTATTGTATAGAAGAAGAAAACCAACAACAACAACAAACTTATTTTTCCGGAAACGAACAAATATTGAGTGCTGCAACATTATCAAAACATGAAGAATTGTTAAGACAACAACAACAAAAAATTACAGAATTACAACAAGAATTAGCAAATTCTCAAATAGGTTTGCTTATAAATTTTAAAATTAAAATTTTGGGTTTGGTCTGTTTAAAAAAACTGTTTTTTTAATAAAGTATTCTTAGAAGAATATTTACGAAAAAAAAAATATCCAAGAAATAAACATTTTTCGATAAAAATGAACATGTAAACATTTGAAGCAGAAAACAAACAACAATTAGATTTTATTATTAATAAAATTCGCAAATTAATCGGAGAATTGCGAAATAATTTTCACATTTTAAATAGCTTTACAAAAACACCAACAAATGTTAGCAGAAGCGAGACGGGCATCGCAGCCTAGAGATCCGGAAACTGGGATTGTTTTTGGACAGGTGTTTTTTTTTGTTTTGTTTTTATATTTTTTGTATTTTATTTTTTTACTTTAAATGTTTAGGTGGAATATTGGCTTGGAAAACTCATAAATACGTACAAAGAACAACAATTAACATTACAAAGACAAATGATAGGACAACGAGCGTTAATTTATGCTGAACAAAAGCTTCAGGTATATAATAATAATATTATCTTATATAAATTTTTTAATTTTTTAAAAAATAGGAGGAATTACATACAGAACAAGCAGTTCAAGATATTTGTAGACTTATAGGACAAGAATCAAAAACAGCATTATTAATAGTTCAACTTTTGAGGCGTTATCAACTTGAACGAAATGTTATATCTACTACTAATAATAATTTAATAAATCAATCACATTCCGAAAATTTAATGAATGTCCATGAAGAAGAAGAAAGTGATGAAACTTTAGTATCTTTAACAAAAACAAAAAGAAAAAATAAAAAACAAGAAAAAAATCAGAATACAACAAATACCTTAAATAATATTAAACGTAAAGGAGGGGGACGTAGTAAATCTGCTTTGGAGGGATTAATTTCTACTACAAAAGAACAAAAAAATAATAGTGGTTTAAAACGTTCTGGATGTTTTGATAGTAGCAACAATATTAATCAAAAACGGCCAAACTCATCTTTGGGTAATTTATTTAATATTATTTTCCGGAAATGTTTCTTCCGTAAAAAACATTTGTTTTTCCTGTTAAACAATTTTTCCTGAAACTTTTCTTTTTAAACAATTTTTCTTGAAAACTTTTCAGGAATGGAAACTTTTCCTGAGAAACATTTTTTCCTGAAACCTTTTTAGGAATTTTCCGGAAACTTTTCCTGAGAAACAATTTTTCCTGAAACCTTTTCAGGAATTTTCCGGAAACTTTTCCTCTACATATTTTTATTATATATTAATTTTTATTAATAAAACAGGAACAACAAACAACTCTTCATTGTTTGTTGTTAATAATAATACAAATAATTCTGTTGATATGGAAGAGATTTTTCGCTCAGTGCTTGAAGGAAATTATGTTAATAATAATCAACCTAACAGTAATAATTCTCATCTTTCCACAACTTTAATACATTCTAATAATATTAATGAAGAATTTAGTTCAAATGAAAATAATAATTATGATAATTTGAGAGAATCTAAATTATTTATAGAAAATATAGAACAATCATCTTTTAATAATATTCATAATCAAGAAATGGAAAAAACAATGCAAGATTTAATGGAAGTATTACAAAATGATCAAAATCAAATAAATTGTAATAATAATATTCAATGTTGTATAAATTCCAATCAAACAACAACTAATCATTTAGCCAATATTTTGGCGGCTGAAGAAGCTGAAGAATTAAATGGAAATAATTCCTCTGATATTTTTTCTTCTTTCACTACAACTGATTCAACAACATTATTCCAAGATTCATACACTCCTTTAGAACAACAACAAACTTCAACATCATTCACAACAACTCAAATAAATCAATTAGAGTATAAACAAAATAATAATAATAATGATATTTCTGAAGATACAACTATTTTTTTTTCGTCATGTGAGGAAAATGAAAGAGTAAGTTTTTTGAATAATATTATTATTGTTATTTGGAGAGGAATTTGACCAATTTTTTTATTTTTTTATATTTTTAAAATTAATTTAGGCACTTGACTGGTTGGATACTTTTGACTCTTTCACAACAGTTTTTTGATTCCTTTTTTTAATTAGATTTTTGTTTTAATTAGATTTTAATTAATATACTTAATTAGTCAGGTAGAAAATAGTAAAATTGTCTTAGGAGCACACCCAATTTATTCGCAAAATTTTTTTTTATTTTTCAGTCAATTTTGGGTGTAAAATATTTTTTGCGAATAAATGGGGTGTGTACAAATAAAAATGTTTACAACATTTTTGTAAAATATTTAAGGGTTGTTTTAAAAATAAACAAATTATATAGTGAAAATAAACTTGAAAAAAATTTAAATAAACTTAACAAAACAACCCTTTTTTACAAACTTGTCTAATTAACTTTAAAAATTTTATTAAGCTCAAAATTCCCCAATCATTTTAAAAATGTTCCTCCTATTTTAACAAATTATTAGTAGAGAAAAATTAATTAATTAATTAACACTGCCTTATTTTAAATAAATAATATTTTTAATTTTTAATATTACCAACCTTCATTTTTAAAAAATAATTGAAATTGTAGTTTACGTATAGACCAATAAATACTGGCAAAACATTCATTCATCAATGATTCATTTCGATTCTTTTTTTTTAATAAAATTAAATAATATAATTTTTAAATTCAAAAAAATATTAAAAATATTTTAAAGATTAAAAAAAATTTTTTTTAATTTTACCGGAAAGGGTCGAGGTGCTGGTTTAAAAACTGATTTTGCAGCATTTAAAATTTCACTTCTACAAAATTTAAAAAATTTAGGAAGAATATAGAAAATACTAACGATTTTCGACGATAAGATTGTTCTTGAATTCTGGCAGTCATTTTCATAAATTTTGATTCTTTTCCGAACATAATGTGCGCGAGAGATTTTATATTTTAAAAAATATTAAAGGAAGGATTTTAATAAAATAGATTTTTTGATAAAAAGTGAAAAATTGAAAAAAGAAGAAAAATTTGTCCTAAGGAAAAATTGAAAAAAGAAGGCGAGAAAGAAGAAAAAGTGAAAAAAGGGGGGTTAACGCAAAATAAAATAAAAAAAGCAATTTGCTACGAAATTAAATCTTAGCGGTAAAAGGACTCTGAGATAAGGAAAAAAAGGAAAAAATTGTGGTTTGAGGGCAGGGGACGAGGACGAATTATATATAAATTATATAAAAAAAGGTTGAATAAAAGCTGAGAAATGCAAAGAAAATAACTGAGGAAATGACTGAGAACGACACTTGTATTTTTTTTTGAACATATCAAATTTAAATTAAAATATCAAATTTATATTTTAACTCACTTTTTCATGAGTTATTATATTTTAGAATAAATTTTAAATTGTGATTTTGGAGGTATTTTATAAATAATGTAGTTTTTGCGACTACGTGGCTTGCGACAAATGGTCTTCGAATTTTGCGAGTCCCGACATTTCGTGACAGAAATAGCACGACATTTCGTCCCAAAGGCAAAAAATCGTAAGCTCGGGTAAACGAAATGTAGTTTTTTTGCCGTTGAGACGAAATGTCGTGTGACCTGAAAGGTATAGGAGCCCGATTTTATTTCTAATTTATTATTATTTCTTTTTTGTTATTAATAAATATAAATATTTTAGTTAATGTCTTCTAAGGACGTAGATCAACAAGACGAATTTCCTGATTTAATTTATAATCCACACGAACTTCTTAAAGGTTTTTTTTTAATTTTGTTTATTTAATTTTACTTTTTATTTTTAGTTTTGCCAAAAAATAAAAATGCTATAGTGTCTGGCAAATACAAATATTTCCATTATTGCCAGAATGGTTTTGATGATGTTGGTTGGGGTTGTGCTTACAGATCTTTTCAAACAGTTTGTTCTTGGCTAAAAGAGCAAAATTATATTACTTGGCATATACCCAGTCATAGAGAAATACAACAGGTTTTTTTAATTTATTAGGTCAAATGGGTGCTTCAAAACTTGAAAACATAAAAAAGACGGCTTAAACTTTTATATTAGCATCGACTTTAATATTTTATTTTTCTTATAAATCCCTGGGATTGCTTTATTGACTTGTTCAACAATAAATTTTTTAATTTTTTAGTGTCTTGTTGATATTGGTGATAAACCTTCAACTTTTGTTGGTTCTAAGCGATGGATAGGTTCTCTAGAATTGAGTTTTTGTCTTCAAAATATGTTTAATATTACTTCAAAAATTCTTACTTCAAAGAGTGGTTCAGACTTGGTTGAACATGCAAGGGCATTAATTTTTCATTTTGAGAATGGTGGCGCTCCTGTGATGATTGGTATTTTATTTTTTGATTTTTTTGTCCTTTTTAAAGGAGTTTTTTGAAAAAATTGTCCGAACCCCGAATTTATTTTAATCCAAGTTATTAAAAAAATGTTTTTAGGAGGTGGACAATTAGCTCATACAATTATTGGAATAGATTACAATCCTCGTCTTGGCGATTGTCAATATTTAGTGTTAGATCCTCATTATACTGGTCCTGACAATATTAACGATATTTTGGCTGGAGGATGGTGTAGTTGGAAGCCATCCACTTTTTGGAGTAAAAAAGATTTTTATAATTTACTTGTTATAATTAATGGAGAAAAAATTTGTTGTGATACTAATAATAATGTTAATAATAAAGAAGAATAAATTATTTTTTTATGATTTTCTTTTAATTTTTTAAAATTGTTTTTAAACAATTTTATTTAATTTTTTATTTTATTTTAGAGAAAAATTGTTTTAAAAAAGAAAAAAATAATAATGTTAATTGATGTTGAGAACATTCCTTGTAGTACATCAAAAAGAGAAGTTGACCCTCAATATTCAGGTTATTTAAAAAGAAAATGTATAGTCACTGATTCTAATGTTAAATCAATGCGGCACACCTATACTCTTCACGTTTGTTAAATTTTTAAAATTAAAAGGGTATTTTGGGAGTGGTATAGTCTTGGTTTTTATGTAAAAAGAGGTCAGTTTACGCCTATTTTTTGGAACTTTTCACTGAACAAAATACTCATTTTTCACATAAATGAGTATTTAATTGGACCAAAATATTTTTTAGGGGCATGATGGCTGTGTAAATTCAATAAATTGGAACGATTCTGGAACGTTAGTTTGAAAAATATTTTTATATTTCTATTAAAAATGTAAAATTTCAGGCTTTTAGCTAGCGGTTCGGATGACCAAAATTTGATCCTTTGGAGTCAAGATGGACGTCTTCTTCGACGTTTACAAACAGTCCACACAAATAATATTTTCTCTGTTCTTTTTATTCCTCATGCACATGATCATTTACTTTTATCAGCAGCTGGTGATAGTCTAATTATGTTACACGAATTGGAACAAACGTCGTCAGAATATATTCAAAAATGGGAATGTAGAGGAAGAGTAAAGAAAATGGCTATATGTAAAGATGAACCTAGAATTTTTTGGGCTGTATCTGAAGATGGATTTTTAAAGTTTGTTTTTTTTTTAAATTTTTTTATAATTCTTTTTGGAACCTTTGGAGGTCTGCCTGTAAGAACAATAATTAACACGACAATTGTAGTCTCCGTGGTGCAGTTGGGAAGCGTATTGTTTCTTATTTTCTACTGGTCAGGGTTCGAGTCCCTCTCAAGCAAAAGTTTTATTTTGGCTGATTTGTGTTCAATTTAAATATTTATTTGATTTTTTAAACGTTAAGAAAATTTTTTTAGATTAAATTATTTTTTACATTTTAAGACAATGTGATATTCGTGACGATAAAACAACAGAATTCGATTTTTCTTCAGAATATGGTTCTTTAAAATCTTTAGCAATTAATGAAAGTTCAAGTGAAATGTTGGCTTTGGGTTTAAGTAGTGCTTTAGTTCCAATTTTTGATAAACGAAATATGCAGGAACCAATAATTAAACTTTTGCCAGGTTTTTGCTTTTTTTATTTAAAAAAAATAAATTTTAGCACATTTGTCAATAAATTCTGAGGGACATTTTTTGGCTACAAGTCTTGAATTTAATAAAATTGGAGATGAACTTTTAGTAAATATTGGTTCGGATAATATTTATATTTTTGATGTAAAAAAGGGAAAACATAATTCCCCTGATATTCTTACGACAATAAAAAGGTTTGGAATTTTTTAAATGATTTTTGAATATTTTTGTGCAGAACTCATTTTTTGATTTAAGTGGGATTTTTTCTAATTTTTGAGCAAAATCTTTGTATATCTATAAATTAATATTTTATTTTTTTCTAGTTTTGTGTCCAATGAAGATTATTTTTTATTAAATGACCAAGATGATGAACTCAATATAGTTACAGAAAACGGAAGTAGCGCTTTTACAGAAGAATTCTTTCTTGAAACAAATAAATTTATTTGTGAAAAAGAATATTCTCAAGCAATAGATCATTGTAATGAAATTTTGAATTCATTTCTTTTCAGGAACGGGTATATTTTGATTTAATTTTTTTATAAGAATGAGTTCCTCTGTATTGGTTCCCCTTTTATGTATTTTTGAAAAAAATTAAAGGAATCCATGAATTTTTTCGTTATTTTCGTTTCTAAATCCTGAAAACCGCGTGATAAATATTGATTTTAAACCTTTTTTTTAAAGCCTTCCTAAACAACTTTTTACATTTTCTTCACTTGTTTCTCATTTTATTTCTTTACAACATGTTTTGGATGATTCCAATTCTTTAATTAAATGTTTAATGAATAGAAGTCATTGTTTTAAGGAAAGAGATTGGAAAGGTGATTTAATTGATGCAATAAAAGACAATTTATCGGTTTTAATTATTTGTCCAACAGACAAATTGGCACATTTAGAATTAATTAAAAATTTGTATGCTTTGAAACAATTTAAGGTTTTTTTATTTTATTGGGGTTAATTTTAAATGGAAAATTGAAAAAATATTTTTTTTCAATTTTAAGTTAACAAAAGAATGTCTCTCTCTTTATAAAAAAATTCACCTTCATGATTCTTCTGCTGATCAAATTATTAAACAACTTGCAGAAGTAGAGGAAAAAGGTTATTTTTAATTTATTAAATTTAAAAAATTTATTTAAATTTTTTAAGATGAAAAAACAATAGATTGGTCTTCAACTGAAAGATTAAACACTCGCGATTATCTGGACAGATTCACAGGACATTTAAATATAAATACGGACATTAAAGAAGCAAATTGGTTTGGTGGTGATGATCAATTTATTGTTGCGGGGAGTGGTTTGTTTTTAATTTTTTTTCTATTTTTTTACTCATATATACAAGTTCTAAAAGTTAATATTTGTTTTTTAAAGATTGTGGCTCAATATTTATTTGGGAAAGAAAAAGTGGAAGAGTAGTAAAAGTTTTGAAGGTTTAATTTAATTTTTTTAAATATATATTAATTATTATTTTAGGGTGATAACTATACCGTTAATTGTGTTCAACCTCATCCAAATAGATGTCTAATTGCTAGTTCTGGCATTGATAAAGTTGTACGTTATTGGGAGCCTTCAACGGTTTGATTTTTTAATTTTCTGGGAAACTATTTTTAAATTTCTAACATAATTTTAAGGAGTAATGTATGGATACTCTTGTTAAGTCTGTAGACAGAAAAATTTCGTTTTTGAGCATCTACAAGTCCAAAACTCGGGACAAAGAGGACAAGGGCTTTCTTAAATAACTAATTCTTTCAGAGAAATTTTTCTTACTTTTTTTTGGAGATCCTCTTGCTCTCATATTCATTACTAGTTTTATAGTAAGATATAAATCTTGCGTCCAAAATATAGGGAATAAATTCCTTTAGTTCTCTTAATTTTCTCTAAGTTTTTTTTAAATTTTAGACAGCTTTAAAGAAAATTACCGAGAAAGATAAACTAGAAGAAACTGAAGAACGTGACCTTACTGAAACAAAATATGATTTAATGAAGAAAAATAGAAGGAAAAGAACACCAGAAATGATATGGGAACAATTAATGAATACAGTTGGTTTAGGAGTTTTTCATGTTGACGAAAATAATACAAGTGATGACGATTCTTCTTTTGAACATGTCGCCGATACTGACGATACTCAGCAACAACAAGTGATCCGATGTAGACAAATGTAAATTATTTTAAACTTTTATTTAATATTTAAAAATTTTAAGATTCTTTTTTATAAGCACTAATAAATTTTTAAGAGAATATAGAGAAAATCAATAAGAAAACTCTTGGTGCTACTTATGGTGTAGTCGGAAAGCTTTTAGTTTCCTACACGTTAAGAATGAGGGTTCGAATCCTTATGAGGGAAAATTTTTTTTATTTTTTGGAAAGGGCATTTTCTGATAAAAAAGACTTGGAAGGTCAAAGTTTACGTTAATTAAAATTAAAAATCTAAATTAGAATTCAATTTTTCATATAAGGTTAATTATGACTGAACATTAAGCAAAAAAGCTGTATAAACACTTAAAGTTTTAACTATAAATTTAAATATAAAACCTTATTTATTTAAATTTATTGCCACATCGAGAGTAAAAATTTTTATTCTTGTCACGTTTATTTAAATATATTTCATTTTTTTACTTTCACATCAGGATCAAACAAATCGCCAAAATCCTTGTAGAAATCCTAAAATTTTACTTATAATTTATTAAAAAAAGGAAACCGTATCAACCAGCTTGTCTAAATGATTCGCATTTTTTTCTGCTTTATTCAAAGAAGATTTAATTTCTAAAAGACTATCTTCAGCATCCATAAGTTCTGGATCATAAATTATAGGAGTTGTGTCCTTTTGACTATTATTAAACTTTTTATTCTCTTTTTCACGTCGATTTGAGTTGTTTTGATTGTTGGTTGACATTTTTGTTTAGAAGAATAATATTTTAATGTTATCTGAAAATTTACAGCGTTTAAATTGATTAATCGATGCTAAATGGACTTTACAGTTAAAGTCAAAGTGAATACTCTAATGGCTTATTGCTTGTATTTAAATTTAGAAAAAGTTTCGAAGCGATTTCCTTTCAAACTTTTTTTCTCTGTTTATGTTATCTCTAACTACAGTATTTTCCTGAGTCATTATAAAAAGACTTTTAAGCGTCATTTTGTTCAATATGTCCTTTTCGTTTGCTTAATATCATTTTGTTTCTCTGTTATTTCATCACCGCCATTGATTCATTAAATAGCGATAGGAAATTTATTCTTGTTTTGCGTTAATGCGTTTATTCCCGCTTTTTTATTTTTTCATAAAATTTTTTTATTCATTTTTAGGGTCTGGTATTCCTTATATTGTTATAAAAACAACAAAAAAATAAATAAAAACAACAAAATTTCAAAAAAATCTACAAAACAACAAAACAAATAAAAACTTCTCTTCAAATAAATAGGTGGGAATTTTAATAGTTTGTTGTTGTTGTATAAAAGCGGAAACTTCCGGTCAACCTATTTCTGTCAACTGCCCCCCTTTTTTATTCCGGGACTTTAATTTTTTAGTTAACGAATTATCCTTTTTAGATAATAAAAAATGTCGGCTACAGTCGCTCAGCAACCGCCTAGTGCTAATGCGAGTGCTACTGCACCTCAAGCGCCAGTTTTGAACACTCCATCTTATCCAATGGCATCGCTTTATGTTGGGGATCTTCATCCGGATGTTTGTTTATTATTTTCTATATTTTTATTTATTTACACTTTAGGTGACCGAAGCGATGCTTTTCGAGAAATTTAGCAGCTCTGGGCCTGTTCTCTCTATTCGTGTATGCCGTGATGCAATTACTCGTCGTTCTCTTGGCTATGCTTATGTCAATTTTCAACAGCCTGCTGATGGTATTTTATTTTGTTTATGGGATGAATAATTCCAAGACTTGTGTCATTGACATTAGATTTTTATTTTAGCTGAACGTGCTCTCGACACGATGAACTTTGATCTTCTGCTTAACAAACCAATTCGCATCATGTGGTCTCAACGCGATCCAAGCATTCGCCGTTCTGGCGCAGGAAATATTTTCATTAAAAATTTGGACAAACACATCGACACCAAGGCAATCTACGATACTTTTTCCATGTTTGGCAACATTCTGAGTTGCAAAGTTGCTTGTGATTTGGAAGGCAACAGCAAAGGCTATGGTTTCATTCATTTTGAGACTGAAGACGCTGCTAATAAGGCTATTGAGAAAGTTAATGGAATGCTTTTGGACGGGAAAAAAGTGTAAGTTATTTTAATTGATTCCAAGTCCTCCTCGAAATATTTTTATTAATTTTATATTTTTAAGTTTCGTCGGAAAATTCATTCCTCGTACGCAACGCGAGAAGCAAATTGGAGATGCTTCAAGTCGTTTCACCAACGTCTACGTGAAGAATTTTGGCGATGCTATTAATTCGGATAAACTGAGTGAAATCTTCTCTGCATTTGGTGAGATTATCAGTGCTAAATCAATGGAGGATAATGATGGAAAGCCAAAAGGTTTTGGATTTGTCGCCTTCAAGGACCATGAAAGTGCAGCCAGGGCCGTTAATGAATTGAATGAAGAAGAAGTTCCAGGACGCTCTGATTTGCATTTCACAGTATGCCGTGCACAGAAAAAGAGTGAACGCCAATCCGAACTGAAACGACGCTTTGAACAATTCAAGGCTGATCGTATTCAGAAGTTTCAAGGAGTTAATCTTTATGTAAAAAATTTGGATGAGACTGTTTTGGATGAAGCTCTTCGTAAGCATTTTGAACCACATGGAACTATTGCTAGTGCAAAGGTTTTTCATTTTCTATTTTTCATTAAAATTATTGAAATTTTAAGGTTATGTGCGATGAAAATGGCCGTTCAAAAGGCTTTGGATTTGTTTGCTTTGAAAAGCCAGATGATGCTACTAAAGCTGTCGTTGAGATGAACAATAAAATTATTGGAAACAAACCGCTTTATGTGGCTCTTGCTCAGCGCAAAGAGGATCGAAAGGCCCAACTTGCGTCTCAATATATGCAACGCTTGGTTAGTTTTTTTTTGTAAATATTTAAAATTAATGTCCACTTTTTTAGGCCGCAATGCGAATGCAAAATCCTCCAGGAATTATGGGAACAATGTATGCACCAGCTAGTGGAGGATTCTTCCTTCCTCAAGCTCTTCAAAATCAACGAACTCCACCATTTATGCAAACTACAAACATTCCTGGAGCTCAATTCCGTGGAGTGCAACCGCGTTGGAATGGCAGTTATGGACGTTAGTTTTTACAATGTAAAATGAATAATCAAAAATATTCAGACCCAATGCAAGGCTATATGATGGGACAAAATAGTGGTCCATACACTAATCAACTTGCACGTGGCCCACGAGGTGGTATGGGTGGTCCAGGAGGAATTCGTGGTCCTTATGGTCAGCAACGTCAACAGCAACAATCTCGCATGCCTGGAATGGCTGCACAGCAAGGAGGAATGCGTTATCAGGTTTCTTTATATAAACATTAACTTGTGACTAAATTTTTGTTTAAGGGACCACCGAAAGGAATGCAGCAAAGTGGTGCTGTAGCTTATTCTTCCTATCCAAATCCGATGAATCAACAACGTGCTCAACAAATGTCTGGAGCACCAGGACATGGAATGCCTACGGGACGTCCAGAAAATCTTACAAATCAATTGTTGACTGCAACTTCTCAACAAGTTTATTTTCTTATATTTAAGACAATTTACAAGGGTTGTTGGCGGGATTTAATGGTCTTTATTTTATTTCTGAATAATATTTACCAAATTAATAAACGAATTTTAATAATGGTCGCTGTGGTGTAGTGGTAGTGTTTCCGACTACACCCCACTGGGGTCAACGGTTCGAATCCTACTGGCATATAACATCTTTATTTTTACATTTAATATATTTTTGCTTTCTATTTTACATTTTATATGTTAATAATTTTAAATTGGAATAGTTTATAGTATTTTTAAACGTGAGGTACAATGTTTAAACTTGGTTTTTTAGGAAGCGAAGCAAATTCTTGGAGAGCAATTGTATCCGCTCGTTTCTCGTTATTGCCGCGGAGAAGATGCTGGAAAGATCACTGGAATGATGTTGGAGAATGAAAACTCGGAAATTTTGGTATTATTTTATTTATTGGGATAGGCCTTCAATTTACCTCTGGGTTTTTTTAAATTTTAACTTTTGAGATAAGTTTGTTTGGATCGAGTTGTTTTTTTAAAGATTAAATAATCTATATGTTCAAGAGCTCCATTTTATATAAGACTAGTATTTATAACCCTTTAGAGGTCTCTTGTGATCATTTAACTTAAATAATATATTTTTAATATTTAGATGGTTCTTGAGAATGAAGAACTGCTTCGTGCCAAGGTTTCTGACGCTGTTGAAGTTCTTCAAGCTTCGCGTGTGGCGCCGCAGCACTAGGCGCTTATGAGAATATATTTGGGCGAAATGAAGATGATAATATTAAAAGCCGAAGAAAAAAAATTTTGGGGATAGAATTTAGAGTAAAAATATTTTATTTGATTAAAAAATCGACACGTTTCCCCCTTTATTTAAAAAAATTGTTAATTATACCATACGTGTCATTAAATTAAATTTATTTGGGTTTAAATTGCAGTTCAAAAAATATATAAAGTTTACAGAAATTCAATTCTCGAACTTGGAAGTGTTTAAACATGTCAGAGAACATAAAAATCGATATATCGATTTTTGTCCTGTAAGGGAGGCCAACACAATTAGAGAAATGAAAAAATAGAGACGCATAAAACTTAATACAAATTATACACAGAAAAATTGAGAAATAGTGTTGGCAGAGATAGAAAGATACTCTAACTTTTTAAAAATAATTTGAGTCTGAAAAATCGATATATCGATTTTATTGATTGGTCTCGAATAATCTCGAATTAGAATAATTTTTGGAAAAGTTAGAAATTCTAAAAATCGATATATCGATTTTATTGATTGGTCTCGAATAATCTCGAATTAGAATAATTTTTGGAAAAGTTAGAAATTCTAAAAATCGATATATCGATTTTATTGATTTTTCATACTCAAATTATTTTTAAAAATATTAGAGTATCTTTCGATCTCTGCCAACACTATTTCTTAATTTTTCTGTGTATAATTTGTATGGGATTTTATGCTTCTCTATTTTTTCTTTCTCTAATTGTGTGGGCTCACCTTACAGGAAAAATCAATAGTCTGACATATTTAAAAATTTTCTTTCATAACTTTTTATCTCTGCTAACGCTATTTCTTAATTTTCTGTCTATAATACTTAAAAACAATCGCTTCAAAAAATAGTTTTTTTTATCTCTGCTAACGCTATTTCTTAATTTTTCTGTGTATAATACTTAAAACAATCGCTTCAAAAAATGTTTTTTTTATCTCTGCTAACGCTATTTCTTAATTTTTCTGTGTATAATACTTAAAAACAATCGCTTCAAAAAATAGTTATTTTTATCTCTGCTAACGCTATTTCTTAATTTTTCTGTGTATAATACTTAAAAACAATCGCTTCAAAAAATAATTTATAATAAAAAATTAAAAAACAATGTCCAACGATAAAACAAAAGCATTTAAAACATCAAATTTTTCTATAAAGTTCTCTTTTCATTATTTTCTTTCTCGTCTGGCGAATCTTCACCGTTCTCATCTTCTTTGTTGGCATGTAGAATTATCTCGGCTTTTTGTGAACGAGCATCATTTAATTTAGAAAAGCAAGCCTGTATTGATACTCTAAAAAGAGAGAATTCTAAAATAATGTTTTAATACTCTAACAGCACCAAATTGGAGAAATCAGTTAGAGGACGATTCAGATCGGCTAGTTCAGAGTAGTCAGTTATTTTTAATCATAACTTTTTTATTTCTTAACCGATTCGAACAGTTCTTTTATTAATCCAAAGCTAACGATAAGCGGATTCTTTTATTCAATTGGACAGTTCAATCAGATCACTATGGAAAAAGATACAGCATGTTAAATGTTAAAAATCAAAATTTTCGTGTGTTTTTCAGGTATAACTTTTTTAGAACAAGTGATCCAGATCCGTCAAATTATAAAAAAGAATCCCCTTTTCGAGGTCTTTCGAATGATTCTTTCGAATGATATAAAAATGACTTGAAAATGTTTAAAACAAAACGAGTTATACAAGCTAATATGAACTAGATTATTCTGAAAAATTCCCTAAAATTTTAGGAGCCATTTGAGTCTACCCAAGAAATACAAAAATTAAAAAAAACCTGAGATCTTCCAAAGGGTTCATATCTGTAATCAACAGCCTTTTATTACGAGCCACAACTTTTCCAACTTGTTGTTCATTTACAAAAACATCATAGTCTATAAAAGATATATAAGTAAAAATATAAATTTAAAGATTTACGATCTATTGAATTCAAAATTGGAATTGTATTTTCCCAGCTAACAAGAACATTATTGGTTCCTTCTACTTGTTTATGTGTTAAATGCATTGGAGTTGGAAGAAGCAAATCTTGAAATTTTCGATTTTGATTTATTTGACCAGACAGGACATTTTCGACTTGCTAAAATTGAATTTTTTAAATTCATTAAAACAAACTTTTGCCCTCTATATACCCTATTAAGGGTAGTGGACAATGATTGATCGGCCAGAGTTTCCCGGTTATTTTTTGGCCATAACTTTTTTTATTTTTTTATTACATGAACAGTTAATTTACTAATCGAAAGCTCTCAATAAGTGGATTCTTTTATTCAATTGAACCGATCCAATCAGATCATTCCACAAAAAATTACAGAATAATAAAAATGGTAAATCTCCATTTGCGTTTTTTGGCCATAACTTTTTGCAAAATTAACCAATCTGATCGATCCAATTACTTAAAAGAATGCATTTTTTGAGATCTTTCGAATGGTATAAAAATTATTTGAAATAGTCCAAGTCCCCTCTCAAAAAATTTAAAAAATTAACAAAAAAAACCTCCAATTTCTCAGCTAATTGTTGTAATGTTTTTACATTATCCTCTCCAATTTCAAGTAACATAGCGTTCTGTTCATCTAATTTATCAATTCGTTTTTGTAATAATTGAATACGTGGTTGTTGTTCTTGATTTGTAGGTTGAGCAGTATTATTAGAACGTCGACGTAATTTTTGAGCTAGAACAGAGCGGAAACATCCTCCTCCTTTGCTCTAAATAATTAAAATAATAAATAAAAAGTTTAAAAAATAATAAAAAGAAACCTTGATTGACAGGATTTAAAGTCTTTAAATAAATAAAAACCTTTTTCTTTTCAGCTGTTTTATCCAAAATTGGCAGTTTAGTATTTTTTAATAATAAATTTTGAGAAGTTGGAGGAGTTGGATGATGCGAAAAAGTAGCATTTCTAACAACTTGACAAACTTTTGAAGAATTTGTTGTTGCTGTAGTAAGACGTGAAGTTTTTGTTGTTTGTGGTGAATGAATTGAAGCACTACGAAGAATACCAAATTTTGAAAGATTTTTTGAAGGATGAACAATTGTTGTACCAGTAGCATTTGTATTATTTTCAAGTCTTAAAAGTTTTTTTTAATAATTAAAAAAAAAAATTAAGAAAAAACATTTTTCCTACAAAATAAAAATTGTTTACACTCAGTAGGACTCGAACCTTTGACCTCTAAAGTTAAAACTAGCGATTAACCAACTACACCAACCAACACACTACAATGCAACTTTAAAAATAATATATACTCTAACCTGTTAATTTCTTTTTCATCCTTTTTAGTTGTTTTAGGCGTTAATATTTGTGCAGTAATACAAGTTTTAGCAGCAGAAGCAGAAATCGATGTTGGAGTATAAATTGTTGTTGTAGTTTTATTTTTTTCTTCTTCTTCTTTATCATTTGATTTTACAATTGTATTAATACGCCAATTTTTTGTTTTTTCATTAATATTTTTAATTATTGTTGTTCCTTTTCCTCTACTAGTAGAGGTAGTGGAACTTGGAGTTGGTGGAGGATTAATAGGTGATAATGTTGTTGATAATTGTCTTCTTTTTTCGAACAATAATGATGGTGTAGAGTGATAATTATTTGTTAAATTTTGATGATTATATTCACGACGTTTTTGAACAACCTTTTAAAGAATTTGAATAAAAATTTAGGGGAAAATACAGACAATTATTAAATTTAAAAAATAAATTTAAAGATAGTTTGTTTCCCCCTTTTAAAATATAAAAGAAGAAAAATAAATAAAACCTTTTTAAGCTTTCCTTCATCAACACCATCAACCATCATCATAGGCATTTCAATTGAAACAAGAGGACATTCAATTGATAAAAAAGAACAAAGCTGAAGATGTGAAGAACCAGGATGAAAGGCACGAGTTTTACCAGATGAATGTAGCCATTCTCCTTAATTTTAAAAATAAATATTATTAAAAATTTTGGTAAAATAAATAAACTAATATTTAAAAAAGAAGAGTTAATTGACCAAAGAATTTGACGATTTATAAGTTAAAACCCCAAAATTAAAAATTAAACCTTTAATAACTTCCCCTTCACTTAAACAAACGCCATCCAAAATTTTCAATTCACCCAAAATGCAAGAATAAACAAAAGGTCGATAAGAAAATTTAAATTCGTCTGATGAAGAAAAATTATTTCCAAGAAGAGTTAAAGATTCCTTAAAAAAAAAATAATTTAATTTAAATAAAATTAAAAAAGAAAGAAAGAAAAAACCAAATTAGTAAATCCACGTAAAAAATTAATTTGACACAAATCTTCAACTAAATTTCCTCCCAAATCAAGAAAACGAATATTATTAGAAGGAAGAAGTGAATTAATATTTTCGAATGAACGTATCTTTAAAAAAATTAAATTAAAAAATTTAAATTAAAAAAAATTTAAATTTTAAAATTAAACCAAATTTCCGTGTAAACCCAAATTAGACAAAACTTCAAGTTTGGATAAATTTGGAATAGCTCTGAGACGATTACAATTTAACACAAGTGTAGACAAATGATGGAGATTGTCAAGTATTGGAAAAGTCTAATTTTTAATTAATTTAAAGAATTTAAAAAAATAAATTAGATGAAATATTCTTCCCAAAAAATCAGATTTTAGATTCAAAAATAATTAAAATCCTTATAATTTTGTCAAAAAAAACCCAAATTAATTTTTTAAAAAACCTCAATTCGATTATGAGACAAATTAAGCCACTCAATATTAATAAAATTGTTAAGGCTTGCAAGTGAATTTATTCTATTATCTGCCAAATTTAATTTCAAAAGGCTTTGAATTAAAGGAAGAAATTGTTGAAGTTGGGTGGTTGTAAACTCATTTTGTGAAGCATCAATCTAAAAAAACAACAAAAATAATAATTTAAAAACAAAAAAAAACCTCAAAACAATTTTCCAAAGGAAGAAGAGAACAATCAAAAGAACGCAAAGAATTTTTTGAAATATTCAATATTAAAATTTGTTTTTTTAATTTAAACAATTCAGCACACTTTTCTTCTTTAGGTAATATTTTTGTCAATTGTTTTTCTGACCAATTTAAGTATCCATTTTCATCCAAATCAGGTAATTCTATTGATGATGGAGTATTTGTTGTTGTTGTATTATTATTAGTAGAATCATTTAATGCTTCTTTAGTTGGACTGGACAAACTAAAAGAAAAAAACAAAGGTCTGATTCCATATAAAATACCTCATATTATATTATTAAAAGAAAACAAAAAAAAACCTTAAAGAAATAGACGACGATTCAATTTGATGTTGTTCAGATAATTCTTGAGAATTCTTTGCTGAATCCATATTTAATATAAGTGAAATAAAGAAAATAAGAAAGGCCTCTTGATATATAATCTAGAAAAAAATAATAATTAAAAAAAAATTTACAAACAAGTAAAAAAAAATGAAACAAAAAGTTTCGAGAATTGTGTTAAAAAATTTATCTCTAACAGTCTCAGACTTCAATTAGAATTATCTCTAATTATTTACACTTTCTCTTTTTCTCGCTCTATTAATTTTACACACTATTTTTATGTAATCGCCCGACTAGTCGCATCGCAGGCCTACTAATCGCTAGGTTTGCGTCTCTCTTTTTTCTCGCACTATTAATTTCACACACTATTTTCATTTAAATGCACCACTAGCCGTGTCCAGACATTTCGTCGACAGAAATTGTACGACATTTCGTCCCAACGGCAAAAAATCGTGGGTTAGGTTAAACGAAATGTAGTTTTTTGCCGTAGTGGCGAAATGTCGTGCAATTTTGTTTGACGAAATGTACAGGTCTCGAATCACATCACAACTGAACAAAAATTTGAAAAAAAATTAATAGAGAAACACGCAACTTGAAAAAAAATAAAAGAAATTAAATATTTGAGAGATCAATTTTTATATATTTTTAAAAATATATATATTTATTTTAATTTTATTTTTTGTTTAATTCTTCTTTTAATAAAAGGCCTACAACTAGAGCAGCAAATTTTTGAAAAACTCATCATTTGACAAAATGAATTTAGTTGAACATTTTGAAAATTTGAACAGAAAGTATGATTTAAGTCGATACAATCTAAAAAAATATTTTAAAAAAAATGTTTGTCGATCGATTTGTATCAAATTTAATTTTTTTTCAAAGACTCAGTGGTATATTAAATCCCAATTTTATTAATTAAAATATCTAAAAACCTTCATGTTTTTCATCTTTACTATTTTTAAGTTTATCATCTTTAATTATTACTGAAGGCATTGGTTGACATTGTCCTCTTATACACCACTAAAATAAATATATTTAAAATTAAATTAATTCTTTTTAAATTATAATTATAAAATATTAAACCTTTTGATCTCCACAACTACTTCCATCCATTAAAGGTAAAAAACCTTTAGTTTCACAAGATCCCCAACGTCTTTTACGTCTATCTTTACACCAAAGACGACGACAAGAATCAGATGTTAATAAAAGAAAATCAATTCTCTTTAAAAAAAAATTATTTTATTTTAAATAATTTAAAAATATATAACCTGGCAAAGTCCTAAATTTTAAAAAATAAATTTAAAAAAATTAATTTAATATAATTAAACCATAATTAGGTCCAAACGCAATTTGGCATTGACGAGAAGGATGAAACTGTTCTCCTTGTTTTATTTTTAAATTTAGTATTTTTAAATTATTATTTTCTTCAACATTATTATTATTAATTAAGTGTTCTTCTATTAAAAATTTATCATCATCAAATAAAGAAGAAGAAATATTTTTTTTATTCATTAAAGAAGATGAAAAAAATTTATTATTTTCTTCTAATATTGACCAATCTTTTTCTTCTTCTTCCCAAAGACAATTAGACTCTGAGGAACTTTTTTAAAATAAAATAAAATAATTTCTCTTATAATAAATTTAAAAAACAAACTTGAGAAAATCTTCAATTTGTTGTCGAGAACATTTACTTAAAACAAAAGCATTTTTAAAAGTATCACCATATTTTATATTATTTATTGGATGAGATGCAGAAACTGGTGTCATAAGAAAATTTTGACGAGCTGAACAATTTTCGGTTTCACCAAAACCATCATGTGAGGCACCAATACTTTGAAACAAAAAATAAATTAAATTAATTAAAATATATTTAATTTAAAAAAAAAACCTGTGAGATAATTCATGTGCTGCAACTATCTAAAAAAATAAAAATTAAAAAAAAAAATTTAAAAATTTAAAAAAAAAATTAAAAATTTCTCCTTACAGAAGTACTGAGTCCCCCAACATCTTCAACCACCAAAATGGTAAAAATAAACATTTTATTTTTATTTGTTTGAAAAAAAAGAACAAACCGAAACGCTATCAAAACCTCTACAAATTGCTCGAACATAGGCCATTCCTTGAGTGGAAGAGTCATTTAATTGATGAGAGAGTAAATCCTTAAAAAATTAGAGAATAAAAGAAAAACATTCCGGAAAAACACAAAAACATTTTGGATAAACAAAAGACCGATAAAATACAACAAAATTCCGGAAAAACATTAACAAAACGGAAAAACACAAGATACCAAAAAATACAAAAACATTCCGGAAAAATAAATGACGATAAAATAAAAAAACATTCCGGAAAAATAAATGACGATAAAATAAAAAAACATTCCGGAAAAATAAAAGACGATAAAATACAAAAACATCCCGGAAAAACATTCAGTTTTGTGTTTTTATTTACCAGTGCTGTTATAATCATCAAATGTTCATGTAATGGTAAATTTCCTGTTGATTGTCTAACCCATTGACTTCCCCATTGAACAGCTAATAAAGAATCTAATGAATTCCAAATAAAATTATTATTTTGTTGTTGTTGTTTTTCTATTTCAATTTGAGAAGAATTTAATAATAATGTTTTATTTAAATTATTTAATTGATTATTAATATAATTTTGTAAAGGACCACGAAGTGGACAATCTTCTGGTCTGAGAATTATCTTTTTTTTTTTAAATAAATAAATTAAATTTTATTTTTCTTAAACTTTTACCATTGGTACTCCAACCATTCCTAAGCGAATAGAAAACTGACCAAAGAAAGACAATTGATGATCAAATATTGATTGTAATTGGTTAAACATACCATTCAAATAAATTGTTAGACCATTATAAGCTAAAATAAAATAATTTAAATAAAAATAATATTTTTTTAATTTCTCTTCTTTTTACCTGCATATTCATCTTCCCCATAAAGACCAAAAAATTTTTCAAATAATGAATGATCTCCAACTAATAATATTCTTATTCTTGGACCTTTTTTTATTAATCTTTTTTTAATAATAATACTTTTCTTTTTTTGTTTTATTATTATTATTTTATTTTTTTCTTCTTTTTTATTAATTTTTTTATTTTTATTATTATTATTTTCAAAAATGCTGTCCAACAATTTAATATCTTCTAATAATGTTGTGTTTACAGAAAAACGAATTTCCTAAAAATAAAAAACAATGAGTAAAACAATCATTGTTTTCCGGAAAACATCTGTTTATTTTTTTTAAACATGATGAAAACATCTAATTATTTACGGAAAAACACAAAAATAAAAACATTGTTTTCCGGAAAACATCTGTGTTTAATTTGTTTAAGCATTGTTTTTCGGAAAACATGTGTTTAATTTGTTAAAAAGTAATTACGGAAAACACATAAAAATGTTTTTCCTATTTCTCTCTCTTTATCTTAAAATAAACAAAACACAAACTTACCTTAATCAAAGAAACATTCCCAAATTTAACAGTTTGTTTAATTATTGGCGAAAGTTGTGTTGTCATTTTGTCAAATATTATAATAAAACATAAAATTAATATAACAAATTGTTGCATACTGAAAATAAAATTATTTTATTTTTTTAAATAATTTTTAAATTTAAAATAAATTAGCCAATATTTTATAACAATAGTAGAGACACAAAAAAAACTTGTTTTTATTAAAAAAAATTATTTATTTTTCTTTCAAAAATATACTCAAAAAAGGGAAAGAATCCCCCTAGGCGTTGTTATTTTTAAAATTTAATAAAATATAATAAAAAAAAAATAATTTAAATTAATACACCAGCTGAGAACATTATTTTATTCTTTTTTTTAAATAAATAAATATATATATATCCAACAAATAAATTAAAAACAACACCCATACACTCTCTCACTTTTGTCCAACAGCAACAATAATAATATATTATTTATACACAACAACAAATTTACTCATTTCGAGTGTTTTGTGAACAACACTTTTTTTTTTTTAATTTTTAAAAATAAATTAAAAAAAAAATAATTTAAAAAATAAATTTTCTAGGGATCAACCCAGAAGATCGAAACCCAAAAGATCGATGAAAACAATTTGTGAACTTGCCAGTTCGGTCAAATAATAAAACACTCCTTGTAGGTCCAAGTTTGAATGGGACCAAATTGTCTGAAGAGATTTGACCGAACTGGCAAGTTCACAAATTGTTTTCTTTCGATCTTCTGGGGTGGACCCAATTTTCTCTTATAGTTTTTTTTTCTATATATTCCTCCCTTTTTTAAATTATATTATATTTTTATTTTATTTTTTGCTTTTCCTTCCTCTCTTTTTTTTTTATTTTCTTCCAAAATCAACTGGGCCTATAAAAATATTTTTTATAAATACTAGCATTTTTTTCTCTCTTCTTTTATTTTCTAAATTTTCTGTTTTTCCTTATATTTTTTAAATTTATTTTTATTGTCCACAGCACATAAACAAAAAAAGACAATATTTTCTCTTTTTTTAAAATGCTTTTTGCTATATTTATTTATAAAAAAGCCAAAAATGGGGGAAAATTTGGTGCGGTGAATTGCGCTAATTGGTGGGGAAGGCGAAGAGAGGATATAAAGGAGTCTTTTTTGGCCTTTTAAAAAAACAGTTTGTTCTCTCTAATATTTTTACTACTATTTATTTATTTAATCCATCGTGTCTCGACAGCTGTGCTCTTTCCCTTCTTTCTTAAAAAAAAACCTTTTTTATCTTTTTTCTTTTAATTTTCTCTTTTTTTACCCTCAAGGGATACAACTTTCCAAAAAAAAAAATTTTGTTTTTTTTGTGGCTTTTCCTTCTATATATAAATGTACTTCTTCTTCTACTACTACTTCTAGCTAACTCTAAATATAGGCGATGGAGCCTTTTTTAAAAAAAAAAGAAGTCATTTTCCTCTCTCTCATATTTTTTTTGCTTATAAAATAGAGAAACAACAAATTCTTTTTTTTTTAATAAATTAAAAAAAATATAAATAAATACCTTGTTTAATTAAGAGAACTCAAAAAATCATCTCTCAAAAAAGTGTTGAATTTTAACAAAACAAAAATTCTCTTCTTCAAAATTTTAAATTCCAATCTTTTCAATTTTTCTAAAAAAAAAATATATAAAATTATAATTTATAAATTAAAAAAAATTTAGAGAAACTGTCTTCTTTTTGAAAAAAAAAATCCAAAAATTCTTCACCTCTCTCATTTTTATTTTTCTAATTTTATTAAATTATTTTAAATCCAAAAAAATGATGTTTTTCAGTCAATTTATTTTAATTTTATTAAAATAAATTTAAAAAAATTATTTAGACACTAACCTTACGAATGCGTTGGATTTTTGGTAATAGTACTAGTAGTGATGGTCATCAACAACAAAATCAAAATAATATTAATAATATTTCTGTTCCTTCAGTATCATCTACACCATCTAAACGACAACAAAAACAATCTTCTTCTTCTTCTAATAATAAAAAAAGAAAATCTTTAGCTTCATTTTTTCGAAGTTCTCTTAGAAGTTGTACTTCAAAAAGTCATAATAATATTATTAAAAATAATTCTATATTATTAACTTCAAGAAGTCGTACTTTTGATGCCCCAGGGTATTTTTAAAATTAAAAAAAAGTAAAAGAAAACCTGTTAATAATACTTTTCAAAAAGATCAACAACAACAACACATCATAATCAACATCTTTCTCCTGATCGTTTTTGTCCTTCACTTAGTCCAGCTCCTTCAGCTTGTCATTCAGAACCTGTTTGTTGTACTACTACTACTACTACTAGTAATAATGGAAGTAATGGCCAATTAGACAGATCATTAATGCAAATTTGTACAGATGTTAAATATGAGAATAGAAGAAGACCAAAATTTGCAGCAGTTGGTAATCCACCATAATAAACTTTAAAAATTAAAAATAATTTAAAACAAAAATTAAAGTTGATGCTAATTTTCAAAGGCAATGTTTACAGGCTCATAATCACGTTAGACAGGTTTTCTTTCTTTCTTTCTTTCTTTTTCTTTTTTAAAGTTATAATCTAAAATCAAACTAATTAAACCTTCAAAAAATGTTCCAAAATTTCACACACAGATTTATTCTATTCCCCCTCTTCTTTGGTCACAAGAACTAGCAGAATTAGCCAAAACATGGGCTCTAAAATTAACTCAAAGAGGACGTCTTTTATTTCCTGAATTACCCGGAATTGGAGAAAATATTTATTTACTTACTAATGATAATAAAAATGATAATTATAATTCTTCTTTTTCTTCTATTACTTCACAAAATCAACAACAGATAACAGAGTCATTTAAAGGAAGTACGGGAGATCATTTGACTACTGGAAATGTAAAAAAAAATAAAATTTAAATTATTAAAAAAAACCTTTTAAAGGAACTTGTTGCATTATGGGCATCAGAAGCAAGGTATTTTGACTTTGCTAAACCAAGATGGAGTCAAGGTAAATATTTAAAAAATTAAAAAAAAAACCTTTAAAAAAAAAGAATGTCGTCACTTTTCACAAATGATTTGGCGAGGATCAATTGAAATGGGTGTTGCTAGGCATTGGAATACTTCAAATGATTGTGTAGCTATTGGTAAGAGAAAGAAAAATAAAACATAATATTCCTATTAAATGTTCGCCCTCGATTCCCCGCACAACTTTTTTAACTCAAAAAATAAAAAAAAAAAGGCCTGCCATGTCTCCGTTAAATTGTTCTCTAGGCATAAGTTGTCCTCATCAATTTCTAATCTTTTCTCATCCCCAACGCGTCACCGGTGACATTTCTCTCTTCCCCGTTGCTGGTTAAAACCCTCCTCACCCATAGGAGACGAGAACCCTACATTTTACCTATATATTCTTTCTTTAATTAAAAAAAAATTATATTTAAAATAAAAACCTTGATTAACATAACACTTGCTTCTTTCTATTTATATCTAGTTGTGTTCTACAGACCATCAGGTAATTGTAATTTGCCTGGAGAATTTAATGCCAATCTGCCATCATCAGATGATATTATACCAGAATATGCGTTAGAAGCAAGTTCACTTCAATCGCTCAGTCAAGCTTTAAATCGTACAGATTTAGGAGATGGTGGATTTCGAAAAGGAGCAGCAACAGCATCTTCTTTACCACCTAGAAGTTGTTCTTCTACAAATAGTACAAAAATACTCAAATGTTAATTAACATAAATACATTTTTTAAAATAAATAAATATATATATTATGATTATTTATCAACACAATCATTATTTTATTATTATTTTTAAAATTTTTATTTTTTATACAAGAATAAAATTATATAAAACATTTGAGATTTTTTTAAGGTAATAAGAGAAGAAGTAAAAACAAATTTTTTTTATATAAATTTTCTTTATTATTTTTTAGTATTGTTGATTTTAAATAATAAATTGAACAAAAGTTTATTAAGGTGAAAGCAAACCATTTCGAACAACAATTAGTGGTGGTGATGGTCTAATAAGAAGAGGACTGTTTGTATTACTTCTTTGTCTTCTTTCTTCAACTTAAAAATTAATTTTTTTTAATTACAAATTAAAAAAAATATATATTTATTTATTTAAACCTTGACAACTACTACCACCATCACTTTCCTCACATCCAATACTTTCTTCTTTTTCTTGTTTATTAGTATTTTCTTTAATATTATTATTTTGGTTGAGATTATTATTATTATTTTTTCTTTTTCTTCTTCTACTCATTAAAATAAACAATTGACGCCAACATTTAACACGTTGAGTTGTTGGGAGAAAAACACGACGAAACTCCTTTTAAATTAAAATTTAGATTAAAATTCTTTCTTATAAATAAACAAACTTTAAATAAAATTAAAAAAAAACTTCATACATTTCTAAATTGAGCACTCATTTTACAATATATAACAAATGAAGCAAGTGCATTACATAACGAAAGAAGGTCAATAATATCACCCAAATTATTATAAATATGCAAACGAAATTCTTCAGGGAACATTCCACTCATTACAGCACTAAAAAAGTTTTAAATAAAAAAAATTATATATTTAAAAATATACATTATTCCTTGTGGCAATTCTGTGGCTAAAAACACACAGACAATTGCAAGCAACATTTTAGTTGTTCTGTCTGTTCTATTATTAGGGCCATTATTATTAGCACCACCACTAATACCTTTTCTAAATATATTTTAAATATTTAAATTAAAAAAATAAAAATACTTGACTGAAAAAGAAGAGCCACTACATTCATTTCTATCGTTCAAAGTTAAATTAGAAGCAGCTAAAGGAGGTGGAGGGCTTAACAAATTGTTAATTGTATTGCTACTATTATTATTATTCCCATTATTTTGAGGTAATATATCTCGTCTTGTAGCTGAAGGAGGAGATCCATTTGATTCAATAGGAAAAAGGAAAATAACTGATTCGAAAAAATGAGAAATAAAAATTAAACTTTTAAAAAGAAAAACCTGTTTGTGTACTTATTGGTTCAACAAAAAGTTGTGAAGAATGTGCTTCAAATGTACTACTACTTCTACATCCACCACCAAGAAATAGTTTTTGTCTATTAGCCCTCACTTCTTTTAATATTTGTGTAAGTAAATAAACTAGTAAAGTAAGCAATAAACAAGGAAAAAGTTTAAAAACTGCTCCTGTTATCCAAAATGCTAGTCTAAATACCAAACAATCTGACTTTAAAAAATAAATTTTATAAAAATTAAATTATAAATTAAAAAAAACCTTTAATGCAATATCAGCTACTCCAGGCACATAAGCAGTATGATTACGAAATTGTGCAACAGCCAAATCACCACATGTTTCGCCTAAAGTTTGCTCAGTAATTTTATAAGTGAGGAAATTTGGAGCATTCATAATTGATACTTTAAAAGAAAATAAAAATATATATAAGTTAAAAAAATACCAAAAAGTACAACACAAGCAATTGCAAAATAGGAATGTTTTAATCCAATCTTTTTAATAATAAAAATTTAATATTTCATTTAAATTAAAAAAACCTGAACACAAGCTTTACCACGTCGTCTTAATGTTAAATAACGAATTAAAGCAAGCATTACTGAAAGCCAAATTGAAGAAGAATGAAAAACAAGAGAAAGGTGTGCATGTGAGATCAAAAATACACACCAACCATAAGACCAATGTTTTGGAACACAATTCTCAAAGGCAACTTAAATACTTTAATTATCAAAAAAAGAAAAATAAACCAAAAGTGTAGTGTGTTGTATATGTAAGGTTAGAGAAAAGAACAACTGTATCGCAACAAGCCATTGCAGTCAGAATCATATTTACGGGAGTACGCATCTGTAAAAAATAAGGAAAAATAATTATTGTATTTTGTTATTGTATTTTAAAGTTTATTTTTTGTAATTCAAGTTTATTTTGTAATTTAAGTTTATTTTTTGTAATTTCAAGTTTAATTATTGTATTTTAAGTTTAATTATTGTAATTTCAAGTTCATTTTTGTAATTCAAGTTTAATTATTGTATTTTAAGTTTATTTTTGTAATTCAAGTTTAATTATTGTAATTCGTTTACTTAAGTTTATCATTAGATTTTACCGTTCTTCTAGTTAGCACAACAATATTACAAAAATTACAAACTGCCCCCAACGCACACAATACAATAGAAAGATACTAAAAAAAGTTTTAAATAAAAAAGTTTAAAAATAAATAAACAAACTGTATGTATAGGTTTGTAAAAATCTTTTATAGCAAGTAACCAAACATAAATCCAACTTTCTTTAGGTAATTGAAAAAATGATTGTTGTGTCTGACATTGTTGAAGCAAATCCATTTTTATTTATTTAATAATATTATTTAATAAAATATTTTTCAATTTAGAGGTATTATAATTATTTATTTTTGAGAAGCTTTTAAAAATTGATTTTTTATTAACTAAAACTTTTTTTATTAAATAAATGTAAACAACAAAAAATTAACTATTTTACTATACTACACTTAGTTAGTTTTGAAATCTATACCGGTAAAAAAAAAATAAAAAAAAACATAAAAATTTTGAGAGTCAAAATATAAATTTATTGGAAAATATATTTGATAAATTAAATAAATTATTGAAAAAATAAATAAATAAATAAATCAGTAATAAAATAAAGGGGTTAAATCATTACAAAATCTTAACAAAATAAAACAAATATTTTCAAAAAAATAAAAGAACGCACAAGTGACCCTTCTCCCCTTCTTTTTAGGGTATTATTATAACAAAAATATTAAATTAAATTTAAAAAAAAATATTTTTTTTAATTTAAAATAAAACATTCTTTTTTAAAAAAAAGAATAAATTTAAAAAAAATAATAATATTATTTTGTTACTAAAAATAGAAATTAAAAAAAATCTAATTATTTCTAAAATTCGAAAAAAAAATCACACAATAATTAGCTAATTAAAAAAAAAACAAATTTGTCAATCAATTTCCTCATTTCTTTTTTTCCCTTTTTTATAAAATTAGAAAAATAAACGGAACAAAATAAAAAAATTAAATGAGAATACAAACCTGAGGAGGTAATTCTAACCATCATGGGAAAAAAAATAAAAAAAAAATTAGTAAAATGAGAGGAAAAAAAAATAAGAGAAAAAAAAACATGGCACCAAAATGAAGAAAAAATTAAAAATAATAAAAAATTTTAGCCGAAAAAAAATAAAAACACTAACTAAGCGGGAGAAAGTTAAAAATACACTGCATAAATATATGTATTTAAAAAAATAAGTTTATTAAAAAAATAAAAGTTTATTAAAAAAAATAAAAGTTTATTAAAAAAAAGTTTATTTAAATTAAATATATTTTTTTAGTTAAATTAGTACCCCCCTTATTTTATAGAAACAAAAAGATTATTTCTTTCTTTTTTTTGTCTTTTTTCTTTCAAAAATCAAATAACACTAAAAAAATAATTTTTAAAAAAGAACAAAGGTGTAAAAAAATTTAAAATTCTTTTATTTTATTAATTTTTAAAGGTGTGAATTTTTAAAAAAGAGTTTAAGATTTTTTTTTTAGAAATCGGAACAAAAAAAAAAATAAAAATTTGATTTAGAAAGAAAGTAAAAACACTTATATGAGAATTTTTAAAAAAATTTAAAGTTATATATATTTCCCCTCTCTGTTAATTTAAAAAAGACAATTACTCTATATTTATTATGTACTATTTACACACTTATTTAAAAGAAAAAAAATTTTTATCTTTTATTTTTAAACAAAATTAACTCCCTTAAAATTGGTAAAATTAAAATTTAAATTTTTTTTTTACAAAAAAGTGTGAGAAAAAATATAAAAATATATTTGTTAAAATAACGGAAGTGACAAAATTATTATTTTATATAATAATAATTTTTAAAAATAAAAAAAGAAATTTGATAAATGAGAAGAAAAAATAATATATAAATTATTCTACAAGAAAAAAAAAATAAAAAAAAATTGACAAATGAAAAGCAACAGAATAAATAATTTAGAAAATAAACAGACACACCAAGTCAATAAATAATGAGAGGGGTGTTTATAATGGAGTGTAAAAATTATGTTTTTATCAGTTCAAGTTTATTTTTTGTAATTCAAGTTTATTTTTGTATTTTAAATTTATTTTTTGTATTTCAAATTTAATAATTGTAATTTAAGTTTAATTATTATAATTCAAGTTTAATAATTGTAATTTAAGTTTAATTATTGTATTTTAAGTTTAATTATTGTATTTCAAGTTTAATTTTGTATTTTTTCCCGAAAAATAATATTAGAATTATATTTTATAATTTTCATAGCTTTTATATCTTTTTTTTATTTAAACTTTAGATAAAAAAATAAAAATATTTAACCAAATTAGCCAAAATTACACAACTTTTTTTTTCAAAGGCAAATTTTAGAGAAGAAAAAAATATTATTAAAGGCGGAAAAACGTAAAAAATAATATTTTTAGAGATGAAAAAAAAAGAAAAAAATATAAGGGAAATATTAAACAAATTTTTAAGTTAAAAAATATTTAAAAATTCTTAATCTCAAATTAAAAAAAAATAATAATATTTTTTAATCGATTAAAAAGGATAAATAAAAAATAAAAATACGAAAATTAGTAGAAAAAATTTAAATAAATAAATAATAAAGGAAACACACAACAAGTACACCCATTAAGAGGTATAAGAATAAATAAATAAATTTAAAAAAAAAATTTTTTTTAATAAATCTTTAAAAAAAATAAAAAAAAAATTTTTTCTCAAAGGGGTATTTAAAATATTATCCCCCCTTTTCATCCAAATAAATAAATTCAAAAAATAAATAAAAAAAATTTTTTATTCTTTTCCCCAAAGGAATTATTTATTTATCTCTTCTCTCTTAACACTCTCACATCTTCCCCAAAAATATAAAAAAAAAAAATAATATTTCTATTTTTTAAAGTACACAGTTTTTTATATTCTTACCGTCTTATGTATTAAAAAAAAGGGTCAAAAAATTAAAAATAATTTTATAATTTTAAAAATTAATTTTACTAGTTTTATTGTCAAAAAATATCAAAAAACATAGCAAGTTATTTTTTTTGAAAAATAATATATCCATCAAAATAAATAAATTAAAAAAAAAATCAACTCACAAATCCACCACCAACAAAAAGAAAATTATTAAGAGAAGAGCATTTTTTTCAATATTTTGTGCATATTTTTTTATTTTCATTCCTCCTTCCCCATCTAATAAGAAAAAAAATTAATAAAATATTTCATTTTTTTTAATTATTTTACTTAAATGTCCCCCCAAAAAAAAATTATTTTTTTTTTTAAATTTTACCCCAATAATAAATAATTAAAAACCTTGATTGAATCCAAAAAACTCATTTCAATATTTTTATCCATAAATTTACGTCCTGGCGTCATTTGTGGCTGTTGAAGTAAAATTTGTGCTAAAAACAAAATTTTTTTTTAATATAAAGTTTCAATTTATTTTTAAATTTTCAAAAGCATTGGAACATAAATATAATTTTTTTCAAAACAAAAATTAAAAAAAAATATTTTTAAACCATATTTTATGTTCCTTTTGTGCGAAAATGTGTGTGAATAGTTGATGGAATCGAACCAACATCATTGGTAAAATTCCAAACTAGAGCTTAGACCACTACACCACCACTCAACATATTATATATCATTTTTATTCACTCATATATATTTATTTTTATTATAAAAAATAACAAAACATCAAGAAAAAAAAAAACCTGGAGTCGAAGATGACGATGAAGGTGGTGGGGCAACACAACCACTAGTATTACTATTATCATTATTATCACTGCTACTCATATTATCACAAACAAAATCACTTTTATTATTTTTCTCATTGTTTTTGTGTTGAAATAAAGTTAAATTATCAAAAGATCGAACATTTTCAGGTTCATCAGCTAACATTTTAATTATATCTAATGTTTTGCCTCCTTCATTACTATTATTTTCTTCTTCTTCTTTACTATTATTATTAAAGTATTTTTGTTGTAATGGTCTAAAAGAAAAATTTAAAATTAAATTGAAAGGAGGAGGCACACTTTGGCCATCTACATTTTATAAATCAAATTAAAAAAAATAATTTTTCAAATCAATTGGACTCATAAACAAAAAAAAACTGAGGACAAACACACACAAAATAAAATTTAAAAATAAACCTAAAAAGTTGTTGACATTCAAAAGAATTGAATTGTTGTTGACAATTTTCTTCACAAAGTTGAATCACTTTATCAAAATTTTCTTTATTTTCATTTAAACCCAAATAATCAGCCCACATTAAATAAAAATCTGGACATGTTTTGAAAAATCCAAGACGATGAAGATTTTCAAGAACTCCATCCATTCCAATATTTTCGCTGTATTTACCCTAAAAAACAATCGATTTAGTAATATTAAAAAAAAAGAAAATTTCTATTTAAAAAATTTAATAAAAAAAACCATAAGCTTCCACAGAATAAGCATCCTAGAATCACTTTTATAATTAACAAATTCTTTAAATGTCCAAGAAATAAGTGATTTAATTGTTTGTGATTTTTTTAGACCATCTTCCATACATTCTTCAAAAGTAAGTATCTGACTGAATTTGTTTTTTAATTAAAGTATTTTTAATTATAAAAAAACCTTCGTACAAAGATAAAACGTTTCTCATCAACCTCAAATGATTTCGCCATTCTTTAAAAAAAAATAAAATTAATACATTTAAAATATATTATCAAAAAAGCGCCTCTTACTTTATTACATACTGAAAAGAGTCACTATTTTTTGAACCCGCTGTTGCTGACATTTTTCTTTTCAAATAAAGTTAGTAAAGAAGTTATTTTTTATATAAATCTATAAAATAAAAAAGATTAGAGACGAGCAAAATCTCGCATTGCGGAATATATGTATCTCACGCATACAAAATTATTTTTTAAAAAACAAATGCGGAATATAAAAATCATTTCCATGAAAATTAATGTTTTTATGAAAAAAAAAGAAATGAATTAGTAATCAATTATTAAGATAAAAGAATAAAAATATCAATAAAAAGGTTAAAAAGAAAATAAATTTAAAAAAAGACGCCAGCCAAATCAAACAATCATTTCTACACTAATTTAAGTTTTGCCACGAATCAATTACAGTATTCACCAAGTTAGAGAAAGAAAACAGAGAAAGAATAAAGATAGACGATTGCAGAAAATAGAAAACAGTTTTTAAATTTTTCATTTCTCCACTTTTTTTATTTCTCTCACTTTCTCTTCTTTTTTAATACTATTTAGGCAAAATAAGCGCCACATTTTGCCTTTAATATATCTTTAAAAATATTTAAAAAAATGATAAACACATCTCTATTTTTTGCAATTAAATAATAAAAAATTTATATATTTTCTTAATTTATATACAATACAAGTCAACAAGATAATGATAAAAAAGGCATTTGAAAGCGCCACTCTGATGGATGTCCTGTTAAAGTAAATTTAAAAAAAATTAAAAAAAAATGTACTTTTTCTTGTATTTTTATTAAAATTAAAATTTATACCAATCATTCTCCAACCCAAATATGGCATATAACTCAAATCTGTTGCAAAAATTTCTTCAGAAAGTTCAGGTTTAGCATTTAAATGAACAGTTGAATCACAAAAATTTCTTATAGTTAATGAATTTCCCTAAATAAAAATAATAATAAAAAAAATTATTTAATAAAAAAAACCTTGTTGTTTGATCTATCACAAAGTACATCACATTCAATTTTTTGACCTTTTCTTCCTTCTTTTCGTCGAATATTAATTTTTATAGTCGTTCCACCATTTTTTTGTTGTAAAAAAAAATTACTAGCTCTCAAAAAAAGAATGCTTTGATCAAAAACAGAACGAGCACGACGTAAAGATGTACTAAACAATTCAAATGGATGAGAAATTTCTTCTGCTTCAATCTTTTTCAAAAAAAAATAAAATTAAAATTAATCTCGAAATATCCTACGAGGGAGGGAATTTAAAAAAAATAATTTAAAAAAAAATACATAATTTAAAAAAAAATAAACCTGTACATCATCATCAGAATAATCAAATAATATTGAAGAACCTGTTTTACTTATTAAACCAATTCTAAACCAAACATGTTGTTGTGTTGATGAAATAATAAAATTATTTTCAAATAATGGAGGAGTTAATCTTTGAGTTATTTCTTTAACGAGATCAGAATTTAAAAGCTTTAAATTAATTAAATATAAAATAATAAAAATAATACCCGTCTTTGACAATTAAATACAATAAAAGGGCTGTGAACCTAAAAAAATAAAATTAAAAAATTAATAAATTAATTTAAAACCTTCCATAGTTTTGGATGTACTGATAAATCCTTGAGAAAAAAAAGGAAAAATATTAAAAAAAAATAATTAATTATATATCCTCCATAAAAAAAAAAGATTCGAACACTTTGTTTGTTAAATATTTTCGTTCAATATTTGGAAAGACGAAAAAATAAAATAAAAAAATTCTACTACTAGAACTGTTCAAAGAATCATAGTTTTGAGTCTCAATTATTTTTTGATTTTTGAACAAATTTTAGAAAATATCAAAAATACTATTTAAAAAAGGCTGCTCTATCAACAACAATAAATATAAACAATAGTGTTCGAATAATTTTTTTTTTTTTAATTAATTAATACAGGGGTGTGTAATAAAATTAATTAATATGTCTAAATTCTAAGAATTATTTTAATTAAACTAAAAAAAAACCATGTCAAGAAATTTACGAGCAGAAAGTTGATGAGTGAAAGAAATATTAGATGAAGAGTTTCCAATCAAAATTGAACGCAAAATTAATTTTGGTTCACAAACCTTAATTTTAAAAATAAATTTTAATAAAAAAATTATAAAAAAAACTTGATATTTATCAGTTGTTGAATTTAAACAATAACTTTGGCAATATCTTCCATAATGATCACTTGCTTCTAAATTTACTTTAAAATCGACATTTGGATCACTTTTAATTTCAATTTTTTTAAATTAAATAATTAAAAAAATTAAAACAAATTTTAAATATACTTTGGATTTGGTAAAGGCAAATAAAGAAGACCCTAAAAAATTTTAAAAAATACCCCAAAATATTTTAAAAATTAATATAAACCTTCGGTTCAGGATATTCTGTAGGTTCTCTTTCAATAAATGTTGTCATTTCTCTTCTTTGTTCACCAATTTTTTTTTCTTCATGTTCTTCTTCCTTTACTGTGACATGAGCAATTCCACTAGACATGACAAAATTTCCATCAGTTAACATTAAACTTTTAGCCCAAACAACATTATCATAACGACGCTATTTAAAAAAAAATTAATATATAATTCTTTTAAATTAATTAAAAAACCTCTCTTCTCTGAAAACCATTTCCTTCAGTTGCTGGTAATTGACAAACATTCTAAATTTTTTAAAAATAATAATTTAATATATTTATTTTTTTTTCAAAATTTCCTCAATTTTCCCTAGTAAAATAAACCTTCTGAAAACAAATAAATAATAATAAATTTCCGGATAAATCAGAAAAGCTTTTTTTTTATTCAGAATATAAACTTTTCCGGAAAATATATAATAAATAAAAACTTTCTTTTCGGATAAATCAGAAAATTATACAATTTATCAGACAGAATAATAAACTTTTCCGGAAAGTTTAAATAGTAAATAACCTTCAAAAATCAGAATAAAAAAAAAACCTGTATACAAATTGATTGATAACATATTTCTGTTCCAATAAATCCTGTACAATTTCCTCCCAAAATTATACGACTTCGACAACGCCAAACAGATTTATCACAAAAAAGAAATTTTGAATCACAAAAGGGTAATTCTCTCGAACAATGACGAATTGGTTCATATTCAAACCAAAAATCTTTTTAATAAAAATAATAATTAATTAAAAAAAATTAAAAAAAAACCTGTATAATCATTGGAAAGACCATCTCTATTACGTAAATTAAAAGGCTAAAAAAATAAAATATTAAAAAATAATTATTTATTTATTTAACCTTCATTTGTGCATTAAATTCATGATTTCGATTACAACTTTTCTACATAAAATTAAAAAATCAGAATAATATAATATTTCCGGAAAGCTAAATGAAAGTAAAATAAACCTTCAGGAAATTTTAATAATAAACTTTTCTAGAAAAATCAGAATTAAATAAAAATAACTTTTCCGGAAAATAAATACTTTTTTCCGGAAAGTTTATTTTAATTAATAATAACTTTTCCGGAAAAACCAGAATATTTTATTAAAAAAAAACTTGCCACTGCATAATCATTCTCTCTTTGATTTCTATCCTGATTTTGTAACCTAAACTGCTCCCAAAGAAAATCAATAAAAGCGTGATGAAAATAGAAAGTTGGGTCATTTGGTGAAACTCTTATAACAAACATAAATCCACCAACCCAAACATGAGCTTTAAAAAATAAAATAAATTTTTTTCTTCTTCATTAAAAAAATTAAATAATTTAATTTACTACTTACAAAGTCCATGCATTGATTCAAATGTTTTATCGTGACAAAATGTTAGTTGACTAAAATTTGTTCGGCTAATAATCCATTCTACATCTTTTGCTGACATTAATCTATCTTGACTTCTTCCACCAGTAGATCTATATAATCGTTGAATTGGTACTGGACTTAAAGGCATTAATACCTTTAAAAATAAAATAATAAAAATAAATTAAAAATTTAAATAAATTACATTTGTATCCCAATCTTTAAAAGGTCCACTTCTTACAAAACCATTTCCATTACCCATTAATTCTTCTGACCATAAAACGCTATCAGAAGGATCAGGAAGTCCTTAAAATAAATTAAAATCAGAGAAATTAAAAAATTATCAGAATATTTCCGGAAAATTTACAATAAAAAAGTTTCCGGAAAATAATCAACAAATAACAAACAACAAAAATAAATTAAAATCAGAATATCCTTCCGGAAAAATTACAATAAAAAAGTTTAAAAAAAAATAAACCATAATCCAGTGTAGAGTCCCAATAAGGTATTCCAACTAATTCTGAAAAAATTTAAATAAATAATTAAAAATCAGAATTAATAAAATAAAAACCTGGTTGTTCATTATGCAGTGTTGCTTCAAATTGCCTTAAAAATTCTCTATGCCAAGGTAAAAAGGCTGGACCTGGAAAAAAAAATTTAAATAAAAAAAATATTTATATATTTAAATTATTATTTTTTAAAAATTAAAAATAATTTTAAAAATTAAAAAAAAAACCCCAATGTGCAGCAACAGCAGAATTAGGATAATGTACAAGTATATGTAAATCCCATATTGAAACATTATCTATATGTTTTTGTTTTAATGCAATTAAAGCTAATTGGAGTTGTTTACGTTCCAAATCTGTCATCTTTTTTGAAAAAGAAAAAAATTTTTTTTAATCGAAAAAATTCCCCTAAACATTACTCAAGTACTTAGAGGTTCTTCTTTATTTAAAAATAATAATTTAAATTCAACTAACCATTCTATACTCTTTTCTTATGAATTTTTTTCCTCCTTGTTTGTGTTGTTGATATTGCCTTTGATTTCTTTTTTCAGATGATTCCTCTTCTTTTTTCAATAAAAAGGAAGATGACCACCATTTGTCGCGACGTTTTGACCTCTGAAAAAGAGTTTTTTTTAATCACAGCTAATTATAAAAAATAAACCTTTACAAAATCTTGATTATTATCCAATTTTTCCGATGACAATTTTCCAATTAAATTTCTTCTTCTTCTTCTTGTCGACTCTAACCATTCAAAATATGCCTTTTGCGAATTTGTTTGTTTTCTTAAAAATTTGTTTTCATCATCATTTACATCTTTAAGCCATTGATCTCTTCTTTGACAAGCATTCCTTTACAAAATATAAAAAGAATTAAAATTCGTAGATATTAGAATTCTTAAGAAAACGCTTTACATCGGGATTGAACTCTGAGTTTAATTTATTGGGAATACTACCAAGAAGCTCTCAACTTAAGAAAACCCAAAAACAGAACATTCAGAATTATTTAAAAAAAAACTCAAGTCTAGAGGAAATACCAAAGCCTTAAATAATAAAATCACTTAAATATCTAGAGACACAACAAAAAAATCAATAAAAAATCAATAAATAAATTCAAACAAACCTAATATCCTCTGTAGACAAATAATTTGAATGTGGAAGATTTTGACAAAATAAACTTTCATCCAAATAGTTATTATTTAAATAATCATTATTATTATTAGCAAAAATAAACAAAGTATTAATAGAAAAATTGAAAAGAATTATTAAAAATTGAAAAACAAAAAATAACATTTCTGAAAAAAGAAAATTTTTAACTTTTTCAACATTTAAAACTACACCAAAAAACGCTAAAATTAATAAAAATGTAAAAATATCAAAATGTCGAAAATACGAAAAATATAAAACTTTCTAACTTTCAAAAGGTTATTTAGAGTCTAGGCAAAAACTTTAAAAATTTGTAGAACATTAACAAATCGTAGAAAATTTCCAAAAATTTTTTCTCAAGATTGGACAATTTTTTTGATTTTTTTGACAAAAATTTTTAAAAATTTTTCTCCCAAAAATTTAATTTTAAAAAGAATTATGAGCAAATGAAATTAAAAAACAAAACTATACACCCCCTTTTCTTTTTTTTTTAATTAAAATAAGAAAGGAAAAAAAATTTATTTTAATTTAAAAAATAAATAATTACCTCTAAAAATTTTGCCTTTTTAAATCTCTTTTCTCTTTCTTTTATTTTTAAATAAATTGAAAAAAAGAGAAAAAAAAAACAAATTAAAAATAAATTGATTAAAAAAAAGAAAAGAAAAAATAAAAATTTAATTTGTTTATGAATCAACTCTTTAAATTAAAATTAAAAAAGTTCAAAGACCCTCAGGGCTAAAAAAAATTAAATTAAATTTAAAAATCTAATACTTTGCTTTTTATAAAAAATTAAAAAAATATTCCAAAAAAATTCAAAAATAAATAAAAATCTAAAAATTAAAAAAATAATAAATTTTTTAGGTCAATTTGAGTCTTAATGGAAAATTAAAAAAAAAATTTTTTAATACTAAAATCGTAATAAAATAAAAAATGCCCCTTTTTTCAAATCTCAACCTTTTTTTAATCATCTCATTCTAACCGGAATAAATTAAAAAAAAAATAAAAATAAAAACTTGTTGCGGCAGAGGTAATAAATAAATACATTTTTTTTAGTTGTTGAATAACCTTGCAATTATTTTTTTTTGAAAAAAAAATAAAATAAATAAACAAAAAAATTATTTTTTTTTAAAAGATTGATTTAACCCTAATTTGTATAAAAATTAATAAAAGAAATATTTATTAAAAACTCGATTTTTATTTAAAAAAAAAATTAATTTATTTTATTTTTTTATCCTTTCTCTCCTAAATCTCTCATCATTTTACACTAAAATAATTTTTTTTTTAATACTACTTCCCCTCTATTAATCAGCAGAAAAAAAGGGAAAACATAATTTTCAATTTTCTTCTTTTTTTTTAATCAAACAAGATTTTTGCTGCAAAAGAAGAGAAGAAAAAGAGAAGAATTTAATATGTCGTCAAAAAATTGTCGCAAATTTGTGTTGTTTTTTTAAATATTTATAATTTCTTTTTTTTCAAGGTCAAAACAAATCAATCTAAAAACGATAATTTTTTATTTTATGCCAAAGAAAAGAAAGAGAAAAATTAGTGTTGATTTTTATTTTATTGATCTTTAGGGTTATATAATAATTTTGTACTTTTTGGCATTTTGTCTGATGACGTTTTTGACGAAAACTTTATTTGGTGTTTCGACAATTAGACATTTTTTATGTTTTCTTTTTCTCTAACTTTTTATTTTTGTTGTTTATTTTCATTCCTGATTTTTATTTTTTTCTCTAACTCATTGTTTCTTGTTGATTTGTTTATTTTCTTTTTCTCTAACTTGTTGATCATTTTCTTTTTTTTTAACTTGTTGTTTATTTTCTTTTTCTCTGACTTGTTGTCTTGTTTATTTTTTTTGTTTAAATTTTTTGGACATTTGAGTATTAAAGATTAAATTTTTTATTAATTTTTTTTGCGTTGAAAATGTGGTCTTTCTTTTTTATTTTTTTAATCTGTGTTCCTTTTTTCTTTCTTCTTTACCTATTTTTATGTGCTAATTTATTATTATTTTTTAATTAATGTCTATTCTTATCTCATCATTAATATAATTTCATCACTTTCTCCAAATCAATTTTCTCGGGTTTTTTTAAAAAAAAATTTTCTTTCTTTCAAGTCTAAAGAGCATACATTAAATATAAAATTTATTTATTTAATCACACCACATACTATTTTTTAATTAAAAAATATTATTTTAAAATCATTTCTCCCCAATTTAGATTTTTTTTAAATTAAAATAAATATTTATGTCTCTCTTATTTTTACACACTATTTCTCTTTTTTCTTTCTTTATTTAACTTGATCACTAGTAACTTAAATTCCCAGCTATCCAACTTTATCAATTTAAAAATATATCCTCTCTATCATAAAAAAATCACTCATCAAACCCATTAAAATTTGAGACTCTATTGTCTCTTCTCTTAAATTTTATCTTCAGATCTTTCTTTACAAAAATGTTTCAAGACGTAATTTTTGATTTCGAAGCTTGTGCAAAAAATTTTTTTCTTTATAAAATTGCATCAAATAATAAAACTGATGATAATGATGATTATTCACTTTCTTCCTATAATAATTTTGGTTATAATGTTAATCAATTTGTTAATAATACAAGAAGGCATATTAATGATAATAATAAAAATAAAATTGTAAGACTCTTTAAATACTAACCTCAAAACTATTAGAGTCGTAAAAGGGAATATTTTTTCAAATTGTCAGACTCTAAAGGCATTTAATGTGAAAAAGGACGACACCGAGTCTGAGCCTGAAAGTAAAGTTCAGAGAAAACTTGACATTTAGAGTCTGAAAATAATTAAGCATACTTAAACTTTAAAAAAACTTCAAAATTAGTTGAGACTCCAAGGGCTTGAGAATTCACTAAAATTAAAAAAAAATATTTTTTTATTTTTTTAAAGAAAATAGAAGAAAAAATTGCCCAAAAATGCCATAATGAGAAGCAACAATTTAATGATAATTATGATGAATTTGAAAAGGTAAGAAGAAAAAAATCTTTTTGAGTCTCGAAAATGTTTTATTTATTATTTAGTGTAATTTTTTGGTTTCTTTTTCTGTTTATTTTACTTGGTTTATTCTTACCGTTTTTGCCTATATTCGAGAATTTCTTCGGTATTATGGCTTTGAACAAAACAAGGCAGCATCTGAACGGCTAGAAATGAGGGTAACTATTCATTTTATCTAAAAAAAGTTTTGGACAAAATGCCCACAAGTTAAAATTGGACAAAATGTCCAAGCTCTAAAATTTGGACAAAATGTCCAAACGTTAAAATTTGGACAAAATGTATTAAATTTATTAAATTTTTAAAAAAGGATTTTGCTCCACTTTTCAACTCATTTGAAGCAATTTATGCAAGAAATTGTTATATGAGAGTTAGAGATGTATTTGAAAGACCGATATGTGGTGTTCCCGGTGGGACAGTGTTTGTGATTATTTTTTAATTATTTTTAAAAAATTTGTTTTTGTTTAGTAAATTGCTTGATAGAGAAACTGATGATTTTTGCTGGAATTTCAGGTTTATTTAATTAAAAACTTTTTTTTGTGTAGTGGAAAATGAAAATTTTTACTTTTTGAGGGGTGCGGGTTCGAACCCTATTGGTGGACATCAATTTTTATTTTCATTTTTTTCCTTTTTTAAATAAAAATAAGGGAAAATAACATTCAAAAAAAAATATTTAAACAATTAAAAAAGTTTCTTTTTTCAAAGATTTCCCGGAACACAAACACAAGTAATTAATACTGCCTCATATAATTACCTTGGATTTGCTGAAAATAAAGGAGATTGTGCCATTGCTTCAGCTAAAATAATTGATGATCAAGGAATTTCTTCATGTGCAAGCATTCGTGAATTAGGTTTTTCTTTTTTATTAAAAAAAAATATTTTTTTTTTAAATTTTAAAGGACAACCTTTAGCTCATACAGAATTGGAACATTTAGTTGCTGAATTTATTGGTGTTGAATCATCCATTTGTTTTGGAATGGGATTTGCTACAAATTCGATGAATTTGACCTGTTTAATGGATAAAGTATTATTTATATAATTTTATTTTTTAATTTCTTTGGGGGTGTGGGTTCGAATCCCATCAGAGTTTTCCCCGCTATTTTTGAATTAACATGGTCTCATTTTGACGGGTATTTGAATACTAATTTTCTTTTATGAAAAAAAATTTCACGAGCAAAAATACGTAGTCGAAGAGATTCGAACTCTCGCGGGGAATCCCCATTGCATACCTGCCAATTGCAATTTAGCAGTGCAACGCCTTAACCACTCGGCCACGACTACTTATTTATTTAACGACTATTTATTAACTTTAATATAGAAATATTTTTAATTTTTCTTTTTTTTAATAGTTTGTGTTATCAAAAATTATAAAAAATTAAAAAATAAATTTATTTTTTAATTCTTTTTTAAAAAAGGATTCTTTAATAATTTCTGATCAATATAATCATGCTTCTTTAATTCTTGGTTCTCGTATTTCTCAAGCTACAATTAAAATATTTAAACATAATAATATTTCTAATTTGGAATTTGTATTACGTCAATCTATAGCTTTTGGAAATTTAAAAAATAATGGGAAACCTTTTAGTAAAATTATGGTTATTGTTGAAGGAATTTATTCAATGGAGGGAACTATATGTAAATTAAATGAAATTATTCAATTAAAGAAAAAATATAAATTTTATTTATATTTGGATGAAGCTCATAGCATTGGTTTGTTTTTTTAAATAAAATCTCTTTAACATTTTATTTTAAAGGTGCAATGGGAAAAACTGGACGAGGAATTGTTGAATATTGGGGTTGTAATACAAAAGATGTCGATATTTTTATGGGGTATATTTTTAATAATTTTTGACTTAAAAATTTCCCAAAATTTTTTTCAGTACGTTTACAAAAAGTTTTGGGGCAGCTGGTGGATATATTGCTGGCAGTGAGGTTAATTTTTAAATTCTATTTATTTTTAAAATTATATTTAATTTAAACCTCTTTTATTCCTCGTTTTCTTTCTTTTTCTCTCAAGGCATTAATTTCATATATTCGTCAAAATTCTCCTGGTGAATTATATACAATGCCAATGTCACCTCCAATTGCCAAACAAATATTTAAAGCAATGTTTTCAATTATGGGTAAAGATGGAACAAATAATGGACAACAAAGAATTGAACAATTATCTAAAAATACAAATTATGTACGTCTTCGACTTAAACAAATGGGATTTATTGTTATTGGATCAAATCATTCACCTGTTATACCTATTATGATTTATCATCCAACAAAATGCGGGTAAACATATTAATATTTACTATTTTTAAATTTAAATTCTCAATTTTTCAGTCTTTGGGGACGTTTAATGTTGGAGCGTAAAATTGGTGTGGTATGTTTTTTTTTTTAAACATTTTAATTTTTACTGTTTTCTTTCCGGAAAAGTTTTATTATCACTCCCTTCTGAAATTTTGTTTAATTTCCGGAAAAGTTCTTCCTCCTTTCTGATTTTAATTCTTTTCCGGAAAGTTTTAAAATTATCCACAATAGTTCTGATTCTTTAAAATACATAAATTAAAAACCTTTAAAAAATGTTTTCAGGTTGTTGTGTCCTTCCCAGCTACTGAAATGACTCAAAGTCGTGTTCGCATTTGTATTAGTGCAGCACATACAAAAGAAATGCTTGATCAATTGCTACAAGTTATTGATGAAGTTGGCGATATTAGTAGAACAAAACATTCATATAGAGCACATCTTTATAAATCAATTAAAGCAATTTGGTAAAAAAAACAAAATTTTTTGTGATATATTGAGATACATTTTAAAATTATTATTAATTTTGGCTTTATATTTTATTTAAATTTGTTGACTTTTTATTTTTAAAAATAAATTATAATAAATTAAAAAAATATAGTACATGTACTAAAAAATAAAAAATATATAAGTCACTAAAAAAAGAAGCTGTTATAAAAGAATCACTAGAGAAGAATATAAAAAAACAACAGAAATATCTTATATGTGTATTAGAGAGGTCATCTGCAACGGAATTATTTTTAAATTTTTTGCTGAGTAAAAGAAAATTTAAAAAAAAATTATAATGATAAAAACAATTTTTTTAACTTAAAAATAAATAAAAAATTGTTTTTTTTTACTCAGCATTATATTATTAGAAATTTATATAAATTAATTTATATATTTATTTTACACTTTATTTAATCTTTAAAACAACAACTTTTGGTTCAAACGTTGGATAAGGCACACTTGAAATTATTTTTAGATACCATGATAGAAAAGGAAATTCTTGCCATGAAATCTAAAAAATAGAAAATATATGTAATATATAAAATTAAATTCCGGAAAGAAAATATATAAAATCAGAAGTACAACTTTTCCGGAAAGAATTATAACTCATCAAAATTTGATAGAAAATCAGAAATTAAAACATTCCGGAAATATTCTATAATATAAATATAAAACACAAAAATATAAAACTTTCCGGAAATTATTTAATTCATAAAATCAGAATATTTTGTATTTTATTTTATTTTGTAAAAGCAGAAATTATTAAAAAAACCTTGTGAAAACCTTCAATAATAAAATATTCTTCATGTTTAAAAATAATATTATTGCTCGTCAAGTCATTATAAAATTTATTTTTGTTGTCAATTCCAAACATAATAAAGTCAAAACGTTGTAATTCTTCAAGCGACAAATTTTCTGTTTTATTATATCTAAAAATTTAATTTCTTTTAATTAAAAAAATTTAATATTTTTTTAAAAAATAACATACTCCCAAGCATCAAATAATTGAACAAATCTGCTTATCCCTGTTTGAGCACAATAATTGTCAATGTGAATACTTATTGGTTTGTTACTCAAGTGACGATTTTTATACTAAAAATTGATAAAAAATTGTTTAGTATTTATAAAAAAAATTATACAAAAGAAAATACAAATTTCCTGAAACAAAAATCTCAGAATTTTACAACTTTCCGGAAAAAAGAAAATAAATAAAAAATATAACTATTACATATAATATTAAAGTTTATTTTTATAAAGAAAATAAACTTAAATATATTTCCCTTATTTAAATATAATAGAAAATAAACCTGAAGTTCAACAAGAGCATCACCACCAGGATAATTTTTAACGCTAACATTTACAAATTGAATAGTTAATAAACAATTTATAAATATATGAAAAGATAACAAAAGTGAAATTGTACGATAAAAAGTATTTGTTGAAGAACGTTTCCATCTAAAAAATAAAAAAAATATTCTAATTATAAGGACAAAAAAATAAAAATAAAAAATAAAAAAAAAAGCATACACAAAATCACAAAAAAATGCAGCAGATAAATTTAATAGAGGAATAATATAAATAATAAAACGAAGTTCTTTGTGTGGTAAAAATGAAAATAATAAAACAAATATTAATGCAGGAATAATTGTTTGAATTATTAATTTTTGATTTTTTTGGCAAGCAAAAATACTTAGAGGAGCAATTAACGTTGTTAAAAGAAGTGAACGTGGAATTGCTGAAGTAAAATACCACCAAAAAGGCATAATCTTTTTTAATTATTTAAAAAAAAAATATTTTTTAAAATTAAAAAATACCCCATATTCATGACTTTTATTTTTAACAATGTTAAATTCAATAACTTCCAATTCAGGCCAAACTGGTCTTCCCCACATAAATGAGTCAAATGGAACTGAAAAACCTGAAAAAGGAATCTTTAATTAAAAAAAAATTTTTTTCTTACACAAAACAAAGCAAAGAGTACAAAATCCAATATAAATTATTTTTAATATTCTTTTAGGTTTTGAAATAATAAAATGAATAAACATTGGTCCAAATAGTAAAATAAGTTCAAAACGAAAAAGAAATATTGCAATAGTTGCATAAAAAGTAAAAAATATAATATTATTTTCAATCCATTTTGTGAAGACAATTAAAACTTGAAAAAAAAATTAGAGAAATTTAAATAATAATAAAATAATTTTTTAAAGAAAAAATACTTCCTTTGAGGCAAAATAACAAAGAAATAAAAGTCAGCCACTGGAGGGTTTCGAACCCTCCACCTTTTCTTTATTGCCTACCAGCATAATCAAACACACTACCACCGAACTAAAGAAGCTACGCTTCTCCTTTATCATTTTTTTCTTTACAGATCATTAAAAATAGATGAATAAAAATATTTTTTTTATTTTTACTACCCAAAAAAATTATTTAAATATTTTTAAAATTAAAAAAAAAATACCAAAAAACATTGCAAATGTATTTGGAAGTGGCCTTGATAAATAAAAAAGAAAATGAAACTGCGAAAGAGTAAAAAGTCGAAGATACATAGCTACACGTTTTCCAAAACGTTTTTCAACACAACGGCAAAAACAGCAAAAAGAAAATAAATTAGCAATTCCTAAAGCTATTCTAGCTTTAAAAATAAACAATTTTTACATATTAAATAAAATAAAAAATAAACCTGCAAAAAGCATCCATAATTTAGTTAATCCAAGGTATTTTACTACAGCAATGAATGGTGATATTATTGAGGCAATTGCCAAAGGTCCAACGAATGTACTTTTAAAAAAAAGGAGAAAATAAGTCAAAAAAATTAATTTAAAAAAAAAAATATTTTAAAAATAAACCTCTCTTACCGAGCAACTACACCAGGAAATTCTTTATGATCATACTAAAATATTAAAATAAAATTAAAATAAATTTAAAATTAAAAAAAAAACAAAAACAAACATTAGTCCAATTAGTACGTAAATATAAAAAGTCATGTATAGCCTGTGTATTAAAACTTTCTTCAACTTTAGTAAATAAAGTAAGAAAAATATGTGTCAAAAGTCCTATGAAGAGAAATAATTCTGTTACACGGATCATTATTAATTAGCTAAAAAATGAAGAAAAAAATTTTTGTAATTAAGTAAGAAAAAAAATAAATAATAAAATATTTTTGAAAATTTAAACAAAAATTTATTTTAATCAAAAAATTCTTCAAATAATTTTATTAAATTAAAAGAAAATTTTAAAAAAAATTTAAATAATTTTTTCCTAATTTTTTATCATTATTTTTTCCTTCTTTTCCTCTTCTTCTTCACCTTCCTCTCCTCTTCCAATTAAAATTTTAACAATTTTTTGATATTCTTCATCTGTCAATTTTGGTAATTCTTTTAACATTTTTGAACAATTTTTTTCACCAAAATTATTCAAATTTAAAACATCTAATAAAAATGTTGATACAAAAGGTAAAAATGTTTTTAATAATGTTAAGGTAACAGAAATAATTTCTTTAAGAGTAAAATCAATTGCTTGTATTCTTTTTATATCTTTATTCCAAAGAGATTTTTTTGTGCTTTCCTTAAAAAAAATAAAAAAAAAAAATTAAACAAAATAATAATACCAAATAATTATCACATATATCACTCAAAATAAACAAATAAAGATGATTAAATGCAAGATGTGGCCTATTTTTTGACATAAAATAAAAATAAAGTTGAACAACTTGTGCAAGTTTTTCTTGTAAAATTTTGTCCTGAAAATATTTTTTTAAAAATATAAAAATATACCAACATTTTCATTTAAAATAAAAGAATTATTAACAATATTTTCATCATTATCAATTATTTCATTTTTTAAAGCATTAAAAATTCTTTCACTATATTTACACATATTCCATATTTTATTACAAAAACGTCTTCCTTCATCTGCAAAACGTGGAATATCCACATGTATTTGAAAATCTGTAACATCATGACGTAACATTGAAAATCTTAAAGCGTCTGCTCCACAAGCTTTTATACCATTAGGAAAACGTTTCTTTAAATCTTTTTCAGAAGTTTCTATATAAATAAAAAAATCAGAATTTTAAAAAACTACAAAATATACAATTTTCCGGAAAGAAAATTAAAATCAGAATTAAAATTTTCCGGAAGAAAATAAGAATCAGAATTACAATTTTCAAGAAGGAAATAAAAAGTAAAAATTACAATTTTCTGGAAAGAAATAAAAATCAGAATTACAATTTTCCGGAAACAAAATTAAAAGTAAAAATTTACCAATATCCTCCAAAGGTAGATTAGAAGTTTTCATTCTTTCAATCATTTGCTCAAGTTGTATTCCATTAATAATATCCATTGGGTCTATTACATTTCCCAATGATTTGCTCATTTTTCTATTTTGACTATCTCTTATTAAACCATGAATAAGAACATTTGAAAATGGATAATGTCCAGTTAATCTTTTTTTTTTTTATTTATTTAATAAAAAAATATTTTAATAATAAAAAAACCTTTTACATATAACCAACATTCTAGCAACCCAAAAACCTATAATATCATGTCCTGTTTCCATTAAATCAATTACATTTTGAGAAACTTCATTTTTAGGCCAACAAGCAATAATAATTGGAATTAATGAAGAACTTTTAAAAAAAATAATTTTATTTTTTTTAATTTTTATAAAAAATAAACCTAAACCAAGTGTCTAAAACATCAGAATCTTGAATTAAATTAGATTCAATTTCAAAAGGTTCAAGTTGTTTACGAGCATCTTCTTCAGAAAGAGCAACAATCCATCTATTTATTTATTTTTAATTATTACTTAAAAAATTAAAAAAACCTTTTTGAATTTTCAACAAAATAAGCAGGTATTTTATGACCCCAAACGAGTTGTCTACTTAAACACCAAGGCTCTTCAAATTTTAAAAATTCAACCAAATTTCCTCTGACTGAATTTGGATCTAAATTTAACTAAAAAATAAAAATTAAATTTAATTAAATAAAAAAATACATTTCCATTTTCCAAATATTCTAACAATTCTTTATTCATTTCAGTCATTTGAAGAAACCATTGTTCTTTCATTGATGGCTCTTTTTCATCAAAAGATTGAATTAAACGTGTTTCACGTTTAATTAAGCCAAATTTATGTAGACGACAAAATGCTGATTTAACTGCATTGGAGAAATTCTTTAAAAAAAATGTTTTGTAAAATAATAAATTTATAAAAACAACTTTAGTTATCTTTAAAACTTTTCGGAAAGAAAACAGTAAAATTTATAGCGTTCAGGAAAAAAATTCTAATTTTGTCTAATTTCGTAAAAGATTTAAATTTTACTGTTTCCTTTCCGGAAAGTTTTAAAAACACAAAATCTAATTTAAAAAAAAACCAGAAATTTATTTAATCGCCTTTTCCGGAAAAGTTTATTTATTTTATTTAAATATTACAAACCTCATCCATTGTATAAAATAAATGTTCCCAGTCTAAAGAACAACCTAACGAATTCAACTGTTTTGTAATATCATCAATTCTTCTAATAAAAAATTTAATTTTTTTTTAAATTATTAAAAAAAACAAAACTCATTTTTCCAGTTTTCACAATAATTCAAAAATTCTTTATTAGAAATTTCTTCTCTTTTCTTTCCAAATTTTCTATAAATTTGTTTTTCAACAACTGTTTGTGTTGCTATACCAGCATGATCAAAACCTGGTATCCATAATATCTAAAATTTAATATTTTTTTTAAATAAATTTTATATAAAAAATAATAAATTAAATAATAAATTAAAAAAATAAGTTAATTAATTATCAAAAATTAAACCTTTTTTCCCAATAATTTATTAAAACGACAAATACTATCTTCAACAACAACAGTAAGTGCATGTCCAACATGTAAATTTCCTGTAACATTTGGTGGCGGTAAAATCATTGTAAATTTTTCAAAAAATTCAGGCACTTTATCAGTTTGGTTTTCTTCATCAATTGAATGTTTATTTATAAATTTGAATTTATTTATAGTCTCATCTCTTGTAAAATAATGGTTTTTGACTAATTCAGCATCAAATTTGCCCATATTATTTAAACTAAAAAAAAATATTTTACAAAAAAAAATTTTTTATTAAAAAAAAACCTTGAAGAAATATAAGGAAAATTCAACACAAAACTTCGAATGCATGATATCCTTCTTTGATTCAATTTAAAAAGAAATAAAGCTTTCCTTTTAAAATTCATTATTTATATAAAAATAATTTAAATTTAATTAATAAAAATTAAAATACACTTAATAAATAAATAATTCATATTAATATAATTTTTTTTTAATAATTTAAAAAAATGATATTTACTATTTAATTAAATAAATATTATATACTATTTTATTATTAAAAAATGTAAAAAATTAAATTATTTATTATTAAAATCTATCAACTTTTTTTATATTAACTGGCAGTGGCGGAATTCTAAGTCCATGAATTCTTTTTGGAGGTAATGGAGGAGGAGAAGCATTATTATTTTTTTGCCCAACACGCGAATCTTCAAAAGAAAAAATTAATTTTTATTTTTTTTTTAATTATAAAATAAACCTAATAAACGAGGAAAAATTTGTGGAGATGATGAAACATCTGATGAAGAAAATGATATTATTTTTTGATTATCCAAAATGTTAAATTGTTTTGTTTCCTTAAAAGAAGAAAAATATTAATTAATTAATTTTAAGAATTTAAGCAAAAAAATAAAATTTTACATCATCTGTGCTTCCTTCTGGATATATTCCACTGTCACAATGACTTAAAGGATTATTTACTAAAATTATAAAAAATAATAATTACCAAAAAAAATTAAAAAAAAATAATACCATTAGTAAATGTAGAAGGTGTTGTTGTTGTATTTAATGATGTTGTAGTTGTTGAAGATGTTGGAAATAAACGTAAAGAATTTGGACGAATAACTACTTGACCATTATTATCTTTTTTTTACAATTTAAAAAAAAATTTATTTATTAAAAAAAACCTTTATTAATATTATTTTTCAAATTAACATTTTTTTCATTCATTGGAGCTATTGAAGTTGGCCATGGTTGATCATTATTATTTATTATTATTTGACGTCGTGGTGATGCTCCCAAAGTAAATTTACTTTTTCGAGGTAATGGTATTGGTACATCAATTTTATTATTATTTTTTAAATTATTATTTTTAGGTAATGTTGAAGGTAATATTGGTGTCTATAAATTAAAAAATAAATTATTTAAAAAATAAAAAAAACCTTTAAATTATTATCTTTCATAGGTACATAAGAAGGATTAGAAAATGTTATATTCGCAGGTACGGGTTGCATCATAAATTTAAACAAATCACTTTTTAATTAAAAAAATAAATAAAATAAATTCATCTTTTCTATCAGAGCTGTTCCCTTTTCTGTAAAAAGGAAAATACTAAGTCTCTTCAGAGCGCCTGTGATAAAGACCATTCTCTCGTGCGATAAAGACGAAAGAAATTGTATACAGTTCTGGAAAAGAGAAGGTCATGTGACGTTTCTCTGACCTCAACTATTTACTGGTCAGTTTTTCTGCGTCTTTTATATACGAGAGAGTGGTCTTTATCACAGGCGCTCTGGAAGAGACTTAGTATTTTCGTTTTTACAGAAAAGGGAACAGCTCTGTTTTCTATAATAATAAAAAAAACCTTGACGATTGTGAAGGATTTTCAGAAGATTTTGAACGTTGATGCAAACAACAATTTGCTGCTGCTGTTGATGTTGTTTCTTCAGGAATAAATAAACATGATGATTGAATTTTACCAATATTATTATTTGTTGTAGTATTTAAATCAGTATATGAACGAGCTGAATTATTATTACCACAAGACATTTTATTATTAAAAGAATTTGTATAATCTTCATCTATTGGTTCTGGAAAAAATTAATATTATTAATAAAATTAGTGTTCGTCCCCATTCCCCCGCCGGGCTTTTGACTAAAAAAAAAAATCACAAAAAAAATCCCCCCGTCAATTTTTTCTTTAGGCATAAGTTCCCACTGATAATTTCCTCCCATCTCTTCTCCAGAAACATTTCTCACATCCCCCCGTTCCTATTTAAAGCCTTTCCCGTTTTACGGGGACGAAGACACTAGAAAAAAATTATTAAAAAAAAACCAAAAAATAATTTTGTAGAAGTAATAGATCTATTAGAATGTTTTTGATAATTATTATTATCTTCATCATCATCATCTTGCATTTGTATAATCGTATTTATTGAAAGCCTATCTTTTGAATTATTATAATTTTCTTGATGATTATTTGATTTATGATGATGATGACGAGATTTAACAAATTCTGTTGTTGTTCGTTTTTTATATTTTGGTGTAGTAATAGTAAAATGATAATTATCATTTTGTTGTTGTTTATTATCAAAACTTTAAAAAAAAATTTAAAAAAAAATAAATCTAGTTATATTTATTTAAAGTAATTCCTCCCACCCCACCCCACTGTTCCATAACCCTTATAAATAAAAAATAAAATAAAAATAAATAAAAACAAACCCAATCATTTCCAATTTCTCTAATTGTACAGGTTCTATATTATTAATCATCTCTAAATTATTACTGCTAAAATCATCTCCTCCTCCACCACCACTACAAATAGAAGGACGTGGTGATGTTCCTCCTCCTCCTCCACCAAAAATTTTATTCATCCAACTACGTTTTACAATAGAACTTTTTGCACAAGAATTTATAGGAGGATCACATGAAGAAGAAGAATCATTTTCTGGTGTTGTAGTTTTTGATAAATTTTCATTATTTGCTGCTTCAACATAAAAAATACTATTTGATGATTTTCTACTATTATTATTATTTGCTTCTTTATTTAAATTTCCTAAAAAACTTTTTCGATTATTATTATTAAAATGTTGTTGTTCATTATTATTTTCATTTGAAGAAGAAGAAGAAAAATGATGTTGTTGTTGAGAAGGAGGGGGACTAATTTTTTGATTAAATAGTTGTGCGACATTAAATGATTTATCAATTTGATTTGATGTATTTTGAAAGTCTAAAAAAAGTTTAAAATTAAATTTAATTATTAAAAAAAAAAAATATTTTTAAAATAATAAAAAGACGGAGAGAGTATACTACAATTCGGTAGAAATTTTCAGATATTTTAAATATTTTTTTTCTTTAATAATTGAAAAGTGACCTCCTCCATAATCTACCGAATGGTGAGCCCTTCAAAAATAAATTGGGTCACAACAAAAAAAAAAATATTTCAGAAAAAAACTTTAAAAAACAGACTAAAAACCTTTTCAAAAACAAAAATAATAATAACAACAAAAACAACAAATAAATAAAAAATAAACCTTCACCATTAGCACTAACCACAACAAAACCTTCTTGATTAACTTCAAAACTATTATCAGAGGAAGAAGAAGAAGAGACTGATGAATCACTTGGGGACGAAGCATTAGTACTACTACTACTACTATTATTTTTTTTATTTTCAACAAGAACCAATTGTTCACAAATTTTTGGTCTAACTGCATTTGTTCGACTTAATCCTCTTTCTTCTTTTTTATTATTATTATTTTTATTAAATTCTTCTACATTCTTAGTATTACATTTAATTTCATCAATATTATCTTTTATTATTTGTTTCTCATTTTTATTATTACAAGTACTTAGAGTCAAATATTGATGTTGACGAAATTTATTTGGACGATTTGGATTCTTTGAATTAAAATTTTTAATTTTCTTATGAATTTAAAAAAAAAACCTTGTGTTGTGAATCATCTAAAATCGAGTATATTTCATCTCTATTATTATTATTATTATTATCTTCTATATTTTGATCTAAAAGAGAATCATGAGAACGATGACGATCTTGATTATGAACATCTTTTTTTAAACCTAAAAATATTAAATATTTAAACAAAACAAGACTAACCACGACCACTAACAACACTTATTTTTAATTTAAAAAAATAATAATAAATATCAGAGATCGGGGATTTATTAAAAAAAATTTAAAATAAACCAAAAAAAATATATAATCATTTTTCAGGTAAAAAATAAAAAAAAACTTAATTAATTAAAAAAATTACGATGTATTATAAGCACTTTTTCATCAGAACTAGAGCTTCTAACTCTTGCAGAAACATTATGACGAAAATCTAAAAATTAATTATTTATCGAAAAATTTAAAGAAAAAAAAAATACCAATGGGAGGTCCAATACATTGTTTATTTAATTTTGATTTTTTTAAACAACGTCGTCTAGGAGGTGCTGGTGGATGATGTATTGAAATTCCTAATTTTTTCATTGCATCCAATTCTTTTCCTAAAATTGATCCATATCGTTGAATTAAACAAATAGCTTCATAAATAGGAATTTTAATTGATTCTCCTCGACAAATATATTGAGAATCAGATTCTTCTTCATCTTTTATTATAGCTTTATAAGTTAATTCTTTTATTTCATCAATTTCCATTTCATTGACTTCATCTTCTGGTTGTTCTTCTTCTTTAGGTAATATCTGGAAAAAAAATTTTTTTACAAAATATTTCAAACAACATATAAAGCTGGAAAATTCTTTTTAATTTTCTCATCATCTTAATTTCTCAAAAATAAATTTATTTTCACTCATTTCCTTGATTAGTAGTAAGGAAAAGTAGCAAACGAAAGAGACCTAAAGAGTGTCCGAGAGACTTTCGAATTAATTTTTTGTGTATATAAACCAAATAACATTCGGGATTGAAAAAGGTATGTGAATAAAAATGGGTCTTCTATTTACCAACAAAATTCATCATCAACAAGTCTTACGGACAGACTTTAATCTTCATTGGAATAAAAAGAAAAAATACCCATTTATAAGTATTATCAATATTTTGTTCGGCAACATCTAACATTTTTACAATATCTTTAATAGTTGAACGCTCAAGAGGATTTTTCATCCAACAACTTTTAAATATTTTTAGCATCTCATCAGGCAAGTCATTTGGCAAGGGAAGAGGTAATTCATCTTTTTCTAACTAAAATAGACAAAATTAAAATGAAAAAGAGAAAAATACAAAAGTATGAATAGCATAAGGCCCAAAGTTTTTATAAGGTATTCGACGAGAAAGCACCTCCCACAAGAAATTAGCTTTAAAAAAAATAAAAAATACAACAACAACAACTAATTTAATTTAGAAAAAATATACCAAATGACCAAACATCTGAAAAAACAGTATAATCACTACATTCAAGCACTTCAGGAGACATCCATGGAACTGAGCCATTAGAACCATCATATTTTATAGTACCAGTTATTGAAACGTTAAAATCTAAGATTTTTTAAAAAATATAAATTTAAAAAAAGTTAACCTGATATTTTCAATGTAACAAGATCAATTCTTAAACCATTACATTTTCGACAAAGATTGTTTCGTGTATAATTTGTTATCTTAAAAATTGTTTTTTAAGCTAAAACAAGCAAAAAAAGCATACATACAATTTTCCAACTTTCATCAGCCAAACCACAAATACAAGGAATTTCTTTGATTAAAACTAAAATAAATGTAAGTAAAAATAAAGATAAAAGAAACCATTTTCTGCTTTTAAATCAGCATAAATTACAGGATCATTTCTTGAATGAAGATGTTCAAGAGCACTAGCAACCTGTTTAGCCCAATAAATAACAGTTAGTATATCGGATGAAGTCATTTTTCGATATAAGTTGAGAAGGTTTCCACCTATAAAAAATTAATAGATTAAACAGACATTAAAATTAATTAAATTTTAAAAAACCTGGACAAAACTCCAAAGCAATTAAAGGTGTTTCCAATTCAAGTCCATAGAACCCAACAATATTTTCGTGGTTGATCCTTGAGAGTATCAAAGCTTCTCGTTGCAAATCTAAAATTACGAATTCAAAAAGTTTTACAATTTAAACCTTCTATATTTTGTTCAGTGCTTTTCTTTGGTACTTTTAAGGCGACTTCCTATAAAAACAAAAAATAGATAAAAATAGTAAGAATATGAATACTTGATTTTTATAGTATCCTCGAAAGACGTTAGCCATAGCACCAGAATCTAATAATTGTTCGCGTTTAACTTCTTCAGCGTTGATTAAATCAGGCGTAGAACCAATTAAAACAACCTATAAAAAGGAAAACAAATTAGGTAAAAATTAAATATGATACAAATTTTTCGGGAACAATTCCTTTCTTTTTATCAATGCGTGCCACGACCCATCCATCTTCACCACTGAAAAAGAAAGCAAGAAAATGATAAAATATACTTAATAACCTGTCATCAGTTAAAATCTCAACGACAGAACCATGTCGCAACGATCTAAAAACATTAAATCAAAACCTCACTCAGTTTAGAAAACTAACAGTTCATCTTTTTCCTTAGCTTGATAGTCACTACAAGCAGTACCAACACGACGAATTTTGCGCATCCGAACAACTAAAATTAAGTAAAAAAATGTTGAACAATTAAATAACCTGATTTATTTGCATCCATGGAAATTGACGTACTTGGAGCAGTTTCATCATTAATAAAATTTGAAGGAACATTCATGCTGTGAAGAACTCTAAAATTTTTATGAATATTAATGAATTCAATTAAAAAGCACAATCACAATCTTAAAAACCCGTCATCAAAACAATACTCTAATGTTCTGTTTTATACAAAAAAGTTATTGTCGTTTATTTCACTAACCAATACTATTTTTATAATATCGATTGGATGAATTGTCATTTTACTAGAAAATACAGAATGCCAAAAATTTAAATTAATGGCGTCCCTCTTAATTCGTAAATCACTAAAAATGGCGAATTTTTGCTTTTACTACCAAACATTCTATTAACACAACCTTGTCGTCCATTTCTGCTATGCTCCACGCAGCCTTGACTTCCAGTCCTTCTTAGTCCAGTTTGTTCCAAGTCTTTTGCCAAAACAATCTGTGCTATTAAAATCTCAAAAAAATTTGACTTCTCAAAAAAGTGAAATATGGACAAAGACAAAAAAGGACTAAACAAGTCAAAAATGACAATGAACGAATCGATAGAAAAATAGTGAAGGGGAATAAAGCATCGCGCGCATATTTTTAGCTTTTGCAAATTTTTGTTTTTATCAAATTTAAAAAATGCTTACATCGTTGAAGGCCGATGAAGAAAAAGTAGAAGAGCCACCATCCAAATCCATCAGCAGCGTCCAATCGTCGCCGGAACCTAACTAGAAAAAAGAAATCCCCCCCCCCCCCTATTTATTATTTATTTAAATTTTTTAAATAATAAAAAATTAATAAAAAAAACACCGGGTTCCACCAAAACAGTGCTCCTCGTACATCTGCCATCCAGTCCATGTTGATCTTCAGGCCAAAGCCAGGCCTTCCATGCTCCTCATCAGGCCAAAGCCAGGCCTTTCGTCCATGTTGATCCTTAGCTTTAAAAAATAATCATTTGTTAAACAATTAAACAAAAGAAAACCTGTGCCGTCCAAGGCACACGTCTCAGGCCAAAGCCAGGCCTTCCTCGTTCAAGTTGATCTTGAAAGATAAAAAATTATTGGTTGCAAAATTTGACAAAAAACCTGCCCATCCAGAGGGCAGGCCACACGCCTCAGGCCAAAGCCAGGCCTTTCGTCCATGTTGATCCTAGACTTAAAAAATTATTATTTGTTAAATTAAACAAAAGAAAACCTGTGCCGTCCAAGGCACACGTCACAGGCCAAAGCCAGGCCTTCCTCGTTCATGTTCATCTTTAACGAAAAAGATGATTGATTAAAAATTGAACAAAAAACCTGCCCATCCAGAGGGCAGTCCACATGTTCAGGCCAAAGCCAGGCCTTCCAGTCCAGTTGATCTTTAACGATAAAAGATTATTATTTTTTAATTAATCAAAAAGAAACCGGTGACATCCGGAGGATGTCTTGCGCCATCCAATCCTTTGCGCATGTTGATCACATCGGCCTATAATTTCAAATATTAAACATATAAAATTTAAAAAAAAAAACAAAAATTATAATCACACCCATCAGCTGCATTCAGGAGCTCAGGTTGATCCTACAAATTTAAAAGTTTAATCACTATTTTAGTTAAATTTAACCAAATTTTTAATTTTTAAATTTTTTAAAGTTTTTCGCATGCGCAAGTAGGGAAAGATTGAAATAACAAATGAAAACAATAAAGCGATAAATAAACGAATGAAAAATCAATAAAAAAAACGTAAAAAAACGAAAAACCCCCGGAGGCTTAAAAAATGTTGACGGAACTTTAAGTGGTTTGTTTTTGTTTTTTTCGTTTATATCTCTTTTGGCATAACGTCTTTTTTGAAGAGTCCCCATTGTGCTTTTTTGCGTTTGGATTTTCTTTCATGACTCAATGGTTTCTTTTTATTTTATTTTTCTTATAGCCCGAATAATCGCGAACAATTTACTATATAAGCTGGTTTAGTGACAAAAGAAAAGCAAGAGACTATTTACGGAAAATAGTCCACGACCAGTTGGGTTTTTTCCTTCAGTTTCTTGTTATTTTTTTGTTCCACGTTGTTCATGTAAAACTTTTTCTGCTTGTTTAAGCATATTTCTACTAAATTTTCTTAATATTTAGGTTTCTAATTCATAACTAATAAAAATGGAATCAAATGACCCTGTTTCTGAATTTATTGAAAGAGAGCAAGCTGTATTGGCTGATCTTGGTGACGATTTTCTTGTACAGCCTAATCTTGGAGGTTCTTTGGCGGAAAACAATGGTATTTTTTCTTTAACTGCTTTTGGTTTTTTAAGGATTAAAACAAGCTTATATTTTCGAGAACTTCCAACAAGAAAGAATAATTTTAACTTATTTCAGCCAAAGAAAATGGTTTTCCTGAAGACCAAGTCCAAACACTGACAAATGGAACTTCTGCTTTTGATTTGACACAATTCAATTCTAGTTCAAACGTTGCTTCTTTGGCAAATGATATTGAGAACTATACTAGCGTGACAACTCGTAGTCAGAGCACTCAACCTGATGAAGAACCCGAGAATATTCGTAAATGGCGTGAGGATCAAGCTCAGATGATTGCGATGAAAGGTTTATTTTGAATGAATTGAATACATTTTATTTTTGTTTATAGACGAGCAAGAAGAAACTAAGAAAGAAGAGTTTCGCCAGCAAGCCAAAAAAGAGTTGGAACAGTTTTATGCTCAACGAAAGGAGCAACTTGAGTTGAGGAAGAAGCAGAATCAGTTAGTTTTATGTTTTTTATATCGGGCTAACTGCGAATAGATTATAGGTAAGGAGTTTTCGGGTTGTGCTTCGTGAATATACTCGTTTTTCGAGTTTTTCTCTATTCTCAGGTGTTTCTCCTGGCCAGACTTTTTATATAGTACTGGAATTGAGTCTTTAATAATGTCAGGGAAACTTGACCTTTTTAAATGTTCATAGCTCAATAATTAATTTTTACTTAATTTAGGGAACGTCAACAAGCATTGACTGAATCAACCAATACTAAATGTGATGAAAACGATGATGTTGCATTATGGGAACGTGTTGCTAAAATGATTGAAGGAAGTAATCCTGCTTTGGGCAGTATGAGCGGTAGCAGTACCTTGCCAGGAAAGACCAAACCAACAGGAGGACATCAGAGCTTGACTTTGCCAAAGGACACAACTCGAATGAAACAATTAATTATGTTATACTCGAGGGAAGGAGAACAGAATGAAAAAAGTCCGTCGCCTGAACTGACTTGAGTTAAATTTTTTGTTAATGTTTGTTGTCAAAGACAAGGATAAGAACAAACGGTTGTTTTAATATTTTTCTATAATACAAAAAATTAAATTAGAGCGTTCATATTTGGTAGTTTTTTTATTTGCCAGTCTTTTTTAAAAAACTGCAGTAATTATTTTATATGAATGCTCTAAAATAATTTATATAAACAGGGGTTGCACTAGATAATTTCTGTAAAGAGAATCAATTGAGTTATTTCTTTACTGATAATTATCCCATTAACTTTGAGAATAATGGCCTAATTATCTAGTGTTATCTCTTCTACTAAAACGATTTGTACTATGTATTTTTCATCAATTTTGACATTTTGGAGATTTGATTAGTATATTTATATATTTTCGAATAATACAATAATTAATTGTGATCATTTTTTATTTCATATAATTGGTATTTTTACCTTAATTATTTTATGTATTTAAATAATTGTTTATTTGATAGAATAATTGATGGGCTAAAGAATCCTTATTTGTCGAGTCTTAAAAACTTTGAACAAAATAGAGTGTTTTTTTTTTCTGTTATTGTTCTCTAATAGAAACCAATAAAATAAATATTTTTAAATGTTTATGAAATTAAATGAGGGCTTTCTAACAAACAACAAAATTTTTTGTTTTTCCAATTTAATTTTCTTTTGCCCATCTTTTATGTTTTTTTATATGTTTTTTTTATATATATTTTTTTAGTTTTTCATTTGGCACAAGTAATATATATTTTTTATCTTTGTCATTTCGAAATGGGGGTGGTGGCTGTTGTAAAAAGTCTGGTGTCGGCGACAATCGGTGAACACATCCATTTCCTGCAGAAAACATCAATTGAGTCCAATGGTATCTTTTATAAATTGTTGAGTATTTTTGAAATATTTGAGGGTTTTATGATGTCAAGGAGTATTGAACTAAAATTTTGGGAAGATTACGATACTGAATTTTAAGTGTTTTTGCCACAAAATTTTTAATTTTTTCAAAGAATTTTTAGAGAATTGTCTTCTCTATTCATTGATATCAATAAAACCTAAAATCGTTTCTTTTTGTTATCTAACTTAGGGGGTCCGGATGTATCGAACTCGCGACTGTCACTAACTATATATTTTTTTTCATTTCCGTACGTGGGAAAGGATGTAAAGAGAAATTAAAAAAAAATTTTTTATTATAATTGTCGATTGTTTTAATTATTATCCCAGCTAATCCCTAAATAATAAATTAACTGCGCAAAGCAATTTATGCAAGAATCCCCATTTATTAAAATATTTGATATTTTAATATATTTAGGTCTTCGTCATTTGTATATACAATTAAAACTATTTTTTCAATTTTTTATTTTTTTAAGACAGTTACTAAATTCTAAGAATTGATAGGTGGCTATTTTAACTAAATTTAAAAAAAAATTATTTTTTTTTTCATACATCTGTAAATTAATTGTTTAAATAGCCTTAAAATTCTTTTTCTTTTTTTAACTTCTGACCTCACTTTTTGCTTCTTTTTAAACAACTTTCCTTTTTAAGAGCATTACCACTAATTAAACATTTTTTAAAAAAGCTTTTTCTTTCCTCATTTTTCTATTTATTTTAACCTTTTTACTTTTTTTATCATCTTTTTCGTTCTTCTTCCTTAAAGGTTTTTTTTTTCCATTTTTATAATCGTTTTTGTTTCCCTTGAGTATTTATGCAGAATTTTTTGAGAATAAATAATTTTATATATTATTAAAAATTTTAAGTCATTATTGACCTTTTAAAAATTATATTTTTATTTTGTTAGCATTTAAAATTTTACATTTTTGAATTTTTCTCTTCTCTATGCGCCTCCATAAACAGTGTGTTTTTAGAAATTTTAAATTCTTATACCTTTGAGCTTCTCTGGATTTTTGTAATTTCTTCGATACATCCTAATTCCCTTCTTTTAAATTTTTGTCCTTTACTTTTATTTAAAATTTCTATCATTTTTAAACATATTTTTCATATTTTTTATTTAAAATTTTTAGGTCATAATGAACAGCAATGGCGATACAACAACAAATAATATTGTAGAATCACAATTTATTGACACTACTAATCAAACATTTCAATTAAATAATCAAGGTTTTTTTTTGTTAATTTTTATTTAAATATTTTTTTTATTTTTATAGATTTACTTCCTTCGCTTTCTCTGGTATTTGCTATTTTAATGGCTTTTTTATGTTTGGCTGGGACAATTGGAAACACTCTAAGCTTGATAATATTTGCAAAGGCTTCTTCTAGAAGACGTTCAATTAATGTTTGTATTTTTTTTTAATTTAAAAGAATTTTTGTTGTTAAATTTAAATCAGAAATTTTTTTTTATTGTGATTATTTTGGACACGGTGTTCTTCTTGAACTTTTAAAAATCAGAATTCTTTTTAAAAATCTTAAAATTAAAATTCTGATTATTCTTTTTTTTATTTTTAAATTAAAATCTTCACCCAATAATAATATTTTACTTTTTCTTCTACTTTTAGGTACTTCTTTGCGGCCTTTCTGCCTCAGATTTGTGTCTTTGCATTTTAGCATTGCCTGTATTTTCACTTGCCCAACTTCAACATTTAATACCTGGTTTTTTTTTTTAATTTTTTTTTCAAATTTGTATTGTTTTTAGGTATACCTCCTTCATTGGCAAATCATTTACTTGTTTATTGTTATCCTCTTTGTTTAATGGCGCAAACAATGTCTGTTTGGGTATGTTGTTTTTTGATTAAAATTAAAAAAATTTTTTATTTTTTTTAAATAGATGCTTGTCGGAATAACCATAGATAGATGGCTAGCAGTTTGCTACCCTTTTTCTATTCGCATTCACTGTACTGTTAAACGTGCTCGATTAATTGTTTTGGGAACTTTTCTATTTTCACTTGGCTACAATTTTGTTCGATTTTGGGAATATCGAATAGATTCGGATGGACAAATTGTTGGACTTTTTCGGTTTATTTTTTATTTAATAAATTTTATTTAATTTTTTTTAAAGTGATGACTATTTATTTATGTTATTGTACCAAAATTTGGCAACTACACTAAGTCAATTTTTATTGCCACTTTGTGTACTCTGCCCATTAAATTTACAAGTTGCTCGTTCTATTTTGGCAGCAAGGGAAAGACGCAAGAATATGCTTTGGACAGAACTTTCATCAGCTGAAGCAAGCAGTAATAGAGAACAGAGCACTGCAGCAATGATGCTTGTGGTTGTTTTAGGTGGGGAATTAATATATTTTTTATATTTTTAAAAAAATTTTTGAGAATTTTTTGAAATTTTTATTTTTGAAATTTTTATTTTTGGGGGTAGTAGAGGGTATATCATTTTTTATTTCACTCAAAACAATTTTATTTCAATCAAAAAAAATATTATTCTTCAGTATTTGTTCTTTGCTATTTTCTTTCACTTTGTCTAAACGTCCTAGAAATGTTTATGCCCAGACTTTTTCGTTCTCCTACTGGATTTCTTTTAAACGACGTTAACAACATTTTAGTTTTAATAAATTCTGCTTCTTCATCTCTTTTTTATGCTCGATTTTCTTCTCGGTATTTTTTTTTATTATCATTTTTTAAAATTGTTGTTGTTGTGGTATTTTGTCTTTTTGACGTTTTGTCTTTTTTGGTGTTGATCTTTTTTTGTGTTGATCTTTTTAAAATCTCTATTATTATTAATAATTTTATAGTTATCGTGCTCATCTAATTTTTCTTCTAAGAAAATTTAAATTTCTTGATTGTTTACTTCCTCCAATTAAAGTTTCATCATTATTTGGAGGTGCAGAAACACCATCTCGAAGTATAATATTTTCAGGTTATGGAGGAGCAGTAAAACAACAATATAATTATAATAGTAATAATTCTTCTTCTCAACAACAAAAAATGTCTTCAACATTTTTAGCTGTTTCTAATTATAATGATTTTGGGGGTATAAGAAAACAACAATTAGGAGGACGTTTAAGAGCTAATTCTGCTAATCCTTGTCCTCTTTGAAGAGAGAAAAAAAAATTAATTTTTTTAATAATAAATTTATTTTTTTTTTAATTATTTTTGCAATATTTATTTAGGTATAGAATAATATTTATTTTTGAGGAAAAAAGTACAAGGATATGTTCAATTATATTTAAAAATAAATGATAATTGAATTGGTAAATATATTATTTTTAGATTTAAATTAAAGGAAAAAATGTTCTGATAATTTAAAAAAAATTATTTTTTTTTTGTTCCGTTCATTTTACAAGTCTCTTCTCTTTTCCGGCCAAATTTTTCGTTAAAATTAAATTTTTTTTAATTTTAATAATTTGTCCATGAATATGGATTTCGACTAATTCCACCAGCCCTAGCAATTGCCAATCGTTTAGCTGCAGCAGAAAATGGTCGAAGACCTTCAATAGTCCATTCTGATGATGGTTCTCCTCCTGCCATCCATGAATAAGGATTTTGGGGTCGTCGAAGAGCTGAGCGTTTTTCCATAGGCTGTGAAAATTAAAAAATGAAGAGATTATTTTTATAAGAAAATTAATTTTTTTTAATTTTATTTTTTTAGCTAAAGTTTTGTTTTTATTTTTAAGTTGAGTATTTTTTTAATATAAAATTTTGTAGGTTATTTTATTAATAGGCAAAAGGTTGAGATGAAATTGAAAAGGTTTAGAGTATTTTTTTATAGCTTTATATTACTAAAACGAAGGTTCTGCGACTTTTGCGCCGCCAACATTTGCGCCGCGGTTTATAGTCGCAGGGACACCAAGTTTTAAAGTTAATAACCCGAAAGGTTGCGCCGAAAAATCGCGGCGCAAGTGTCGCGGCGCAAATGTCGGCGCAACAAAACGAATATAACTGACTGTTAAAAAGTGGTAAATTGGTTCTTTTGCCTTTTATATTTTTAGCAGATTCTTTTAATACTACTAGGCATTAATTAAATAATTAAAAAAATGTCAATTTATTTCCTTTAATTTTCTCTCTTTTCTCTATTTTTTCACAAAATTTTCTAACCTGATTAGCCATCCATGAATATGGATTACGCACTAGAATAATATTATTATTAGCTCTTTTTTCATTATTCATAATTTCTTTTTGTTCTTCTTCTAATAAATTTGTTAATCCTTCCATAGTAACTGATTGTACAGAAATATAAAAAAGTGTTGTTATTAAAGCAATTTGGAATAATAAAAAGTGATTATTAGTAAAAGAAGAAGTAATAAATTTTGTTGACATTTTTTTTTTGATAAGATAGAAAAAGTTGGAGAGTTGAGATATTTTTTTTTTAAGAATATTTTTAGCTTTCTAATTAAAAAAAAAATATTTTAAGATTTTTTTTTAATATTATTTAGTATTTGATACATTTTAAATTAGAAAAAGAAATAAAATTTTTTTTAGGGGGTAAGAATAAATTAAATAATTTTTAAAATTCGCTAGTTAATATAAAAAAAGAAAAACTAACACAAGTCTTTAGATTTTATTTATTTTTTCTAAAAACCTAAGGAGCATTTTTCAATTAAAATTTATTTGTAAAAAATGTTCTTTGACTTGGCTTTTTAAATAGTTTTTTTTTTCATTTTATTATGATGAATTTTTTTTTATAATTTTTTCTCATGTTAAAAAAACCTAACCCTTTTTATTATTTTACAATCTAAAAAAAGGTTTTTCCCTGATTAGCAAAATGAAATTTAGAAAAAAAAACAAAAGCGACCACCATTTTTTAATAAATAATTTTAATTATATTTTAGCATAGAGGAAGGATTTTGGCACACTCCTTTTTTTTATTTTTTTACCTTTATATTTTTTTCTTTAACAAAAAAATATTTTTAATGTTAGTTTCAGATTTTTAATATTTTTTTTTATTTTTTGGTTTTTTTGGCACGCTAATAATTTTAAAAATTGAAAAATTTGAACTAAAAAAAATGATGTAAAAGGGCCAAAATAAAGATGGGCTTTTAAATAATTTTAAGAGAGAATTTCCTCCTCAAAAACCCTTTTATATAAAGGTCTATAAACATTAAATAGTTAGCAACATTTTTAATAACGGAAGAAGGCTAATAAGTATTTTATATATAAAAAAACAATTACTAATTTTTTTTAAGTGTAACTTTTTAAAACAAATAATTTTTTTAATGAAAATACAAAAATAAACTTTGTTTTTACAAACCACAAAAGGTTTATTTAATTCTGGTTTTTTTCTGGAAAGTTTATTTTTTCCGGAAAGTTTCTTATTTTATTTTACAATTCTGATTTAAATAAAAAAAATATATTTATTAGAAAATGTATACATTTTTATTATTTGAAAAAAAATAAACTCGGTTTTATAAAACTACTAATTTTCTAAATTTGTAGTTTTTTTAGTAAATATACCTAGTAGACTAAAATAGCCTCTATAATAATTTTTATTTTTTAAGTTAATCATATTTTTTAGGCTAATGATTTTTAAAAAATATTTTTAAGGATAATTTACTATTTTTAGGTTAATTTTTAAAATTTTTTATTTTTTTTTCTTTCCAAAAAGCTTTAAAATGATTTAAAAATTATGCTTAAAAACGAGAAGATTTAATAAAGGATAAAAAAACATGTGACCAAAAGAAGAATAAAACCAAAGTGTGTAAAATTTTTTTTATTCTTCCGATTTGTTTATTTAGAATGGCCTTTAAAGTAAAAAAGTGAACTGACGTAAAAAAATTTTTTTTTTAATTTTGGTAAAGACAAAAGATTTAAAGTGTATGGCAAAAAATTGAAAAAATTTTCTTCCTTTTTTTTTGTTTTTGTTTTAAAATTAATTATTTATTGTGTTTAATTGTTTTCAATATTATAACAATTAATTGAATAATTTTCTACTTTGTATAATTAAATGCTTTAAAGTCTAAGAAATTGAGACAAACGTAAAGATTAAAAAAATATTTTTATTAAAATTGATAGAACAAAATTTAGTTAAGTAAAAAGTAAAAAAATAATTGGTAGGTTAAAAAAAGTAATAATATTAAATCTGCAATATCTATGGGAAAAAAATATTTTTTTTAATTATGTAATTGAAATAAAATGGAAAAAAATTTCTTTAAGAAAAATTAAATTTTTAAAAAAGTAAGTAACAATTTCAAAAATGGACGGAAAAATAAGAGAGAAAAAGAGAGAGAGATTCATTTTTAATTTGACAAAAATTTCAACTTATCGGTAACTTTAAAATTGTAAAAGAATTTTTACTATATATTAACTTTTTGCGCAAAAATAGGTATATTATATATAACTTTAACAACTAAATATTTTGAAACTTGTTAAAATTCTGAAAGTTTGTAACCAGAATATTGTAAATTTTTAGTTTTCCGGAAGATTGTAATTTTTATTTTTAATTTTTCCGGAAGATTGTAATTCTGATTTTGATTTTTCTGGAAGGTTGTAATTTAAATTTTTAGTTTTTCCGGAAAGTTGTAATTTTCATTTTTAGTTTTCCGGAAGGTTGTAAATTTGCGTACTAAAACAAAAAATATATTAATCGCTCCAACTAGGCAAATAAAGTAAATTATTATTATTATTTCCAATAAATTCATTTTCTCCTTCTATTTCTGGTTTTTGTTTGACAACTAGCAATAATGGATTTTCTTCAATATTATCTTCATTTTCTTGTATAAAATCATCATCTTGACCATTTTCATTATTTTCATATTCTTCTTTTAATTCTGGTTCAAAAAATATTAAAGAAGGTTTTTGTGGTTGTCTTTTATTTCTTATAATTTCATTTTTTTGTTCTTCAAAAGGAAGTAGAGAATAAGTAACAAATCTTTTTTTAAATATTTATTAATTAATAATTTTTAATTAATTTTTTATTTAAATATTATTTTTAATTAATTTTTTAATTTATTTATTTTTTAATTAATTTACCTATTTTTAATTAATTAATTTTTTATTTAAATATTTTTACCTTTCTTTCTCAATTAGATTATTTAATCTTCCTTTTAAAGCTCTTTGAAGTAATCGCCATCTATTTTTAAAAAAATTATTTATTTATTTTTTTACTTTTAATTTTATTCCAAATTGGAGATTTAAAATTATGTTCTCATTAAAAAAAATGTTTTTTTCTTTTTAAATTTTATTTAATTGTCCGAAAATGTTTCTAAAGTTAACTAAAGTTATTTAATTAATTTAAAAATAAAAAAATTAAATCAAAAAATAATCCCTTTTACCTTGCTTCTAATTCAATTTTATCTCTTTCATTATCATTAGCTTGTTTCATCTCAATTAAATCTTGAGGATTTATTATGTATAAAGCCATCGAATAATATTGAAAAATTGTTAAAAATAAAAATAAAATACCAAAATTATAATTTAAAGAATTAATAAAAAATTTTGTAGACATTTTTAAAAAAAAAAGAGTTTAACTGTGATGATAGTGTTGTTTTATTTAAAAATTTAATCTCTATAAAACAAACAAAAAAATATATAACGTGTCAAAATTAATTAGATAATATTATTATTATTATTTTTTGTATAAAGTTTAGAGTAAGAGGGGAAAAAAAGTTTAAAATAAATTAGTTGTCGATATGCAAGGAACTAGAAAAGTAAAAAATATTATTATTCACTCAAAAAAGTATAGCTTAATTAAATTTTTCCAGAGCTATGAAAAGATAAATAATAAAATAATAGTTATAAGTCTACTCTCATATTTTACACACATTTTATAATTTTTAAAAATAAAATATTTATAAATTTTAGTCACGCAAATTTTTGTATTATATTCTTTATATTGGTTTTATTAAATTTTAATTATTTTTTTAATTTTTGGGAAATCGAGAATTATAAATAACAGTAAAACCATTTTTTTAAGGAATACCGCAGATCATTAAAAAAAAATATATTTTTTTAATAAATATTTAGGTATATAATCCACTCAATATTTTTATTTTGAAAAAAAAAATAAAATAAATAATTTAATTTACTAAAATTGGCAATTTAGATGAGAGAGAATATTGCAAAATTGAATGAGTAAAAAAAGAAATGTATTAGTGTTTTTTTAGTGCAAAAAAAAAATAAATATACTTATAGGTTGAATATATTATAGTAGTAGTAGTACACGAATATATATTTTTTTAAAAGCCAAAATAAGGAAAATAAATTAAAAAAAGAGGTTTGGCGGTTAGTCTGACAATTTTTATTAAATGAGACAAAAAAAAGATAAAAATAATAATAAGAAAAATAAAAAAAAAGTGTGTAAAATTAATTCTAATATTATGGTTAATTTTATAACGACGAGGTGTGGTCTATTTGAGTCTCAAAAATGTGTTGTTTTTTAATTTTTAAAATTATTTTATTTTTTGAAAATGAGTGTAGTCCGTTTTTTTTTTAGATTAAATTATATATAAATGTTTTTAACAACAGAAAAATATTGAAGAATATTTATTTAAAAATAATTAAAATTTTAAAGTTTTTTTAACTAGCGGAGTTGGTCGCCCTTCGGGCGCCCTTCTCCGCTAGCAAAAACAAACTTAAAATAACATGAACAATAAAAACATACATACTTATAAACATTCCTTGAGAACAAAACAAAAACACATATAAATAAACTTATCCATAATTGGTTCAAAGACTTCTTTAATTCAAAACACCAAGCAAAATAAAATAAAAACATTAATTTAAAACATTTCGATCACAAACAATACACCTATTGGCAAAAAACATAAGGTTAATCAAATTTCAAGTTTAATCTTTAATATCATTTATTTTCAAGTTCTAAGTTCAAGCTTATTTTCAAGTTGCAAACCCTACTATAAAAACCCCTCATTTTCACTTCCCCAATCATTTGTCTATAAAAACCGGACAAACAAACAAACAGACAAACAAACATTCTCAATTATATAATTAGATTTTTACATTTTTTTGTTAAAAGATGTGGATTGAGGATTTTTAATTTTTTTAATTCCTAAAAAAAATTTTTTTTATGCTGCGTAAAAAATGTGTTATCTATAAAAACATAAAAAATGGACAAATTTATTCAAAAAGTTTTTTTATTTTTTTGAAAATAGTGCCAAATTATAATAATAAATAATAATATGCTTATTCATCCTTTTTTATAAATAAAGTGTAAATAAGGTTAATTGAAGTGAAAATTTTTTATTTTTAATTTTTTTAGAGAAGAGAAAGGATTAAATGAAGTATAAAAAAATAATTCATTAATATTTATTTTTAAATACAAAAGTGGAGATATTAGAATGTCAGACTCAAGAGGGTACGATATCTTAAATTGGAGGAGTAGATTAAAGAGCCCACCCCAAATGATCGAAACCCAAAAGATCGAATTGCCAATTGGTCCAATTGCCAATTCGGTCAAATCTCTTTAAACAATTTGGTACCATTCAAACTTGGACCTACAAGGAGTGTTTTATTAGTTGACCGAACTGGCAAGTTCACAAATTGTTTCACGATCTTTTGGGTTTCGATCATTTGGGTTGTCCCCAAAAAAAATATCAAAAATAAATATTAAAAAAAAAATTTAGTTAAATATAAAATATATAAATAGAAAGATTAAAAAAATAAAGGCAGCACACCTTAATATCTTTTTTTGAAGCAACAAAAAAAATAAAAAAGTTTAATTTAATTAAATTTTTATTTTATTTATATAAAATTTAATTTTTATTTTTAAATAAAATTGGTTTTTTAAATGTTCAAATATTAATTGAATTTATAAAATTAAAAAAAAAAAATTTTTTTTTTTTAATAAAAATTTTTCCCATTAGAGTCGGAAAATATTTATTTTTTTTTACTTTAATTTTTTTTTAATTTTTCTTTTTTTATTAATTTTTTGTTAATTATAAAATTAATAATAAAAATGAGTGACTAATTTTTTGTTTAGCCACGCAACTGAGTTTTTTTCAATTAATTATTATTCGATTTTTTTTAATTTTAATAAAAAAAAAGCTGTTTAAACAATTTTTCTTTCTTTTTTTAAATAATTAAAAATTTTTTAAAAATATTTTAAAGTTTCAAAATTTTTAAATATTTTTTTTTTTTAATGTCATTATATTATTCGTTTTTATTGCCTTTATTATTTTTATTTTTTTTTAAATTTTTTTTTTTAATTTTTGCTCAAGACAGTGTCTGCTCTGATGAAGAATCTTCTTTTGGACGTTAATATTTTTATTTAATTTTTTTTTATTTTTTTTAATTTGTTTTTATAGCTTGCTTACCAGGCAATCCAAAAACTTGTCCCGTGACTTGTCCAACAGGCTGTCATTGTGAGGAGAATGTTTGTTGGTAAATTATTTTTTTATAAATAAATTTTTTTTTTAATTTCTTAGATTTCACAAAAAAATTAAAAAATTTAAAAAAAAAATTTTTTTTTTTTTAAAATGCCTAAAAAATTAAAAAAAAATTTTTTTTAATTTTTTAAGTTACCCAAAAAGTGCAGTACAAAATAGTTTTTGGAATAGAATAAACGGAGGAGTAAATTCACCCCAACAACAACAACAAAATTACAACATGGGAGATCAATTACAACAACAAATTAATAATAATAATGGACAACAAATAAATAATTATTTATTAATGTTATTACTTTTAAAACAACAACAACAAATGTTTAGTGGAAGTGGAGGTAGTGGATTTTGGGGATGTCAAGATCAAGCATCAAATTGTGGTAAATTAAAATTTTTTATTTAAATTTAGTCACGCAAAAAACCACGCATTCTTTTAAAATTTTTATTTTTTTTAAAGCCTCAATGACTCCTCTTTGCCTTTTCTCTACAAAAATGTTGTCATTTTGCCCTTCTTCTTGTGGTATTTGTCCTCTATATAATCCACAATTTGTAAGACAAAGACTTTTACAAATTTTACTTGGTAGTGGTGGTGGAGGTAGTGGAGGAAATATGGGAAGTAATGGAAATAATAATATTGGTGGTGGTTATTTTCCTTTTGGAGGAGGAGGAGGACAAGGACAAATTCAACAACAATCTTCTTCGTCATCTCAAAATACACTTGGTAAAATTCAAGGATTTTTGGATCAAGCACAAGGAGTTGCTAATAGTGCAAATACGGCATTAGGAGCATTTGGAGGGCCTGGATTAAATTTACAAACAATTGGACAAGCTTTTGGACAAAGATTTGGTTTTGGTTAAAATAAAAATTGAAATAAATTAAATTACTGTGTAATAATTTTTTTATAAAATTAAAAAACAAGATAAAAAATTTAAAAATTTTTTTATTAATTTTGAGACTCAAATGTCCCTTTTTAAAAATTAAAAATAATATAAGGGAGATATTCTTTTATTAATTTAAAAAATAAAGGATGTGCTAATAATAATGTGTGATAATAAACAAACAAAAAAGGGGAGAAAAATACTAGGAGTGAGGAGAGGATTGTTTCAAAAATCCTAAAAAAAAATTCTTTTTTTCCCCAAAAATCAATCTTTTTTTTTTAAATAATTCCCTTTTTTAATTTAAAAAAATGTGTTGTTTTTTTATTTTCTCCTTATGAGAAGAATATTTTTTTGGTCGTATTTATTACTCTTAATTTTTGTTTTTGTTTATTTTGTTGTGGAAAATGGAAATGCTACTTCTGCAATTCCTAATATTTGTCCAAGTAATCAACTTTATTTTGGACGTAAGTTTAAAAAAAAATATTTTATAATAAAAATTTTATTTTTAGCATGTATTGTTGGTGCATGTCCACCTGAATGCCCTGTTGTTTGTACTTGTATTGGACGTAGAGATTGTTGTACAACTTTAGGAAGAGGTGGAAATGGAAGCAATGATGGAGATGGTGGAAGGTTTAATTTAATTAAAAATATTTTATAAAAATATAAAGTTTTGGGGAAAATTTTTTTTAAAAGAATCCGAGAGTATGGTAGGGAATTTTCTTTAAAAAGATGTGTTGTGTAATCTTAAAGATCTATAAAAGAATAAAAGAAAAGTCAGAAGCGAAGCTTCTTTAGTTCAGTGGTAGTGTGCTTGATTTTGCCTAGAAAGCAGTGAGGAAGTTGAGGGTTCGAACCCTTCTTGGAAAATATGTTTATTTCTCTTAAGTTGTTGGAAAAAAAGATTTTTAAAAAAAAAATCTTTTTTAATAAAAACAAATTTTTTTAATTTTATCTCTTAGCATTTCTTCAAATGTATTAACTCGTCTTTTACTTGCATTATTATTATCATCTCCACCTTCTAATATTGGAGGACCTAAAGCACGACTTAGTTTGGTAATATGCAGAGATTTGGCTTTAAATTGTGCTCTTTATACCTTTTATTGTGCTTTGCCTGTTTATGTAAACTTTTTTTTTTAATTTTTTTTTAATTCTTGGTTTTTATTAAAACAGTCTCTTTGTATGCGTACAAATTGTAAGCTTTAATTTTAAAAAGTTTTTTAATTTTTGTAAAATCAAAAAAAAGGTGCAGCAACTTGTGGGCTTTGTAATGATGGTGGTGGACTTTTAGGAATGCCATTGCTTCTCTCTTTGCTGGGTTTTAATGGTTTAATAAAAAAAAAAAATTTTAATAAAATTAATAAAAATTTTAGGTTTAAATGGCAATACAAGAAATCAAATAATATCATCTCCAAATACAATAAATTCAAACAATGATCAATTACCTCAACAACCTTCTTCTCCAAATGCTATAAGATCTGGAGCACCTCCAATACGAGAAGAAAATAATGATGATGAAGATGAAAACGATAAAAATAATATAACAACAAAGGTTGAAAATAATTTTAATAATATTACTATACAAAATTCTTTTGGGAATTTTCCTTATATTAGAAGAAAAGAATCTATTAACAATAATCAAGCAACTAAAAATAATATTCAACCTTTAAACTTTGCAATTCCGCCTGGTTTACAAATTTTAGATCATCATAAAATTAAAGAACATTTAATTAAAATTGGTGCTATATAAAAGAAAAGATTTAAAAAAAATATATGTTAAATATTTTCTTTTTTTTATGCCAATTCTAGCCATTAATTTAATTTTTTTTAATAAATTGTTAAAAAATTAATTTAAATAATTTAAACAAATATTTTTAACTATTTTTTTTGATTCATTTTTTAATTATTATTCTTTGTGTTTCTACTATTTGCACTCTGTAATGATTCTTTTGCCAACCTTTGTTGTCTTCCAATTCCTCCAATAGAAGAAGCTGATGATGTTCTTTGTGAAGAACAAACAGGGGAGAAGACATAGCAATGTACATTTTTAACTGCTACAAGGCTGAAATTATGTAAAAGGTTTTTTAAAAGTTTATTTTATTTTTTTAAAGATTTATAAATGGGGAGATTATTTGAAATTTTATTAAAAAAATCATTTTTTAACCAAAATTCATCAGTATGTGCAATATAAGAAAAAAATCCTGTTCCACAAATAACATTAAAAAAGGTTCCAAATAAAGTTTCAGCTTTTTGTTGTAAAAAACGTTTAGAACGTTCAATATTTGTAGTAGTTGGATTATTAATTTTATTTAAGAGTAATTGAAAAATTAAAGATTTAAGTCTATTAGAATTACACATTTCTCTATTTTCATTCCATTGTTGGGGAAATTGTGGTGAAGGAGAAAAATTTTTTTGATGATAAATATTTTCTTCTTCTTCTTCTTCATAATCTATTTTATTATTCTTTTGTTTTTCTTTATTATTATTTTCTATAAAAAGGTCGGAAACTTTTTTCCTCATTTGTTGATCTCTGTATTGTTTTTTACATCCAAAGGAATTCTCTGGGCAAGGAAGCTTTAAAATGAGTTAATTTTTAAATAAATGAGACCCTAAAAATATTTTAGTATTCTAATTTGTAAAGAAAAATCTATTTTCTTTAAAATAAAAATTATTTTCCTCCAGCGGATTCGAACCTTGAACCTCATAAGCTTAAAACTAGACATTTCCCAGTTGCACTAAATAAGCTTCCTGAAAAGTTGTGAGACGAAAAAAAGACTGTAAAGAGAAGAGAGAGACATTTTGTGTTATAGCTGCTGTAAACTTTCCGGATAGTAATATATAATTGTTTCCGGAAATTTTATGTCTAACATTAAATATCTATCTTTTTCCTTTATGTAATATCTTTATATTTTTTCTATGTCTACTACATATTCTGTTAAGAAAAACATTTACTCTATTTTCCTGTTCATCCAAATAATCTTCTGAAACATTTTCTAATTCTTTCAAATATTCTTTTTCTGGATTTTGTTGTTCTAATATTAAAGGTTGATTTGTACTACTACTACTAGATTGAAAGGGAGATATTAAAGAAGGCAATGTTGGAAATAAACTGTTGGGAAATTGAAGAGGAAGAAATGGAAGTTGAGGAAATGTTGAAGGTTGGGGAGGAGGAGGTGGAGGAGGAAGTTGTTGAATTGGTGGCAATGGAATTGGTAAATTCTATTTTAAAAAATTATTAATTATTTTATCACTTAAGTTATTAACCTTATTCGCTTTCAATCGATTATTCTCTTTTTCTAAAGGCATCAAAGTCAATTGTTGCTGTTCTTCATCACCACATCCTCCTGCATTTTCTTTAATTTTATAATTTCCAAAATGCCATTTTATTGGATTTTCTTTTACAGAAGTAAATATTGGTTGTATTGGAGCAAGTCGAATAATTTTGTTTTGAAATTGTTGTTTATTTTGATTTTCTTTTCTGTTAAAAGGGAAAGGATTTTGAGACTCTAATGTCCAAAAATTTTTTATTTACTCTTTGTAATGATTGCACATATTATTATTCTCTTCTCCTTTTTCTGTAACCGTTTGTTGGATAGAATTATCATCATTACTTGGACTTTGTTGTTTATTCATTGAAGGGGGAGGTTCTTCATTAATTTTCCCTTTTCTTTTATTTATTTCCAAAAATTTGTATCTAAATTTTAATTTTTTACATTTTAATTTTTTAAAATATGTACATTTTACGACGCCATTCCCCAAGTGTTTTTGCTTGTTTTGTTGCCTTTTCATTTTCAGTTAGCATTGAAGTTAAATTATTTTGAGTGGGATTATCTGGGTGATCAAATGCTAAAAATTGGAAACTTAAATTTTTTTTTAATTTTTTAAACTTTCTTTGCTTAATATAAGGCTTTTTCTTGAAAATTAAAATAATTTTCCATCAGTTGGATTCGAACCTTCAACCCAAGTAAGTGAAAAATAGACATTTTCCAACTACACCAAAATATTAATTTTTGATATTTCGCCTGAAAAATTCTCTTTTTTTGTAATTTTTTTCTTTATTTTTTAAAAATATTTCTAGTCTTCCTTTTTTATTTCATTTTTTTTCTTCTACCTTTAAAAGTAGTTTGTGCATCTAAAAATAATTTTTGTGGTGGTTGTTGAATATTTCCAAAATTTTCTAAAAATCCCTCAGTTCCTCTGATTTTTCCATAACTATTTAAACTTTCCAAAAGTTGAGTTTTTAATTTTTCACCTTCTAATGAACTCATTTTTATTTTTTCTGCCAAAATTTTAGTAGGAAAATATTTGTGTAAAATTAAAGAAATTAAGAAAATAATTGCTGTAATTCTGTTATTTAACATTTTCTGTTTTTTAAAGTTTTTTAAAAATTTGAAATTAATTTTTAATTATAAATAGATGAATAAGAAATAGTTTTCTTTGTAATACAAGGTTTTATTTTGAAAATAAAAATCATTCTCCATCAGTGGGGTTCGAACCTTCCACCTAAGTAGGAGAAAATCAAACATTCTCCGACTACACCAGAAGTTGAATTTTCAGTTTAATTAAATGAATAATAAGAGAAATGTTTGATTTTAAATACACAAAGGCTTAAGTCTAAAAGTAAAATATAAAAAAAGAAGAAAAGTATAAAAAGAATAATTAATTTTTTTGGGAATTCCAACAATGAATAGAGGGGAAAACGCAAAAAAAAACGTTAGAAAACAAATTATTTTCTGATGAAATTAATATTATTTTATTTTTTTCCTCATTTTGAAGAGAATAAGAAAGTATTTAACCACATTTTACTTCAAAAAACTGATATATTTATATATTTTCAAGTTGCAATTGATGCGCGTACTTTTCCTTTCTCTATTGTCCACTCATTTTAAACCTAAAAGATCAACTTTTTTATAAATATCAACATTTGTTTGTTGGAATTTCTTTTTTGGATTAAAAAAAAATCCAGTAAAAGAAAAGCTACTTGAAAATATTAGATTGAAAAAGAAGAAGATGAGAAGAAGAAAAAAGAAAAAATAAAAGTTTTTAAGGTTTAGGTTTTGTATATATTTTTGTTGCCGAATTTTATATAAGAGGATATAAAAAAGAAGACCGCTTTAAGCGATATTTTCTCTCCAACATGTAAAATTAAATATATATTTTTATACAAGTGATTTTATTTTATTTATGATTGATTTTTAATGGGGATATAAACAGAAAAAAATCCGAAAATATTCTACAAATGAAAAATTTCTTTTGACATTTTGTCATTTTTACCCTTAATGGCGTTTTGTCTATGCGACATTTTATAGAAGCTGCAGCGATTATTTTTGTGCGTAGATATTTTAAACATTTTACATTTCGATATTCTTTCGCGCGGAGAATTTCATAATACCTAAATCATTAAATTTCGTTTCACATAATTTTTTGATGTCGGATTTTTGTTCTATTTTAATTTTTTTAAATTTATAGAGCTTTATTGCATAATTTTAAAATAATATTTATACTATTATGGTTCTAAATATTGATCTCTTTCGAGTGGAAAAGGGAGGCAATCCTGAATTGATTAGAACTTCTCAGAAAGGACGTTACGCTGATATTAGTCTTGTTGATAAAGTTATTGAAGCTGATGTTGATTGGAGAAAAGGTTTTTAAAATTAATACAAAATATTGACTACTCTTCTAATTAAAATAATTTTTTTAGCACGTTTTGATTTGGATTCAATCAATCGAGCAAGTAAAATGTGTAGTGCAACTGTAGGTGATAAAATGAAGGTTTTTTTCTTTTTTCTTAACCTTTTATTCTGTTTTTAGAAGAAAGAAAAACAAGATGGTTCGGATGCTCTTCCAAATGGTTTTGAATCTAAATTTGATAAATTGAGCTTGGATAGTCTTAAGGTTCTTTTTAATTAAATAACAAAATACAATTTTATCTCTAGACTCTTTCAATAGCTCAAGTCAAAAACTTAAAAAGGAAGTTGGATGAAGAAGGTATTGAAACAACTTTGAAGATGGAAAATTTGGAAAAGGATCGCAATGAAAATTTAAAGAGAATTGGAAATTTGTTACATGAGTCTGTTCCAATAAGTGACAATGAAGATAATAATCGTGTGGAGAGGACTTTCGGTGATTGTGAAAGTCGAAAGTGTTATTCTCATGTTTGTTCTTTTTTATTTTTGGATATTATTTAGTAATTGTTGGAAGGTTATTTTTGGAAAATTATATGCAGTTTATCTGAAAATAATGATCAATGATAATTTGTCCCACGTTTTCAGTTTAACTTCAATTTTTTTCTTTTCTTAAAGGTTGACTTGGTTACAATGATTGATGGATTTGATGGTGAACGTGGCGCTAATGTTGCTGGTGGTAGAGGCTTCTTTCTTAAAGGACCCTTAGTTTTTTTGGAGCAAGCATTAATTGGATTAGCTCTTAGATTACTTTCGGAAAGAGGATTTGTTCCAATTTATCCTCCATTTTTTATGAGAAAGGTTTTTTCTAATATTTAAGAATAGTACAATTAAATTTTTAGGAACTTATGCAAGAGGTCGCACAGTTGGATCAATTTGATGAGGAGCTTTATAAAGTTAGGTTTTTTTAAATTTACTGTGGTAGATTAATAGAATTTCGAAGTTAAATTAACAAGATCGTTGTGGTGTAGTGGTTAAGCGTTTAGTTTTGAGTAAAGTTTTGTGGAAGTTCGAGACCTTTTCTTCCTATAGTTTTTCTGACACATTGTGGCTGTTATAAATTATTTTAAAAAATAAAAATAATTTTTATTATTTTTTAAGGTAACCGGTAAAAGCTCTGAAAATGAAAATTCTAATGATGATAAATATTTAATTGCAACTTCAGAACAACCAATAGCTGCTTTTCATCGTTTGCTTTTTTTCTTTTAATATTTTTTAAACAGATTTTTAAGGTGATGAATGGTTAGTGGCTTCTAGTTTGCCTTTAAAATATGCTGGAATATCTACGTGTTTTCGACAAGAGGTTTCTTTTTTTCTAAAGGTTTTTAAATTTTTATTTATTTTTTAGGTAGGAAGTCATGGACGTGATACTCGAGGAATTTTTCGAGTTCATCAATTTGAAAAAATTGAACAATTTGTTATTTGTTCCCCTTTTGATGATGAATCTTGGGAACATTTTGATGAGGTTTCTTTTTTAATTTTTTGTATAAGGTTTTTTTATTTTTTTTTATTAAAGATGATTGGAAATGCTGAATTTTATTATCAAAAGTTAGGAATTCCTTATAGAATTGTTAATATTGTTTCTGGTGAATTAAATAATGCAGCATCAAAAAAACTTGATTTGGAAGCTTGGTTCCCAGCAAGTGGAGCTTTTCGTGAATTGGTTTCTTGTTCAAATTGTACAGATTATCAATCGAGAAGACTTCGTATTCGTTATGGTCAAACTAAAAAATTGGATGGGGAGGTTAATATATTTATTTAAAATTTATTAATTATGATATGTCCTCGACATTTTTTTAATTTACCTTTTTAAAAAAAGGTAAATTATGTTCATATGCTTAATGCAACGATGTGTGCAACAACAAGAGTTATTTGTGCTGTTTTAGAAAATTATCAAACAAATGATTGTATTTTAATTCCTGAAGCTTTACGTGAATTTATGCCATCGCAATATAAAGAACGTTTACCTTTTGTTAAACCAGCACCCTGTGACCAAGAGAAGGAAAAATTGCAACAGCAAAAGGCTAAATAAATAAATTTAAGTTTTAATTTTTTGTTGATTTATTTTTTTTGTAATTCTGAGATTTTAAATTAATTTTTGGGGATCAAATTATTATTTAAAAGAATTTTTAGAAATTTTTTTTTTGTCTTTTAAAGAGTTTTGATCCCCTTGAACTATTATAAAAAAAGATTTTAATTCTTGCTAAAATAAATAAATACTCTCTTGTTTTATTTTACAATAAAAAAATCCCTTAAAAATGTTTTGTTATTTTAAAAAACTTTTATTTTTAATTGTTTTTAATTTTATTTGAAAGATTTTTTTCTTTTATTTAATATTTTATTTATTTTTTAAATGTTAAAAAAATATTGTTATAGAATAGGAAGAGAAGAGAGAATAATAATGAATTATTTAATTTATTTTTTTTATTAAAAAAAAGTGCTCACAATCAGCTGTTCTTCAGGTTTAATATTTGTAATTATACATTATCTCATATTTAATCTCAAACAATTTTTAGAAAGAAAGAGAGCTTTTTCACATGACCGAGAGATTGATAGGACGTGAGAATTTTCAACCCATTTGATCATTGAGAAGAAAAATATATAAAAAAGGATTGGATCAATAGAGAGAGATTAAAAGCAAGGTTTTTATTTAATTTTATTTAATTTTTAAAGAAAAAATGCGATATTTTGGGAATTACTTGTCTTTTGATCGCTTTTTAGCTGCCCGTTAATCGATTTTTTGAATCAACATTTTTTGTTGTTTTGTTTATTACTTTGATTGGATTTTTTAGATTAAGAAAAGGAGGAGAAAAACTGTTCTTTTTCTTTTTTTTAACCAATATATTAAAAAAAAATTCTCGTCTCTTATAAAATCTTTTTCTTCTCTTTAAGATTGCTACTTTAACGAAGTCTTTTTTTTTATTTTAATAAATATTTGTTTTTATTTTATATTTATCCTTTCTCTCTTTCCACTTTGTCCACAATTTAAAAAAATTTTTTTTCTTTTTAAATTTATTTAAAAAGAAAAAAATTGTTTGTCCACAAATAAAAATAAATTTTGTTCGCAATCATTGACACATTTTCTTTCTCTTTTCTTCTTTTTTTTTTAATCTTTTGTCGAAATATTTTGTCAACTTTTGTAGAAAATTTATATATTTTTGCTTTTATTCACTCATAATTATTCTATTTTTTTATTAAAAATCTTTTCAACAAAAAAATTTATTTTCTATGAACGACGACAATAGTTTTGAAGTAAATTTTTGAAAAAATCTTTTTAAATTCTGTTATCTCTGTTTAAGGAGAAGAACCCAGTGAAAAAGACTTTAATTCTAGCCTAGTTAATAAATAAAAAAATAAAGGTTTCTTGTATAAGCTTTAATGGTCGAGTGGATAACACCCTCGTTTTAGTTGTCTCGTGGGGTTTGTTCGATCCCTTCCAGTGGTTTTCTGCTTTCTTAAGTTAAATTCAACCTTTTTGAAATTTTTTATTATTATAAAAACTTGTGGAAAAATATAAAAAATTTTTTTTTCAAAATATAGTAGAAAAATTAAAAATTTGATACTTTATTTTTATTTTCAGGGCATTGATGGAGAACATTCTGAAGAATTGGTTTCATCCAGATTACCCTCTAGTAATAATATAATACGTGGACAAGAGGATTCTTATGCAGTTGGAAAAAGGATAGCATCAGGGAAATATGGAGCGGTTTATGAGGTTTTTATTTTTTTTATTTATTTTTTTTTAATTTTTTAAAGGTTTTGCGGACGAGGGATGGAAGTTGGTTTTATTATTTTAAATTAATCTATTTTATTAATATTTATCAATGCTTACTTTTATTTTTTCTAGAAGTATTTGCAGCAAAACTTGAAGTTTGTGACATTTCAACAAAAGCTTTAAGTATGGATTATTTGGTATTAAAAGCTTCAAATAAAGCAAATTTGTCACATTTTTGTAATTTAATTGACAGAGGAATGATTCAAAAACATTTTAAATTTCTTATAATGAATAAGGTTTTTGTTTTTTTTTATTTTTATTTTTTTTGATTTTTTAAAGTTAGGAGAAAATTTGTACAAATTACGCCTTCAATTTCAACATTATCGTTTTTCAGCTCCTACAGCTTTAAGACTTTCATTAGAAATGCTTGATGCTTTAGAACAACTTCATTCACTTGGTTTTGTTCACAGAGATGTTAAACCCTCAAATTTTGCGTTACTTGAAGAAAAAACAAAAAAAGATAAAACTAGTCGAATAATTTTGATTGATTTTGGACTTTGTAGGCAATTTAGAATGCCTAATAATGGTGAAATTAAACAACCGAGAGAAAATACACAATTCAGGTTTTTTTAAATTAATTTTAAGTTTAAAATAAATAAATTAATTTTATAAAAAAAGAGGAACAATTCGATACGCACCTTTAGCAGCACATTTAGCAAAAGAACAATCACCAAAAGATGATCTTGAAAGTTGGCTTTATGTTGTGGTTTGTTTTTAATTTTTTTTAATTATTTTAATTTTTTTTATTATTTTAAAGGCAGAATTTATGGCAGGTGAATTGCCTTGGAGTGGTTATCACGGAGCTGAACGTGATCAAGTTAAAAGGATAAAAGAAGAGACTAGAAGTCAACAAGGAATGGTTTTTTAAAAGAATTTTAAATAATTTAATTTATTTTTTTTTAAAAAAAGATTGATTTACTTAAGCATTGTCCTCGGGTTTACTTTTATTTTATTTTATTAAATTTAATAATTTTTTAATAGATGGAATTTCGACGTATTCTAACCTATTTGGATCAACTTGAATATAATTCACTTCCAAATTATCAGGTTTTTTTTTTAATTTTTATGGAGGGTTTTTCTTCTTCTTTTTGCTAACAGACTCCTTAAAAAATTATTTTTTATTTTAAAGGTTTCTACAATTTTTGTTAAAAAATTGAGCTATTCAGAGACATAAAATAAATTTTTTTTTAATAAATTAAAAAAAATTGAGGAGTTTATAACAAAAAGAAAAGAAAGAAATATTTAATTAATTAATTAATTTAAAAAGTATGTTCGTGATTTAATTTGTTTGGCAATGCGTAATAATGATATAAATCCACAAGAACCTTATGATTGGGAACAACAAATGGAAGAAGAAAAAGAAAAAGATGTTGAAAAAGATGTTGAAAAAGTTGAAAATAAAGATGATGGAAAACAACAAAAAATAATAATAATTGATGGACCTTCTTCAACAATAAATTTAAATAATGGTAAATAAAGATGAAGAAGAAAAAAGGTTGTTTTTTTTATAAAAAATAGAAGAGATAAAAAATAAAAGCCGAAATGTTTTTTTATAAATTTAAAAAAAACAAATTGGCCCGATCTCATTATTAAAATTACTCTATTTTAGCAAAATAAAGGAGAAATATTTTTGTTTGCCTTTATTATTTAAAAATTATTATTATTAATTTTTTAATAATAATAATTTTTTTATTGTACTATATTTTAATTAATCATTAATATTACAATTTTTAAAGAGAAAAAAACTTTTTTTTTGTATTTTGAACTTTCATCTTTTATTTAAAAAAATGAAACAAAAGAGAGGTTAAATACTTTTCTTCTTTTTTTAATAAATTTTTATTTTATCCGCTCCAACACTTTTTCACACCAATTTTTTTTAAATTTCATTTGACAAATTATTTTCACACGTAAATTTAATTTTTTAAATTTATTTTAAGGGAACTAAATCATCAATTTTGTTTTTTTAAAAAAAAGAGATGGAATATACTTAAGCTTTTTTATTTAAAAAACTCGTCCATGACATTTCAAGCTTTTTCACTGCCAATAAGCCCGACATTCGTCGCTTTGGCTGCTTTAAAAAAAATTTTTTTATTTATTCCCCCATTTTTACCCAATTTCATTAAAGAAAATATGCCTACAACATTTAAAAGCGGGTAGAGTTTTTAAGTGAAAGAGACATAGTTAGAAAATGAGATAGCAAGAGATTAGAAGAGAAGTTAGACAGTAAAAAGTCTGTTTTGATGCTGGTTAGTGCGGTTAGATGAAGAAAAACTCTGTTGGGGTAATAAGCGAGAGAGATTATTACAAGTAGAAATAGTATAGGCGAGACAACAATAGAAGAAGCAAAAAGGCAAAGAAGTGTATTACAAAGTTGAGTCTCCTCCCTCGCATTTTCTTTCCTCTCTTACTTTAAATTTTTCAACAGAACAAATATAAATAAAGGGGGAAACTACCAATTTTAGTGCTTAGTTTTTTGGCTAATTCTTTTTCTCATTTTTTTCCCATCTTTTTACGATTTTTAATCTACAAATAATTTAATTGAAAAATAAATGGCGGGAAAATTTTTTTATAAAAAAATTTTACTTCCGTTAGTTTCATAAGTATAAAAATTTTTTTAATTTAAGCGATAAAATAGATAAAATAATTACGCGTGAGACTTTTTTTTAAATTAAACTGCGTGACTATGACTAATTTAAACATTCAATCAAATAATCTTTTTTTCAGACTCTTAAATTCCTTTTTTCAGTCTCTCTAATAGAGTTAGGAATTTTGTAAAAATCGGGATCGGGAATCGGGAAATTTAAAAAGTGAACGATCGGGAGGGACCCGGACCGGGAAAATCGGGAATTCCCGCTTTTTTCCAGTTCCAAAAATCATCGGGTCCCGACCGGGAAAACCGGGAAACCGGGAAAAATGACCGGGTTGGAAATTTAATGACCGGCCGGGACCCGAACCGGGAAAACCGGGTATTCCCGATCCCGTTTTCATCCCGGTTTCTCAAAAAACCGGGAAAAGGGATCGGGAAATCGGGAAACGGGATCGGGACCCGATCCCGTTCCTAACTCTACTCTCTAACCTTTAAATTTTATGTTTATTGATTTTTCGACATTTTGAAATTCTTCTATGGGATATATTTCATTTGGTCTAATTTTCTTTTCACAACAAATTTTCAACTTCTTTCTTCATTTGTTAATTTTTTTAGCGTCTAAAATGTTTTCTTTTTTTTAGATATTTTTACCTTTTAATCACAGAAATCTGTCTCTCTCTTTTTAGTATTTGCTAATAAAATAAAGCTTTTAAACAACACTTTTAATTTTTTGCTTTGAAAGAGAAGTGTTCTCTTCTCTCCTTTTCTCTTCTTGTTTTTGTTGGCGCTTTATTTTCTCATTTTCTGTGACAATTTTCAAAAACAACAACAAAAAAGTGACCTGTGAATAACTTGGGAACATCGTCTCCTGTTCCACACAAAAAAGGAAAGATGGTTGTTGAAAATTTGGCCTTGTTTCAAATGGACATTTTCTGGACAATTGTGTGTAGTACACATTTTTTGTTATCAAATATTGTCTTCTTTTTTTCTTGAAAAGATTGTCGGCTTCGTGATCGCTTTTGTTCTTGCCTTTGCAATTGGTGGTATGTTTTTTTAAATATTTTTTAGATTGAGATTGATCGATTTCTCTCTTGATCCTGTCTCGACTGATATATATACAATTGTGTACAATTTTAGCTAATGATACAGCCAATTCATTTGGGACAAGCGTTGGCAGTCGGTAAATAAAAAATTTTTTTGTGGTTGGGTCTAAGGGTTCTTTTATTTTTGGTTAAATGTAAACAGACTATTTAATTAAATATATTTTTTCTTCAGTGTTCTCACTCTGCAACAAGCTTATTTGCTTGCTTCAATTTTTGAAACTTTGGGTGCTGCTCTACTTGGATATCAAGTGACTGTAAGAAAAATTTTACATTTATAAATTTTTTAAATTATATAAAAAAAAGGATACAATGCGCAAAGGAGTCGTAGATTTGGCCATTTACGAGGGAAAAGAAAAAGAATTAATTTTGGGTCAAATTGCGGTTTTAACTGGTTGTGGTGCTTGGCTTTTAATTGCTACTTTTTTTAAAATGCCTGTATCTACTACACATTCTATTGTTGGAGCTACTATCGGGTTTTTTTATTAATAGTTTTGATATTATTTTAAAATTTTTTTTTTAAAGTTATTCAATTTTATTGCATGGCTCTGAAGGCATTAGATGGACAAAAGTTACAAAAATATGTTAGTTTTATTTTTTTATACCACTTAACCAAGAAGTCTAAAAATAATTTTGGTGCCTTTTGACTTGAGAAAATTTATGAATATTAAAAAAAAATTTTATTTAATTAATTGAATATTTAAAAAATTGCCAATTTAATTTTTAGTCTTTTTTTGCCTTAAGTCACATGAAAATATCAATTTTATTTTTATAATTTTTTTTTCACGCAGTTGCCTCATGGTTTATTTCTCCAATTCTTTCCGGCTGTGTGTCATCTCTTTTCTTTTTATTCATCGATCATGCTGTTCTTCGAAGGGTATATTTAATTTTTATTTAATTTTTAATTAATTTGAGAGGAAAGAATAAAAATTAAAAATTAATTAATTTGCAAAAATTAAACATTTTTTGATTAAAAAAATGTTTAATTAGTAGTAATTAATAAAAATTAATTTTTGCAAAATTAATTGAAGTAAGGGGGACATTCTTAAATAAAAAAAAATTAATTAAAATTTTTTCCAGAATCGACCATTACATTGCGGATTACTTTTGTTACCATTCCTCTACTTTTTGTGTATTTCAGTAAATGTATTTGCTGTTACTTTTGAAGGGTCTCATTGTAATTTTTTTTAATTTAAATAAGAAAAGATTGAATTTTTTATTTTTTTAAGATCTTGGCCTAGATAAATGGCCACTTTGGGCAGTTTTGTCTTTAAGTTTGTCTCTTGGATTAGTTGCAGCTTTAATTACTCGATTTTTTGTTGTTGATAGGTTAAAAAATTATATTTTAGGTTTGTGATTTTTTTAATTTGAATTTTTAAGTTTTTCCGGAGTTAATGTTTATTAACGGAACATTAAAAAAAGAAAAAGATTTTTTTTTGGTAGAAAATATGGTCTCTAAAAGGACTAATGGTTATTAATTAAAAATAAAAAATAATTTTTTTCTTCGCGTGAATTTACTGTCCCTAAAAATGGAAAAAAATGTTGAATATTTCACTTAAAAATAGGAAAAAATTTCTTTTAAAAATTATTAATTTATTTTTATTTTTTTAAGTAAACACATGTGAAGATTCAGGACAATCAGAGGAACAAAAACAAATAAAAATTGTAGGAGAAACTAATTTAGAAAATTCTTCAAAAACATCAACAAATAATAATTATCGAAGAATAAATGAACCAACAAATGGAATAAAAAAAACAACAAAGTTATTATTAAATAATGAAAAAAAATGTGAAGCAAAAATGATAGAAAAAACAAAAAATGATCAACAAAATTTATTAGAAGAAGGACGACAAGATAATAAAAATAATATTAATAATCATCAAAATGGTTCTCTAGGTTTTTTTTTTAATTTTTATTTGTTTTTTAATTTAAAAAAATTAAAAGGAAATGCTTCAATACGTCCAGCATCGTCTTTACTTTCTTTCTTTCGTTCTTCAAAACCAGAAGATCCTTATGCTTCTCGTCTTTTTACTTTTTTACAAGTTTTAACTGCTTGTTTTTCTGGTTTTGCTCATGGTGGAAATGATGTTAGGTATTACTTTTAATTTTTTTAAAATTATTTTGGAAAGAATGGGGAGGGATATTAGGTTCTAAATTTGAAAAAATTAAATTTTTGAGTAATTAAATAATTTTGGATGAATTTCTATAAAGTTAGAGGAGGGAAGAGATGGTCTATAATGCAGAGAAAGTTATTGGGAACAAATTAAAAAAATTGGGTTAAAAATTTGTTTGATTTTTTGGTGTTTATGGTGTGGAGGGAACGGTCCATTACCTTTACAAAAAATTTTTTAATATATTTTTTTTTCAATTTTTTTAGTAATGCAATAGCACCATTAGTCTCTCTTTATGCAATATATGATGAGGGTAATGTACATCAATCTCGACATACTTCAATTTATTTACTTTTGTATGGAGCAGCAGGAATGTGTGTAGGACTTTGGTTACTTGGACATAGAGTTTTGTTTTATTTTTTTTTTAATTTATTTTTTAATTTTTTTTTCTTAAAAAGGTAATATACACAGTTGGAGAAAATTTAACAAGGATAACACCGCCAGGTGGTTTCGCAATAGAATTTGGTTCAGCAATAACAGTTTTGATTGCTTCAAAATTGGGTCTACCAATAAGTTCAACACAATGTAAAGTTGGTAGTGTTGTAGCTGTTGGTTTAGTACAAGCACATCCAGTTGTTCATTGGTCTGTTTTTCGAAATATTTCACTTTCATGGTTAGTTACTTTACCAATTGCTGGATTAATGAGTGCTTGTGTAATGTTTTTGCTCAAAAATTTTGTTCTTTAAAAGAAGAAGAAAAGGTTTATATTATTTTTAAGAAGATTTATTATAATATTTTTAAATTATAAAAAAAAGGCGCATTTTAATATAAATAAATAGTGGCAATTTTTATAATAAGTCATTATTATTTGACATAATTATTGTTTTTTTTTTAAAAAGAGCTGTTCAAAACGAAAATTTATTATTTTTTTGTTTTTAATCCTGGAGAGAGAATGAAGTTGACAATTTTTTTCGATTAAAAACACTGTGGCCCCTCTCCCCTAATTTTTTTTTTAAATTTGTGAGAACAGCTTTATTTTGTTTAATCCCTCTTTTAAATTGTTATATATTCCCTTTTGTTTTTGTATTTTTTTAGATTTTTAACTCTTTTTTCTTCTTTTGCCATTGTTTTACGGATTTAATTTTAAAAAAATTGTTTTTTTAATAAATTCGGGTTTGTTATTTTCCCAAAATAAAAAAAAACTTTTTTAAATTGATGAATATATGCATAAGAAACAATTAAATATTTTTATTGTTTTATAGTTTTATTAATTTTTAAATTTTATTAGCATTGAACATGATTTATTCAGAAACGGTGACAAAAAACACTAATAAGCGCTTAGTTCGATAACGTGGCTGGATCAAGAGGTTAGTACGTTTTGAAATTAGATGTTTTGATGAAAATAAGGAGAGAAATTTGTCTAGCTGTCTAATTCACTATCTTCGTGTTTTGAAAAATGTAAAATCTTCAAAATGTCAACACATGCAAAATTGGCCAAAATGGCGAACGCCTAAAGCTGTCTTTTTCCTCTATTGTGCATTTTGTTATTTACCATTTTACATTCTTTCCCGCTGGTTTACCTAATTGTCGGGTTTAGATATTTAATACGTTTTGAAAGTTGATGTTTAGATCCTTTTTCCTCTGTTTAAGGTCAAAGTGCATAATTTGATACATTTAATATTTTCTCTTTAACACATTCTTTATTTTTCTATCCAATTATTATTATTTTTAAATCAATATGTGTTATAATTCTTTTTAGTTTTGAAAGTCAAAGATTTGTAAAAGATGCTTTGAGATTTGCTTAAATAAAAATCGTTATTTTCTGTAAAATTTAATGCAAGGACTTTTACTAATCTTTTAATGCGCAAATTATTATTATTATTTGTCTACTTTAAAGACACAACTTTTTAGCTTTTTAATTTTAGTTATTTAATTTCTTTCTGTCTTCCTTATATTTTAAAGTAAAGGAATGTAATGAGAAAATGTTTTAGCAAAAAAAAAATAAATAAATAAAATGTAACATATTTATATTAAATTTTTTGTAACAATTTTTTTAATCTTCCCATTACTCTTTTTCACTTTTTTTTGCTTTTTACATTTTATTTTTTTTCTATTTTTTATTTTCCATTACTTAAAGGCTTGTAATATATCCATTTTTGTTTATTATTTTATTTTTATATTAACATATTTTTTTCTTCTAGAAATGGAAAATCCATTTGTTAATGAAAATGGTCTATTAGTAAATGGTCTACACAATCTTTTTGCTAATTCAAGTAATTTAAAAAGAAAATTAATTTAACATAAATTATATTTTTTTAAATTAAGCTTCAATTGACCACGAGAACCAACCTCAAAATGTTGGAATTCTTGGAGTAGAATTTTATTTTCCAAAATCTTATGTAGATCAAAAGGAATTGGAAAAGGTTTATTTTGATTTTTTTAAATTAAATTTTATTTGTTTTTTTTTTAAAGTTTGACAATGTTTCTCCAAATAAATATACTTTGGGTCTTGGACAACTTGAAATGGCTTTTTGTCATGAAAATGAAGATTCTTGTTCAATGGCATTAAGTGTTACTGCTCAATTGTTGGAGAATTATAAGGTTTGGATTTTTTTTATTTTCATATTTCTTTTCAATTTTTTTTCAAAAAGCTGAATTTGATATTTGAAAATCCTGGGCTTTTAAACTGGCTTTTGAGTTTCCTTGGGCTTTTTATTTAATTTGTCTACCTAGGCTGATGACTCAGATTTGACTTTAGAAAACAGGCTCAAAAATAACTTTTAAATGTTCATTAAAAGCCAATATCTTTGCACTATTAGTCAAGAAGTATTCAATAACTTGGCCAGGAAATATCCAAATAATAAACTCCAGCTCGATCTTTTTTCTTGTCTCAGAATTTCTATATTAATTTTTTCTTTTTTTTTAGATTAATCCTTGCACAATTGGATTTTTGGCAGTTGGAACAGAAACATTAGTTGATCGAAGCAAAAGTATAAAATCTGTTTTAATGGATTTGTTTTTGGCTTCTGGAAATGTTGACCTTGAAGGTGTAGATGAGAAAAATGCTTGTTTTGGTGGGACTCAAGCATTATTTCATTCTGTTGATTGGATATATTCAAATTATCAATTTGAAGGTTTTTTTTTATTGTTTTATTTATTTAAAGAAATTTAAATTCAGGAAAATTGGCTATTGTTGTCTGTGTTGATGTTGCTGTATATGCAAAGGGTCCAGGTTAATTATAATTTTTAAATTTATTTTTTAAATATTTTTTTTAAGCAAGAAGTACGGGAGGTGCTGGGGCTATCGCATTTCTTATTGGTTTTTTTTATTTTTTAAAATAGAAATTTTATTTTTTTTTTAATTGTACAGGTCCAGAAGCTCCAATCGTATTTGACCGTGGTCTTCGTTCTTTTTATTCTTCCAATGTTTTTGACTTTTACAAACCTATAGGAGGTTATTGTACAGAATATCCAAAAGTTGATGGACCAAATAGTGTTGGGACTTACTTGAACGCTTTGGATTTGTCTTATAATGGTTATTTGAATAAAAGGAAAAAAATGAATTGCAACGGTTTTTTTTAATTTTTAAATTTTACTTTATAATTTAAAAATAGATGTTTGCTCAATAAACAATTTTTATGCTGTTTTATTTCATTCTCCATATTCTCGACTTGTTCAAAAAGCATTTGCTTGGATTTCTTTTGTTGATTATCAAAGAAATGTTTTTTGTACAAAAAGTGTTAATAATTTTGAAAAATGGGAAGAATTGGAAGAATATAAAAAGATGAATTTAAAAGAAATTTTAGAATTAGAAAAAAATAGTAAAAATAATAATAAAAAAGAAGAAGAAAAAGAAGATTATCGTTTTACGGATAAAGCGTTGTATGCGAGTGCTGATTCTGCAAAACAAAAATTATTGCCATATTTGGAATTTGGACAAAGGATTGGAAATATGTATATTTATTTTTAAATTTATTTTAAATTAAAAAATATATTTATTGGAAAAAAAATAAAATAATTGTTTAGAGTGCAATGATGAGAGTTTTTTTTTTTTGGCAAAATTCCCCTTTTATTTTCTAACTTTTGAGTATTGTCAATGGTTAAGTCCTTTCAAATCCTGTCTCAATATAATTTTTCAATTGAATATTTATAATTATTTTACCACGCACTCTGGTTTAGATGACATTTTTAGAATTATTTATTTATTTGGGCCTAATTTTTTTTTAAAATTAAAGGAGAGGAGTTTTGCTTAAATTTAAAATTTTTTAACTAAAAAATTTAAAGGTATACACCTTCTCTTTATGCTCAACTAATTAATTTATTTCTTATGTAAGTTTATTTTATTTTTTTAAATTAATTTAACTTAATTCTTTTTTTTTAAATAGAACTCCATTTTCTTTAAATTTAAATGGTCAAAAAATTTTACTTTTTTCTTATGGAAGTGGTTGTGTTGCAGCAATGTTTTCTTTGACATTTAATTTTTCTGATGATGTTGATAAAAGTTTGGATTTATATAAAGCTTTAAAGTTAAGTGCTCAATCTGCTTTTGATAAATTAAATGAAAGAGTAAAATATTCTCCTCAAGAATTTACTCAAATTTTGGAAAAAAGGGAAAATATTGTTCGAAATGGAGGTTTTTTTTTAATATTTTTTAATAATTTTTTTTTCAATTTTTTAAGAATGTTTTAAACAATTACAGAAGGATGACTCTTCATTAAAAATGACTCTTTTTCCTAAATCTTTTTATTTGAAAGAAATTGATTCTTTTAATCGTCGTTTTTATGCTCGTTTTGATGATGATGACAAGGCCTGAGATTGACAAAGTTTTTTTTATTTTATTAAAAATAAGAGGAGTTAAAAATTATACACATAACAGATTAAAAAAAGGTTTTTTTTGTATTTTCTAATTGAAAATTTTGAGACTTTTTGTTTTTTAATAGATTAAGAACCTCTTTTTGAATGTGATAAAATTCAAAAATATTTCCAAATTTATTTTAAATTTTTTAAAATTTAATTTAATCTGTTGTGTGTATTAATAGTAAAAATAGCCATATATATAATTAAAAGAAATGCCAGATTTATATTATTTTAAATATATTTTAATTTAATTTGTTTAATATAAATTATTATTTTAAATAAATTATATATATTTTTTTCTTCTTTAAATTATTTAATTTAAATACTCAATTTTTTTCAATTTTTAAATCTTCTTCTTCTTATTTGACTTTCATTTTTTTTTAATTAAATAATGTGATTTTGGATTGTTTGTTAAAAAATTTTTTTAAATGATTCTTTACATCTTTTTTATTTAATTTTGCTAATAAAATATATTTATTTTTGTTGAATTAATTTTATATTTTTTTAAATAATCCGTTTATAAAAATGACGGTTTTATATATTTTAATTTTGTTTTTGTTTTTTTTTAATTTTGTTTTTATAGAGAAATATGATAAATTCAACAGAAAATGAAGATGATGATAATCAACAAAATAATGATGAAAAGATTGTTGTTTTAGAAGAAGAAAAAGAGGAAACTGTTGTTCAACAAGAAGAAGATGTTCCACACGATAGTTAGTTTAATTTTTTTTAAATTAATTTAATGAGTCATTTTATTATTTTTTAATTTATTAGATGTTGAAGAAGAAATAGTAGAAGATGGTTTAGGTCCACCATTAGAAGGTCCAGAAGAAGAAGGAGTAAAAGAAGTTGAAGAAGAACAACCACTAACAACAACATTTCAATTAGATTATTTAAATGAAGAAGATAGTGAAGATGATGAATTTGTTGTTACAATTGGTGATATTAAAGCAAAGGTTATTTCAACATCATCATTTCAATCTAAACAACAACAAAATAAAATAATTAATGGAACAATTGATTTAGATACAAATCCAACATTAAAAGATGGAACACCAATTTATGATTTGGATTTGGCTACAATGGAAGATAAACCTTGGAGAAAGCCTGGGGCTGATATTACTGATTATTTTAATTATGGATTTAATGAAGGTTTTTTTTTAATTTTTTGAAGGGAATTTTTGAATTTTTACCCTTGTAAGGAAAAGGCTGTAGCAGTTAAATGCATAGACGTGTGGGTATAAGGTATTAAAAAAGGAATAAAAAAATATCTCTCTTGTAGCTCAGTCGGTAGAGCTTCCGATTATGATGAAGTCCTTGCACTGGCGAGGTCGCAGGTTCGATACCTGCCGTGGTTCAACTTTTCTTTTGTGTCTCATAATTGCGACTTATTTAAGTTTTAAATTTTTTCAGAAACTTGGAATCAATATTGTGAAAGACAACGAAAATTTAGACAAGAATTTGGTAATAATGATCAATCTGCAATAAATAAAGCTATTTTATCAAATATACAATTAACTGGTTCTCTTACTGGTTCTACACAAATTGGTTTAACAACATTTGCTGGAGGAAGACAATTAGTGAATTTATCTGGCGGTATTGGTCAACAACAACAACAAGAAAAACAACAAATGCAACAGCAAAAAGTTCAAAAAATAATTGTTGATTTGTGTAAACCTCAACATAATACAAATTCAGTTGAAGATGCAATGGTTTATTTTTTTATTTAAAAGAATAAAATTTTAATTTTTTTTAAAAAGATGTCTGCTTCTGTTATACCTCTCATTCGGACGGTTATAAGCGAAACTGGAGTTGTACGTCAAGAATCGACAGAGGTTTTTTTTATTTTTTTGGGATTTTATTTTCACCAATCCTCTCTCCTCTTTTTCTTCACTGACTTCAAAAATGGTCTTTAAAAGGTTATAATTGTCTCAGACATTTACTAATAATGATTTATGTTTGGGTGTTTTAATATATCTTGCTAATGATTGACTTTCAATTTTTTGTTTTTGACCATTTTTAGGTGAAGAAAGAGAATTTTTCAACTTCTTTTTTATTATTTTTGTTTAAAAATTCTTCATTTAGATTATGCCATCATCATTTAAAACAGAAGTTTCTCCAAAATTGGAAAATATTTTATTATCTTCTACAAATATTGATTCCAATTCGATGCTTGAACATTCTGATGCTTTTGTTCATTCACCAATATCCAAAACACCACCTCCTATTGAACAACAACAACAACCAATTAATGTTATTGGTATTTTTTTAAATATATTTTTTTAAAGTTTCTTCTTTTAAAAAAGATTTTTCTAAACCACCGCCATCCTTTGATCCATTAATTCCTCCACCTCTTTCTTTGGTTAATCAATTGCCACAAGTAGTTCCTTCTCTTGGCAGTCAGATGGTTCCACAACAACATCAACTTCCAGTAGTTGTACAACAAACAATTACGCAGACTTCTTCAGCTAATTTATTGTCAACAATACCTCCAGGTTTTTTTTTTTTGAATTTTTTTATTATTATTATTCTTTTTTTTTTTAAAAAAAAGTTGCATCGGCTAATAGTGGTACAAATTTGGATTTACCACCAGGTGTTGAAGAGGGAGACGGACCTCCAGGAATTTCTTCTTCAATTCCACCTGTGTCATCAATGCCACCACCGCAAAGAATTCTTGACTTTTCTCAACCGCCTCCTACAAGGTTTTTTATAATTTAAAAGGAAAAAAGTTTGATATTCTTTTTTTTTTAGTCAATTTTCGTATAATCCAACGCCTTCTTCCTTTTCAATGGGCGGACCTCCTTCAACATTTGCTCCACCTGGTAGTCATTATCCAATGCATCAACAATCATCATATGCTCCACGTCATCATTTTCAACCTTCTTATCGTCATCCTTTTGGAGGATTTGGTGGGCGTGGTGGATTTCATGATCGTTTTCGTTCATCAAATAGAGGAATATCTCGACCAATAGATGACCACCGTGATAGAGACAGAGATAATAATAATAGAGGAGACAGAGATAGATCTGATTCGTATAAATTTTAATTAAATTAAAATTCGTTTTATTTAATTATTAATTTTAGGGGAAGCGATTCTGGGCCTAGTCATCGGAAGAAAAGACGATCTAGTAGGACACGTTCAAGAAGTCGAAGTCCATCTACAGGACGAAGGTTTAATTTTTTTAAAAGAAATGTTTTTTTGGTTGTTTCTTCCATAATTTTATTATTATTTTTTAATGAACTTTTAGACACTGATGATGTTATTTTGAGTTTTATGAAAAAACAGAATGGGAGAAGATATATTTAATATTTTATTGGAAAAGAATTGAAAGGAAAAGAAAAATTTTTTTTTAAAAAAGAATAATTGGAAAGAAAAAAAAAAGATGGGGGGATTTTTTCCGATATTCTTTTTCCTTTCATTCAATCCGTTATAATTTTTGTTTTTCTCTCTCAGATTTTCTTTTTATTATTAATTTTATTTATAAAGTCATCAGTGTCTAAAAAAATTTCTTTCTTTTTATTTAATTTTTTTTAAATTAATTTAAGTAGACGTAAAGATGATGATCGAAGTAGTAAACATCGTAGCAGTGATCATCATAAAGACAGCAAGGACAGAAAAAGAAAGAAAGAAAAGGACAGAAGTAAGGAAAGGCATAGTAGATCATCAAGGCGATCACCTAGTATAAAAAAGGAAAGTCGAATTAAAAGTGAAAGACGAAGTTCTGAACGTGACAAGGTTTTTTTTAAAGAATTTTTAAGGGTTTTTTGAGGGTTTTTTGGCCTTTTTTGGGAGTTTTTTGACCTTTACTTTTTTTAAAGGATGATAGAGATTCAAGATCACGTCATCGTTCATCTCCTAGAAGAAAAGAAAAAGAATCTTCAGTTAAATCAGAGCTTAGAATTAAACCGGAACAAAGAAGCCCTGAAAGAGATTGAAAAAGACGATGACGAGATGATAAATTTGTTTATTTTATTTTTTAATATTTTCTTTTCAATATATATTTTAAAAGTTTTGTTATTTTATTTATTTGATGAGATTGTTTTTTTCAATTTATTTTTTAATAATTATATATTTTTTTAATTAGAATTTCAGAATGGACAGCTCAGATGCATCCCACAGTTCTGAAGATGTTACGAAGAAAAAGGTTAATTTTAATTGATTTTAAAATTAATATGATGTAAGATTCGTTGGTGTGTTGGGTTAACTCTCCGTTTTCATATTGAGATGGGTAGAGGTTCGAACCTCAGTGGTGGCAAACGTTTTTATTTGATGTTCCTTTGCCTTTTTATTAATTTTTAAAATTTTAATTTAACTTTATGAACTTCTAAAAATTTTATTTTTAGAATAAAATGCCTTGTACACTTGCAATGTTTGATTTTGGCCAGTGTGATCCAAAAAGATGTTCTGGTCGAAAACTTTGTCGTCTTGGATTTATTCGTCAACAAAAAATAGGGCAGCGCTTTCCTGGAATTTTGTTAACACCAACAGCAACTTCAACATTATCTCCAGCAGATTCTAAACTTGTAATTTCTAAAGGTTTGGCTGTAGTTGATTGCTCTTGGAATCAATTGGAAAAAACACCGTTTCATCGAGCAAAGGTTTTCTTTTTTAAATTATTTTTAATAAAAATTAAATATTCTTTTGATTATTTCTTAGTATTATAAACATCCCTGAATTTATTTTAGTTTGTTCATATTTTTTCCTTCTCATTTTTTTATTTTTTAAGGCAACTGAACAACGTCTACTTCCATTTTTATTGGCAGCAAATCCAGTTAATTATGGAACTCCTTGTAAATTAAACTGTGCTGAAGCTTTAGCTGCAGGTTTATATATAATTGGACAAATAGAAGCTGCAAATAATTTAATGGAACCTTTTAAATGGGGAAAAAATTTTTTTGATTTGAACATAGAAGCTTTTAATTTGTATTCTCAGGTTTATTTTTTTATTTAAAAAAGAATATTTTAATTAATTTTCTTTTTTTTTTAAAGTGTTCTTCTGGTGCAGATATAATTAAAAAACAAAATGAATTAATTGCAAAAATTGATGAAGAAGCTGCTCGTAAAAAAGATGAAGCAATTGATTGTTTTCCTCCAAATAGTGATGATGAAGAAGAGGATAATGAGGATGAAGATTCTTCTTGTGATGACAAAGGTTTACTTTTTTTCTTTTTAATGTTGAGGGTCAAAGTTTTTGTAAAAAACTAGGGGTTTTTTGGACAATTTTTCATTTTGTTGTCATTAGAGGGTCACTTTAAGAAGATAACACTCAAAAAAGATTATTTTCTCAAATTTTGCTCTAGTAATATTAGAGCCAGGATCAATACGAGAGATATATATTTTCAATATATATCGATTGAAGCCTAAGTCAGACTTTAATTGTAAATATACGGTGTTAATCTTCTGAAGCGATTGTTTACTTTTTATATCTGTTAACGCTATTTCTCAAATTTTCTATGTATCAGCAATTATTTCGTGCCCAAACATTTCGTCGACAGAAATTTCATGACATTTTGTCCCAATAGCAAAAATCGTAGACTCGTACGAACGAAATGTATTTTTTTTGCCGTAGAGACGAAATGTCGTGCAATAGAGTAGCACGAAATGTCAGGAGCTTTTTTCAGCATTATTTACTTTTTATCTATTCCTACACTATTTCTCAAATTTTCCATGTATAATTTCTTTATTAGTAAGAGAATATATTTTTACGAAAGGGTCATTTCAGTACCGCTATTTCAGTACCAATTATTTTTACTTCATTTTATATTCTTTTTTAATTTTTCGTAACTTTTAAATGTTTTTTTAATTGATTATTTTTTTTTAGCAAATACTGAAGAACAACATCTAATTAATGGCCAACTTGAATCATCAAAAGATTTATATTTTTTAAATGAAAAACCTTTATATCAAGGCGCTGAAGCTCGTTTATTTTCTTGTACTTATTTAAATCGTCCTGCATTAATTAAAGAGCGTTTTGAAAAGAAGTATCGACATCCAGAATTGGATAAAAGATTAACTAAAGAAAGAATAAAAATTGAAGTGAAAGCAATTCTTAAATGTCAAGAGGTTTTCATTTCGTAATTTTTTAATTATATATTTTTTAAAAGATTGGAATTCCTACCCCTTCTATTTATTTTGTTGATTCTAATAAAAATTTAATAATTTATGAAAGAATTATTTGTGATAATAATGATAAGATGTTAGTTTAAAAATTTAAATAAAATTTAATGAAATTGAATAAAATTCTTTTTAAGTGCTCCAACTGCAAAAAAATTTCTGGATGAGTTACAACAAAACTCTAGCAAGGATGAATTTGAGGTTTTTTTATATTATAAATTTTTTTAAATATTTTAAGTTTTTTTAAGAAAAGTTCTTCTCATTTTGGACATAAACTTGGCTCAATAATTCAAAATATGCATTCAAATGGCCTCATTCATGGAGATTTGACTACTTCGAATGTTTTGGTTAAAAATATAGAAAATGTACGGTTAAATTTTTGAAAAGATAAAAATTCTTTTACTTCAGGGGAAGACATATGAAAATTTCTTTTTCTCTTAAGTATATAGTCAATAAAATAGCATTTTAAGTTAGTGTTCCAGTTGGTGTAATGGGTAAACGCCTAGACTAGGCTATCCGATAGTTGTGGGTTCGAGTCCCGTCAGCGGGAATTTATTTTTATTTTAACGGATAACTTAGAAATATTTTTTTTAATTAAAAATAGAAGCATAAATAAGTTTTAGTCCTTTTCTATTTAATTAGGACTTGCCAAAAATTTGATAGATAAATTAATATTTTATTTAGGAAAATAACGATCTGGATTTGATTTTCATCGACTTTGGACTTTCTCAATTTTCGCATAAACCTGAAGATAAAGCTGTTGATCTGTATGTTTTGGAAAGAGCAATAAAGAGGTTTAAAAATTATTAATTTAATTATTTATTTATATTTTTTAAGTGCGCACATTGGAATGGACTTTTTGATGATCAAAGCCTTACAAGCTTACAAAGAAGGTGGAAAAGATGCCGAAAATGTTCTTTCAAGGTTAGATGAAGTTAGAATGAGAGGAAGAAAAAGAGATATGATTGGCTGAATTTTAATTGAGGTTTTAAACATTTATTTTGAACTTGTATAATTTTTGATTTAATAAAGTTGGTTATTTTTGTGTTGATTTTTAGTATGGTGATTTTTTGATATATAGAAATAAATTTGAAGTTCAGTATTTTTAGCTTGAAAAGTAAAAAATATAGAGTTTATCTTTTTTTCTCTACCAACACTATTTCGCTAATTTTACAATTGTGGATTGCTACCTATGCAAAAGTTGTTTATTTAGATTTTATAGGGTAAAAAATTTGAGAGGGTGGGTGGGAGGGCAGCGTCGTGCAACAGATGAGAATGATTGTATATATGACTACCCATCCATCTATCTAATATTGTGTAAATATTCAATATTATTCCTTATTTCTATATTCCGTGTATGGCACGACGCCGGCCAGCCAACCCACCCTCTCAAATTTTTTACCCTATAAAATCTAAATAAACAACTTTTGCATAGGTAGCAATCCACAATTGTAAAATTACAGAAATAGTGTTGGTAGAGAAAAAAAGATAAACTCTATATTTTTTACAAAAATATGTAAAAATTTGTCTAAGTCCAGAAATCAATAAAATCGATATATTTATTTTTTTATTTTTCCAAAAAATATTCTAATTCGAGAGTATTCGAGACAATCGATAAAATCGATATATCGATTTTTTAAAATTTCTAACTTTTTCAAAAAATATTAAATTCGAGAGTATTCGAGACCAATCGATATATCGATTTTTCAGACTCAAATTATTTTTTTAACAATTAGAGTAAATTTTTATCTCTGCCAACACTATTTCTCAATTTATCTGTGTATAATTTGTATTGAGTTTTATGCGTCTCTATTTTTTCTTCCTCTAATTGTGTTGGCCTCCCTTACAGGACAAAAATCGATATATCGATTTTTATGTTCTCTAACTTGTAAAAAACAAAAGTTCGAGAAATTAACTTTCTGCAAATTTTATTTAACAAACAAAAATCGCAGAAACACAACAAATAACTAAATCATCATTTTTGTTTTACATCCGATCAATTGGTCTTATTCCAAGTATAGAGAAGCATTGTTGCATTACATCAGCTACAACTTCGCAAAGTACAAGTCTGTTGTAGTTAATAGTTATTTGATCTGTTTCACCTTTAAAAATTAATTTAAAAATATATGTTTAAGTCTTTAAAATCCAGACGGGAATTACTTATTATTTTAGTTCTTTTTTAAAAATTAAAAAAGTTGTACAAGTGAAAAACAAAAGATGGGAGCCAAGAGGATTCGAACCAACTAGCCAACACGTGTGTAGTCGAGGACACTACCACTACACCACAGCTCACTTTAAACATTTAGCTAATAAATCAACTATTAACAGAAAAGAAATCGAAAAAACATAAAATCATCACTGGCCTCTGTCAAAAATTAATAAAATATCATAAATAAATTCGTGTTAGATTCTACACACTTAAATATTTAAAAAATAAATAAAACGAACCTTCATTAGTAGCAGTAGTTTTACTAATAACATAACATTCCTTATAAAAATCATGAAAAAGTGTTGCAAGTTCGTAAACATAATCGCATATTTTGCTTATATGAAGAGTTGAAACGGTATTGAGCACACAATCAGAGAATTTGAGTATTTGTTTGGCCAGACGAATCTCTCTTGGATGTACCAATGGAACAATTCCTTCAAAAAGGCTGCCAAGATGATTATTTATTGCAGTTCTATCAACATGGGCATTTCTAGCTATTGATCTTAAAAATAAAATTAATAAACAAAGATATCTAATAAACTGGGAAGCTGCAGAAATCATTCAGAGTCAATATTTCCTCAAATTACTCCACAAATTTTCAATTTTTACAAGTTTAATGGAGTTAGCTTAGCATCGATAGCCAAGTTGGGACGCAAAAAATATTAAAAATTAGCAAAATAAACCTGATACGTGTATAAGCATAAAGAAGATAAATAGCGGTATTTCCACGATCATCCAACATCTACAATATTAAAATTAGTAAAAAGATAAAGACGGCTACAAAACCACGGGAAAGGGGTTTAAAGAAAACCATTAATTGTATAAAAATATAATTTAAAATTTAATAAAATAAATAAACCCGATCGAAAGAAAAAACATAATCTGAAGTTCGACATTGTGACAAATCCGCATATTTAATACATCCATAAGCAAGTGATTCAGCTGCTTTAATTAATTGTTCATTGGATTCAAAGCTCTAAAAGAAAAATTAATAATTAGAAAAATAAAAAAAATAATAAAGAAATTAATTATGAGCCATTTTATATTACAAAACAAATTAAAAACCAACAATAGGATTCGAACCCACAACATATAATAGAAAAAACAATGCCCTAAACCATTACACCACCAATTGCTCATACCTTTAACATATCAAAAGCCTTATTAAATATAAAAAATCCCCTAAAAATTAGTAAATCAGCTCAAAACACCTTCTACAAAACTATAATAAAATTTAAAAATAAACCGATTCCCTCGAACGTAATTTTTCTTCTGCTCTACGAACTCCTTCATCCAACAAATCCAAAAGTTTGACAGTATCTCCAGATCGAGTTTTAAATTTTTTTCTAAACTTTTAGAAAAATGAAATAATTAATTTAAATTAAAAAGGGAAACTTGTCTTCGCCCAAAACTAATCCAAATTGTACATGTTCAACTCTTTTTTCATCTGCTGAATACCATTTAAGTTTTTGAGCAGCAGCATAAATTGTCTATTTAAAAAAAATTTAATTAAATTTTAAAATTTATCTTGAATATTTGGAAAAACAAAATAATAAAAGGTTTTAGGTCAAAAAATTTAAAAAAAAAATCATAAAAACCAAAGGTCAATTCAGAGTCAACCATTTCAGAACAGCTCGTATAACTTTTTTTAAAAAATCTTTTTAAAGCATTTTACATGTCAATCGAAAGAACTCGAAAATTGAATTATTTTACTAATCAAACCGATCAGTTTAATAGTAAAAAAGTTTTGAAAAAAAAACAGAAAAATAGAGATTTTACGCTTTATCGAACTGTAACTTTTAGTGAAAAGAATCCACTTTTCAAGAGCTTTCGACTGATAAATGACCAATTCAGATAGGTAAACAATTAAAAAGGTTACGTTCGAAAATAACTGGATAATCTGCATTTACATAAAAAAGAACCCTTACTTAACTAAACAAAAATACAAATAAAATTAAAAAGAAAACCTCCAAATGTTCAGATTGTCCTCTATCAACAACATACAAAACCCAATCAGCCTTTTCTTCAAAAATTCTTTGTTGAATTGTAGCCAAATCACTAGTATCATAAGTAAATCCTCCATCACTTTTTACAACAGTTAAAGGAATATTACAACCTTCAATAAACATTAATTTACGTCCTTCTTCTTCTTTTAAAATTTTTCCATCTTTTTCGAATTGATCAACAAGTGAAAGCATTCTTGAATGATAAAATGATTCTCCTCTTTCTATTAAATTTAAAATATCCAAACGTTTATAAACATTTTCAAGTTCTAAAAATTTTTATTTAAATAATAAAAATAATATAATTAAATTAAAAACCTTTTCTACTTATATTACAAATCACTTTCCAAGCATCAATAAATTCTTTATCACCATTTTGTAAGTTAACAACACACTGGTATGCACGAGCTTTGAAGTCAGCATCCTCATCGAATTTAAATTTTGATTCCTAAAAAATTTGTCAAAAAATAAATAAATTTGGGCTACATTCTTCCGCCCTTAATGGGAGAACCTAAATTTAAAAGTTCCAAAAATAGAAAAAATTCTTCTCAAATCAAAATTTTTAACCTTATAAAAAGTCTGAAGATCCTCGATTTTAGGCTTTTCAACCAAATAATTTGGAAAACGTTCACGCAAATAAGCAATTAACATTCCAAATTGAGTTCCCCAATCACCAATATGGTTTATACGCAAAACCTGAAATTTAAAAAAATAATAAAAATAAAAAAAAACAAACAGAAAATCCAATAAATTCAAGCAAACGAGATATTGAATCTCCAATTATTGTTGAACGAAGATGTCCAACATGCATTTGTTTTGCAATATTAGGAGAAGAATAATCAACAACAACACGTCTTTTAGAGATTCTTGGAATTGAAACACCCTAAATTTAAATTTTATAAAATAATTGAATTTAAAAATTAACAAAAAAAAAACCTTTAAACAAGCCTCTGCTAGTTTCTTTCCCAAATGTTTAGTATTCAAAAAAATATTAATATATCCATTAACATTGTCATACTAAAAAAATTGTTTATTATTTAAATATCTTTTTTTTAAACCTTTTCAACTAAAGGAATTAATTCCAAATTAATTACAAGTTCAGTCGCAATTTCATTTGGAGAAGTTTTCAATTTCTTTTCTGCAGCCAAATGACGAGCAATTTGAAAACTTGAATCAAATTGATAATCTCCATATTTGGGATTAAATGTTTCTTTAATATTTACAGGTTGTGACCAACTTGGATATAACTGAAAAAATAAAGTGTGAAATTTTGTACATCTTTTAAACTTTCTTTGAAATTATATCCAAAAATGGGTACTCTCAAGTTATTAAAATTTCAAAAAAGTAACCCAAAATGGTCCCGCAAAAAATAAAAGTAAGTTAAAACCTTTTTGATAACAGCCGAAAAAAGACTATTCAATTTCTCAATAATCGAATCTCCATAATCTTCAACTTCAAAATGCTTTGGAGTTTTATTCACAGATGAATTAAATTGAGTTGTCGTCGGTTTCTTTGTGTCTACTCCTCCAGTAATTTGTTCAGCTGACTAAAATTAATTTAAAAATATTTATTTAATAAATTTAAAAATAACAAACTCGTTTCAGAATATTCAGTCGATATTTAAGCTTTTCGTTTTCATTCAATTTTGCTTCCAGCTCGGGACACTCAGATAATATATTTTTGCTAAATATTCCTTTGCTCATTTCTGACAAAAGTTTCTCGATATTCTCAATCTAAAAAAACTGTTGTATTATTTAAGATGCGAAATTAAAAACTTACATAAGCTTCGTCATTTATAAACGCAGACATTCTATATAAATTCAAAATGTTCAAAAAACAATTATACAATAAAATGGTTTTGCAACCAATTATTAAAAGACAAATAGAAAAATCAATTTAATTAAAACAAAAATTTAATTTGGAACTTTCTTTATTAATAAATAAATGTTTTTGTCTGCCTCAAATCCATTAAGATTATTAGCTTCTCCTTGAATTCTCATCAAAAGACCACCAAAAGAAACATAAGCAGCCAAACGACTAGTTTCTGTACTGTTTTCATCTCCTTCAATTCTATAAATTTTTCCATACATTACATACTCGAACATACGAACACGAGGAACATTTTCAATCTTAAAATGAAGAAGTAAAAAAATGTAAAGAATTAATTAATAGAAGTACAATACACGACCTAGGAGAGAAAATAAATTTTAAAACGTCATAGAGAAAAATGCGAGAAAAATAGAATTTATACAAAAAGTTAACTCTGTTCAAGTATTGGAACTTATTGAAACTAATCTCACATTTATATTCTTTTATTAAATTTACAAAAAAAATAAAACCGTTTTATCATATTCACCCTCATCAGTAAGACCATCATCACGCATAGAAGAACAGAGCATAAGTCGAAATTTGTCATTTATTCCCAATTGATATAATTGAGTGTTGACATCTAATATAAGATCCTACAAATAATAAATTAGTATGGGTAAAATAAATAAAAAAAAACCATTTTAAACGATTCACTATCACAAAAGAGTCTACTAACACGATCAAATTTCTTTCCATCAGGATCAACATTTTTAACAGTGAAAAGATCTTCGAAATAAATATTAGACATCTAAAACAAAAAAAAATTGATTAAAACAAAAAAATAAATTTAACAAATTTCGAAAAAACAATATTTTCTTTTGCAATCTAACTTTTTTTCTATATACTATTTTCTAAACATAATGCCAAAAAATTAAACAAAGCAATAATTTAAAGAGAAATCTCTAACGCTTCACTCCTCTTAGAAAAGCCTACTATTTCTTCTTAGAAACTTTTTTGTCGTATCCTTACAAAATGGTATAAGACATTTCGTCATAACAGCAAAAAATCTTGAGCTCGAGTAAACGAAATGTAGTTTTTTTGCCGTAGAGACGAAATGTCGTGTAATTTTGTTTGACGAAATGTACAGGTCCAGGAAATTCTACACTTTATCACTCTCCTTCTCCTCAAAAAGCCTTCTCTCTTCTCTCAATGTCCATTTTTGTTGTTCGATGGGTCGTTTGAGTCTACTTATCAAACATAGTTGTTTATTTTACATTTTATACACATAAATACAGACATAAAAAATGAATATTTTTACGAAGATTTAAAATAATTTTCTTATGAAAATTTCATTCAAATGTTTCCATTTTTAAGTAGAATATATATTTGCTGTGGAGTTTTTTTATGAATTAAAACCTTCTAATATAAAACGAAGGCAAAATTGAAAGAATTTTCTAAATAACATTTCTGCTTTTTCATTATACCTTAAATTAAAAAAAATATACTTTTGTAACATACTTTCAATTTGACACGAGTGTCATCGTTTGATTATTGAAAAACAACGACACACTCGAGTCTAATCTGTGTCCCCTAGGCCTAATAAAATCCCTCTCTTATTTAAAAAACCCTTTAACTTTAAAATTTTTAAACCTGTCTTGAAGTACTTCACTTATCATAAACCTAAATAAAAATATTTAAAAGTTTTCTTTAAAAAATAAAATTCATACAAAAAAGGCGCTTCCAATTGTTGAAAATCATCAAACTTCATTCCATTTACCTTTTAAAAATTTAAAAAATAAAAAAAATTTAAATTTAAAAAAACCTTGGATCTATGCAATTTTCCAACTGAAGAAAGCCTTTGACATGCACTTGTAGCATCTCCAGGTGTTTGTTCTACTGCTGTTATTACTTCGTCAAAAACCTTTTAAAAAATGACAAAATATTATTTTAAACAAAAAATTAAAAACTTTTAAATAATTTGAAGCCATTCCTTCAAATGCTGGATCTGAACATTCTGGAGAATCAATATTCAATGATGCCAATTTTGGGTATTTTGATTTTGCTTCTGGGCACATTTTTAAATATCTTTAAAAAAATAATTGTAAAAATTAAATATAAAAATTAATTATCTTAAAAATAAATTTAAAAAATAAAAAAAATATTAGTATTTGTCTCAAAATTGGCCTTGAACATAATTGACAAAATTAAAAGAGAAAGAAAAGGTTTTACCGCCACCAGGTTTCGAACCTGCAACCTCTTCAGGATTTCACTCGCACAAAATCAAGCGCACTAGCACTGAGCCACCAACGATACTCATCAGTTTCTGTTTTTTTCAATTATAAATATAATCTGTAATTGCTTTCTAAGCTTTTTAAGTGCTAGGACCTCCCAAACTTTTCCCCAAAAAAATTAAAATTTAGTAGTTATTATTATTCACACTTGTATATCATTGTTTTCGCACATTGACTATCATTTCTTCTTATAGTTTTCCAATAATTTTTTAATGTAAATAATTCTCTAAATTCATTAAAAGGTAATTTTGAGTCTATTTTTATTTCTTTATTATTTTCTGTTGTTGTTAAATTATTATTAACTATTGTTGTAGAAGCATTATTTTTACTTGCTCCACTACCCATTTATTTTAATATTTAATTTATTTTAGTAGAGAAAGAATTAATTAAAAAAAAATTAATAAAATAAATATTTAATTAAAAGGCAAGAAAATAAAGCAAAAAAAAAAAGAGAATAAAAAGTAATCTGTCCAATTATTTCTTTTTTAATTTTCTAAAATAATAATAATTGATTTTTTATACAATTTAAAAATAATTAATTCTATTAATTTATTATTTAACCGGAAACTATACAAATCCCATGACAATAAGGCCCAGACTCAAATGACAATATAGACTAAAAAAATGTAAAATGCCGGAAATTGTTAAAAACGGAGCCAACGTCCCAGAAAAAAATCCAAAAAAAGATCAAATTTGACACCTGGTTTAAAATGAAGGAGTGTCATTATAAGCGGAGATTTGACTTGAAAGGATTAAAAAATCAAAACAAGACTACAAGGCTATAAATATTTGCCTCAGCAATTGACGTAAAAAAAGATTAAATGAACCATTCTTTTTTTCGTCCCAAGTTGTTTAAAATGCCAGTAATTATGTTTTAATAATAAAAAAGAGAAAAATGCGGGAAAATTAAAAAAAAAGAGAAAGAAAGAAATATTTAATAAGCGCGCACAGATTTTTAAAGGCTACAATTGAGAGACAACACTCTTCAAAGCTTTATATATACCTATATTTATAAATGCTAGGTTAAGGTAAATATTATTTTAAGAAAGATTTTTTAGAGCCAAACTGAAAGTAAAAGAAAAAATAGGGTCGTCTGGACGCAAGTCGTAAGAACGCGAATACTTTAAAATTTCGGAAAAGTCACCTAAAAACTTGAAAATGTGCATAGATATTCTAAATATAGTTTACTACTATAAAATCACAAAATTTCAGAATTTTAGGTTCACTATTTTAAACATTATATGGCCAAAAACGTTGAATTTTGAAATGGCTATTTTTCCCATTTTTTTTTTACATTTTTTCCTTTCAAAAAATTTAAACTAAAAATTAGTTAAAAGTACAAAGAATATCTATAAAACATTTTCAATGCTTTAAAGGCACTTAAAAAAGTCTCGCTTAAACTCTCAGTTTACGCCCAAAAATACCCCTAAACCAATTAAAAGAAAAACCTTTGCATAAAAAGACCACAAGATTCTTTCCACCTTCTGACCACTGTTTTCCAATAATTCTTTACTGTATAAAAATCTCTTAAAATAAAATAATAAATAAAAAAATAAAATTAAAATAAATAAACCGATAACAATCCATACAAAGACGAGAATCTAATTGTTTAACTGACTGATTTGTTCCAAAGTCATCTACTAAAGTTGTTGGTTCATTTTCTGCTTTTTTTGTTGATGGCGATTTTTTAAAGACAGGCATTTTTTAATAAAAGAAAATTTAAAAGAAGAAAATATTTTTTTAAGTAAACAAGAATTTGAATTATTTAATTAATTAGAAAAATGACAATTGATCCCAAAATGACAATTTATCCAAACTTTAAATTTTGACAATTAGAGTAACACCAAAAAATTGAAACTCTGTTAATTTAAAAATAAATAATATTATTAAAAATAGATCTTTTTAATAAAATAAAATAAAAAACAAAAAAGAGGACAAAATTATGGCAAAAAAAAATAAAAAAAGAGAAAGAAAATTGACTGGCAGGAAAAAAATAAAATAAAAAAAGAAAAAATAATATTTTCTTTTGCAGTAAATAATTGTAATTACTTTAGAGTATGAAAAATGAGAGAAATATAATAAAAGGGAAATTAGAGAAAAAAATTAAATAGAGTATTTTTGAATAAATAATAAATTATGGCAATGGATAAAAAGAAAAAATGAATAAAAGAAAATAAAAATGAGTAGAATTATTTTTAAAATATTTTATTTTTTTATGGCGAAATTTTATTCTTTTTTTTAAAAAAAAACTTTTATTTTTTACCCTTTTTAAAATTAAAAATCGATTAAAACAGTCTGAGCACAAACATTTTTTTATTTTATTTATTCACCAAATCTTGCAAGAGACTAAAAGGCATTTTTTGTGGCATTTTTTAAATTAAATTATTTATGTCACACACTTTTTTTTATTTAATAAAAACAAAATTAAATATATTTTTTTAAATAAAATAATTTAATAAAAAAAATTAATTTTACCCCATGACAATTGAGTCTAGTAATAAAAATAAATTATAATTCTGACAATTGAGTCTCACCCATTAAAAATAAACAAAAATAAATATAATTAATTATTCTTTTTTGTTGATATTTTGGACAAAAAAAATAAATTTATTTAAAGCTAATCATCACAAAATTTTTCTTTTTTTCTCCTTCTTTTCAACACGCAAAAACCACGAAAAATGGATTATATAACAGTCAAATTGGCACTAAGGAAACCGACACACTGTGTCTTTGTTATTTTTTTTAAAAAAAGGAAGTATTTATTGAAAAAAAGATTTAATAAAAATGACCATTTGAGTATATATATAATTGTTACAATGTAAAAATTGGAAAAAAGGCTAATTGCCCCAAAAAAGTACACAAATAAATTTTTGCAAAAAATTAAAATAAAAAGAAAAAAATGTCTGACAATAAAAAAATATTTTAAAAAATCATGACAACTTAACAACTTAAAAATAATATTTTTTAATTGACGTAAAAACAAAAAAATTTAAAAATAGAAACAAAAATGTATTTAACATAAAAAAATAATAAAAAATAGAAACAAAAAATTGTATTAACATTTTTTAATGTTTCAAATTTGAAATACTTTTTAAAAAATTAATTTAAAAAAAATAAACGTCATTACAAAAATTATTTTAAACAATTTTCTTATTTTTTTAACATTATTTAAAGCGAAAAACACTTGAAAGGCATCGAACCCACAACTAATCTAAGTCGCAAGTCGGAAGCGCTAACCACTAGACTACCACACAACTATAAAACTTTTTCTTTTTTTCCACCTTTATTTATCAAAAAAAACTAATATTTGTTTAAACAAAAATCAATACGCTTCAATAAAGCCAATTAATGGTATAAAACCGTTTTTTTAAGTAAAACAATGCGGAAACGTAAAAATTTTAGCTAGGAGATTTTTAAATAAATAAAAAAAGAGAAAGAGAAGAGTCATTTTTTTTAAATAAAGAGAAAAAAAGGTAATTTTAAAGCATTAATATTGGGAAAAAAAGGAAATTGATACTATGAGGCACTAAATAAATTTATTAAAATAAAAACAAATTTGTATGAAAAAAGAGAAAGGACAAAAAAAATTGAGAGATTTAAAAAATCTATATTCACACCCTTATTTTCAATTTAACAGCATTTTTTAAAAAACAAAAAAATTTAAAAAAATAGTCAATTATATAAATAAATCTCGTTATAATGGCACCCCAAAATGATCAAAAAAATTGAAAAATATTTTTCAAAATTTTTAAAATTTTTTTAAATTTTTCCCCATCAATTTTCAAGGGCATAAATGACAAAATTTTTTATAATTTTTATTTTTACTTTTCCATCATTAATAAAGACTCAAATAGGTATTTGTCCAATTGGTTTTGTTTGGGGTGGAGGTAAGTTATTTGATTAAATTAAATTTTTTAATTTAATTTAATTAATTCAGTTTGCGGTTTTGGAACTCCTTGTCAACCTTCATTACCACCATTTCATGTCAGTTAAAAATTAAAAAATTAAAAAAAAAATTCAATTTTGCTTTGCTCAGTTTTTTACAGTGTCTTAGAGGTTCTTGCTGTCGCGATCAACGTCCACTTAGTGCTCGGCTTGGACCAATTATTTATCCACAAGATTTAATTGGAATAAATAATGGATTTGGTTTTTCTCCAGGGATTGGAGGAATAATCACTGGAGGAGTTGGAGGAAGATTTTGCTTTGATACTGCCTTAAATTGTTTCTCTTTTGTTGCTTATTGTGTTGTGCCAATTTATAGGGTATTATTTTTTTAATAAATATAATTAAAAAATAGACATTAAAAAAGTAAAAAAAATAAAACAAAAAACCGGATATCCTTCACAGATTATTTCCCAGACATGTAAATTAAAAAATTAAATTTATTTATTATAATTGTCGGAAATAAATTAAATTTTAATAAAGAATATACTTTTTTTATTAAAAAGGTATATTACAATAATTATTAAAATAAATACCACCAAAAGGCATCGAACCTTGGTCCCCCAAAAGTGACAAGTCGGGGACGTAAACCATTAGACCACAACGGAGACACAAAACTTTTATTAATTTTTCCCCTTTTATTTATTAAAATAAATCTTTAAAAAATTAAATGTACAGGTCTGTATGATAACTCGATGTGCCAGAACTTGTGGGGTTTGTAGAGGAGGATTTGGTGGTCAATCATTTGGTAAAATAAATAAATTAATAAATAATTTATTTAAAAATTAGGCCAATCTTTTGGAGCTGCTGGAATAACTGGAGGAATTCCAGGCGGCGGAATTGGAGGTTTTGGAGGAATTTCCCCCGGCGGAATTGGAAGTTTTGGAGCTAATGGAGGAATGTTTCCAGGCGGAATTGGAGGTTTAAACGGTTTAAATGGCTTAATGGGTGGGATTGGATGAGAAAAATAAAAAACATCAAAAAAGAGAAAGTCACTGCCCTTAACAATATATTTTTTATGTAAGCATATTATTTTTCTGTTTATATAAACAAAAAAAAATTTTTCTTTTTTATTTAAGACATTTACATTAAAAAAATTATTATAAATAAATACGTAAAAAATAAATTTATTTTTAGCAAAAAAAAAAAGAAAAAATTAAAAAATATTCTAAATATAGCATAGTACGTAGAAAGGTGTTTTTAGAAGAAAAAAAATAATTAAAAAATAATAAAAATACTAAAATATAACACTTAACCTCCCCTAAAATATATAAATAAAACCACCAAAAAATAAATTTAAATTCCCCCAAAAAAATAAAAAAAACTCAAATTCAACTCCCCCAAAAAAATTAATTTTATTTAAAAAAAAATTCTTTTCCACTTAATTTAACCTCTTTTTAATTAAAAAAGAATTTTTCTATAATATGCAATATAAGACTCTGTTTGAACCGAAGTTTCAGCTCTAATTTTCAACTCCATCGAGTGAAAGTCATGCAATTCAAATTGACGTTCAAACTGATTTTTAAATAAATTTTTTTCTTAAATTACCAAAAAAAACCCCAAAAAAATTAAAAAAAAACCTCTCGAATATCCAACTCTGAGCCTTTAGTTCCAACACCAAATGATCGTCTCAAAAATTGTTTTAAATGGAAAATAAGTTTGCCATCTTTGAAAAAGCCTTGTTCCATCATTGACCAACCTAAATTAAATTTATAAAAATTAATTAATTAATTTTATTTTTGACCAAAATTTGTTGGTGCTTTTTAGCTATTTTTCAAGGCACAGAATGAAGAAATGATGGAAGAAAAAAAAAAATTTACTGTACAAATTTTTGGACTATAGTTTTTAATGTTCTTGGTCATCTTTGTGATGTATTTATTTTTTTTTGCCTTAGGTTGTCAAATTAGAATTTATTGAACCGAATATTTGAGAAAAATATATAATTATTTAGCCCAAAATCATCAATAAATCAATCAAAAAAAATAAAAGTCCCTCCAAGTTTATAGGCAAATTAGGAGGTAAAGCGTCCTTCTACACGTCTTCTCCAATTTATCCTTCCATTTTTTAGACTTTAAATTTTGATTTTTTCTCAAACACTCCACTTTAAAAGAACCTTTTTTACCTTTTAAAGCTTTTACCCTCAAAAAACGTGTCAAAAAATTTCAAAAAAAATTTCAAAAATAAAACCTTCACTGCTAGTAGTCAAATAAGCAACATGCACTCTCGGATCTCTTTGTGTTGCATTTTTGACAGGCATAAAGCCATAGTCAGATCGCACAACTTTCTTCTCGGCATCAAAATAGGTGTGTCTATTTTAACATTTTTAAATTAATTTAAAATAATTTAAAAAAAAAAATACGTGAAATTAATTGTTCTAGCTCCAAATTTAGGTATTGGATTGATTGCAAAATCAATCAAATCTGGAGGTGGTAAATCTCGAAAGAATCCTGTATGGCGTTCCTTTTGCCATAAACCAATAAATTCTTGCACTAAAATAGAAGATTTAAAAAAATAATACTAAGATTTTGCATATTTAATGATCATTATATGCCTTAAATTAATTATTGTAAATGCTAAATAGAGGTATCGGTGCTTTTATTTTTCAACATCTCACCAAAGGGTAAAGGCTCTTAAAGGTACTGAAACGGAAAGGCATCGATTTAGGGCAATCAGAATAAAAAAAGAATTGAGAGAACGGGGAAAACTCTGCCATTGAGCAAAGAATTCTTCCCCCTTACCTAATCAACAAATTTAAATTAATAAAAAAAACCTGGACGCAAATCCCACGGCAACAAATTCAAATCATAACCTAAAAAAACAATTTTTTAATGTTTTTTAAATTAAAAAGCTTACGATCTTCAACACGGCAAATAACAATCCAAGGGAATATCAACAACAAAGTTAATGAAAGAAAAGAAAAAAATGTTTGAATATTCATTTTTAAAAAAATAAAAGAAAATATAAACTTTTTTTGTCCAACAATTACAAGTTTTAATCAAAATATTCAAAGAAATATGAAAATAAAAAGAGAAAAAATGTTTGTTAGAAAAGAGGTTACGCGTTTTTACAGGGTAAAAAATAAAAAAGTTTGCGCAGCAAAAAGAAGTGATTGATTGCTTAGGGCTACAAATTAACCGAAAAAAGGAAAAGAAATTAATAGGAGGAATTCAAATGTGTGCTTTCTCTCTTTTTAATTTCTTTATTTTAACCCTGAATAATTTTTTTTGTGCAATTTTTTTAAGCTGCGCAATCTTTTTTTCTAATTTTCTTCTTTGTTTTAAAAATATATAATTTTTTACCCTTTTCGTTCCATACAAGAGAACAAATAAAATTAGAAAAATAAAAAACAAAAAATACATGTGTTGAAAAATTTTTTACATCAAAATTCAGAGATTTATTTCTCCATTAAATTTGCAGGTAAAATTGAAGAGAATCGAAGAGAATTATTAATTTCCAACCTTCTTTTTAAAATCTAAAATTTAAAAATAAACATTATAAAGGCTAAAAGCCAAAACAAGTACTTGGAATAAATTGACATTTTTACTCAAATTATTAGTCAAAATAGATTTAGGGTAATCAAGTGTGTACATCTTCATTCTCTAGACACAGATTTTAACAAAACTAAACAAAAACCCATTTGTCCTTAAAACAAAAGGACAGGCCCCTATCCCACAAACAAAATTAGAATAGAAAATAAACAAAGTTTGAGTACAGTTACGCAAAATCTGTGCTGCAGATAACGCAGAAGTACCACTTAACTTAATCCTAACAATAAGCTTATAAGATTATACCTGGAAGATTGACTGTTGCATTTTTTAATCCTTTCCATCCAAAAGTTCCAATTACTCCTTCTTTAAGGATTAAAGTTCCATTTTCAAAGCGATTGCTTATTATCTAAAATTTATTTTTTAATATTTATTTTAAAATTTATAACCTTATTAACGTATGTAGGATCCCATATTTGAGTATAATAAAAACTGAGCAAAAAAGCTGGTGAAGAAACAAGAAAAAAATAGGCGATTACTGTCAAGCAACGAATCCAGCTGGAAAAAGAAGGGCAACAAGAAAACATTTTTTTCAATTTTTATCAAATATTTTTTGGGTAAATGATACATAAAATGAACCATTTTTGCAAATTCTTTCATTTTTTCAAAATTTTTTTCCCACAAATTGAAGAATTATCGGATTTTTTGAAACCAAAAACCCTTTTATTAAATAAAAAATCTTCTTACTTTTCCAAACCTTTGCGTTTTTTTCCTCCTCCAACACCAAAACCGTAAGTAAATGGACGAGAACGTCTTCTTTGTCCACCACTGTAATAAAAAAATAAAGAAGTTGATGTATTTGAACGAAGTGTAGATGATGAGTGTGCTGGCCATTCTCTTCGAAAAGTATTTGAATTTGTTGAATTTGAACTGTGCTGCATTTCCAATAAATAAAAAAACACTAAAAAAAGGAAAAAATGAATATAAACGGGTTAAAAAAGAATAAAAAAAGAGACGTAAAATTCAATTTTTTTAGGCACTTGACAAAAAAAACAAATTTAATATGTACAAGAAGGATTATTTTCGACCTTTTAGTCATTCTCAACCTACGTAATTGAAAAGAGGTTAAAGCAACCAAGTATTTTTGATAAAAGTTTGGTTGATATTTTGGCACTAAAAAAGTTTGAATTTTGTCATACCACTTGAGTCTCAAAAAGGCTAGGAATATTTGAGTACAGACCGACTATGCGCAAGTAGTCTCTAGTTTTCTCTCTATCTCTAATTCTCTTTATTTACCATACTATTCCTTTCCTAGTCTGAATTTCGGCCTATTTCGACGCAGTCATTCTGTAAAGGCGCTCCCATCGCAATGAAACAGTATAAAAACCCCCAACTAATCGCCACTATAAAATCGACACAACACATTCATCACAAATCAACAACATCATCAAACCAACAATTCGTTGACATTTGTGCGCTGAAACGGCCATACGATGAAGTTATTTGCCTTCAACTCCAACAAAAAGCAGGCAACGTTCGTCAACATTGTGGTGATCTCAGTCTCTGTTCTCCTGATGCTTGGGCAAGTCAAAACAATTGAAGACGACGACAATATGGAAGAATTGCAAGGAGGAGATGTTGAAACAAAGGTTGGCCTGGCGGATCACGTCTTAAAGAAGGGTAAAGTAACACTTGCTGAAGGATCAAAAGCTGCTGCCAAAGAGGATATGGAACAGTACGCGGAGCGTTTTGCTGAAAAAAGCTCTCCTGACAAGGCGTTTTATAACAAACCTTGCGATGTTAAACTTGACGACAATGGGAATATGTTCGTTTTTTATATTTTTTATGAATATTTTTTTTTACTATTTTTAGCATTCTTCTCTACTCCAAAGGAAGTACGGCGACAAAAGAGGGTTGTACTGTGGATCTTCTCACTAGCCATGAAAAAGGTATTACATTCACGACTTCGTTGAACAACGTGGCAGGACTTCCTCAGTGCGCGGAAAGTCTTAATGGGAATGTGTAAGTTTATTCTTTCCTTTGAAGAAACATTTTATTTAAAATTTTGTGCAGATTGCCTTTCGCCTACAACCAACCAGATGAACTTGAACTCCACAAAAGCCCAAAAATTAGCGATGATAAATCAGGCTGTAACACGACAGGATGTATTAATGATTTGTGCATCAAACAAACTGGACTTGAACTTCGTTGGAAACTCGATAAAGGAGATATTACTTTTTTCGTCTATCCAAGTATGAATTTCTGTTTTTCAATAATTCAAATTTTTTTTAAAATTATTTTAGTCGGCGGTCTTTCATATCAAACTATTCCTAAGATAGTGATGGCAAAACTTGAGAATAAGAAATATCCAACAGTGGAGATTGATCAATCGCAAAACAGATACAAGGTTTCTTTTCCGGGCACAGACAAAGGAGATTCAGCCGAGAAAGCTCATTGCGTAAAAGCGACAAATATTCTTTCTCCAATCACATGGGGAATCGAAACAAGCCCAGATCCTAAGAAGACTTCTCTATTGGTCTTTCATCTTCTTCCTCAAGCAGCAGCACGCATGCTGAAAGAAAAAGAAGGAAAGTATCAAGTAGAAAATGATCACCCGAATGGGCCCGAATGTGACGAGTTGAACATTATATTCGTAAGAAATTCTATTAATACACAAATATTTTATTAATCTTCGCATTTTTAGCAAGCTGAAAAATACGCCTTGCTGACGCTTGATCCTCCTACTACCACTACGACGACGACAACAACTGAAGCGACGACAACTACGACAATCACAACAACAACAACTACTACCACAACACCAACTACAACAACTGAAGAACCTTCAAGCCCTATCAAGTGGATAATTATTCCGGTTGTTCTTCTAGTGTGCTCTAGTTGTGGTGGAGCTGCTGCCTATTTCTTCATCTTCAAAGGTTCTGGTGACGACGGGACTAAATCAAAGATGGAAAAGTCAAAAATGGATAAGTCAAAAATGGGCGACAAAAGCACCAAATCAAAGAGGGACAACACCAAATCGTTGACAGATTCAAAAATGAAAGATGCCGAGTCAGCCGCGGAAGCGACAGGTTCAAAAAGGGATGATGAAGTCGGAAAGGAAGCTAACACTGAAGCGGACACTGCGATTGACCAGACCAAATCTTTCGAAGAAGTATAGAGATAAGAAAAATAGAGGGGAAAATCATCAGATATATGCATTTCTATATATATTTGTGTGATGATATCTATCTAAAATACCCTCATATGTACAGACTTTTGTGTCCCTATATTCTCTACCCCATAATATATATTTGTCATATGTGACGCATAATTCACATGTAGTATATTTCTCTAACTTCTTTATTCCTTGTAAATAATGTCTGTCATATACTATTTCTAATATCTGTAAATTTGTGTATGTATATAAATAAATATGTTGTTAGTATTGTTTTTTGACTCTATTAACACTTAGAATGTGAGAGAAATAAAAAACTGAGTAAAAAGTAAGAGTAAAAAATCTAGGAGAACTGTTGGAATTGTAAAATTCAGACTCATTTAGCCTAAATTTTAAAACATCTTTCTTTAGTAAAAGTCGTTTGAGTATGAATTGTTGTTGGGAAAATTACGTGAAGAGGGAAAATCTGGGGGAAGTAGACTCTAATGAGAATTAGTAGAATAATTTCTTTTTTTCTCTCTTCACAATTTACACTGTTGTTTGGCTGTCTGACGTTTAACACTGTTATTTATCTGTCTGACTTCCCTGCTTAATGTTCTTTTAGTCATTTTTTAAAGTTTTCATATGACTCGAATAAATTATGTAAAATTTAGTCAATATTTCAGTTTAGGTAGACAGAATTTTTTAATATGAATTCAACCGATGATGATTATGAAATTAGAAGAACAATTTGGGAAAGCAGGATTCCCGTAGAATTTAATTTGGATTCTTCACAACCAATTTTACGTTCTCAACAATCTACATTTGTATTAATATCTTTTAAATTCTTTTTATTAACCAAAAATTAAATCAAAAATTTAGATAATGCTTCCACGAATCAGTTACTTTCCTTTTTATTTGGAAGAAATTCTTCAAACTCTTACTGGAAATTCTTTGACAGAATTAGATCTTTCTAATGTTTGGTTACTTCATAACGGTGAAGAAATGCTTAGATGGTTATTTTTTTTTTAAATATTTCCAAAAATATTTTTCAAATCAGCCAGGCATTACCCTATTGGAGTGCTTTATGATATGTACAAAGGAACAGAACAAAATCTTCCTTGGGTTGTTACAATTCGTTTAAAGGTATATTTCTTTGAGTTTTTGGGGGTTTTTTGTTCGGTAATGAAAATTTTAAAAATTAAAGGATTTTCCTGATGAACTTGTTCGTTGTCTATCCAAAGACTCACTAAAATTCATCTTCATACAATCACTTAAAGAGGCTAGCCAAATTAAACATAAAAGAAATATTGTGTCTACAATGACAAAAGAAGAGCATATTAAGATTTTTGATAGCATTAAAAATGGTTTTTTTAATTAAAATAGTTTTTTTTAAAAATTTTTCAGATAAATTTGATGAATTTTGGACTATAAATAAAAAATTAATGGGAGGAATTTCTGATTCAGTTGATACTCAAATGAACAATGTTCCATTCAGATTTTATTTTGTAAGCATTTTTAATAGTCTAAAATAAAACCTTTTTTCTCGTTCCCTTCAGCCTTCTTTTCCTTTTCGACTACTTTTATTTCCTTTAAAAAAGGATGATTCAAGCAATTCAACGGCTATTTTAACCGATGCTTTAGAAAAGGCTTTTCCAGAACATTGTCCATTTGATCAACAAAATTTTGAGATCATTTCGCATGGAATTGAGCTTCCACTTGCCACTTCAATGTTTATTTTTTTATTAATTTAGGAGCTTATATTTTTCAAAAATTATACTGGGGGAACATTTTGGAGAATTGGAAAATTTCTTAAAGTATTTTTGATCTTGACCATGATTTTGCACCTAATTTTTCCCTCAAATTTTTCATTTAAAAAAAATAAATTTACCTTTTTTCAGTGGATGGATCGCGAGAAATTTGTCTTATCCTGACAATTTTGTTCATGTTGTTGTTAGACCTAAAAGGCCAACTTTTTAAATAATTTTATAATCTAATTACTTCATTAATTTTTGAAATAAAAATTTATTTTGTTTAATTTATTTTTTTAATCTTACAGGCTTAATTGTCATTTAAAAATTACTTTATTTTATTTTTTAAATTTATTTACCAAATATTTTCAGCTCTTTTTTTGATTAAATGGTCTGTGTTCCTTGTATATTTCTTCCATTTCTTCTTGCAATTTATTTAAAATTCATTCAGCCATTTATTTTGCGATTTGTTCCTCAACGTTGGAAAGTTTGGTTTGATTCAATTCTTTATCCAACATGCCCAGCTACTGCTCCACCACCAACACCAGAACCTAAAAACGAGGAAATTAAGAGTCAAGAAGAAAAGAAGGAATTATAAATAAAAAATTATGTTAAAAATATATATAATTTGTAATTAAATTGTTAAAAATAACCTTCAATTTAAACTGGTTTTTGCCTTAATATTTTCTTTAAAAATTTCATCTTTCATTTTTACTAAATTTTCTTTTTAGTGTAAAGGTGTTATGGGACGTCCATTTCTCGAGCATCTAGGAGGCAGAAAATTTTACATGTGTTGCCGCTGTAAAACTTATCTTTCGAATAAAAGAGAAATACTTTCTCATACATTTAGAGGTTTTTTTTTATAGTTAAAATTTTATTTTTTTTTTAAATTTGAGGAGCCACCGGACAAGCCTACCTTTTCCGAAGAGTTGTAAATATTGTTACCTCAAAAGTATTTTTTTTTAATAGAGCCTTTTTAAAACATTTTATATTAAGGCTGAATCGCGCTTTATGATTACAGGACAGCATATCGTGCGCGATGTTTTTTGTAAAAATTGTAATTTTAAACTTGGATGGATGTATGAATTTGCTATGGAACCACAACAGAGTTATAAAGAAGGTTTTTTTGAATATTTCCCATCTTTTTATTTATTTTTTCACCTTCTTCTTCAAGGCCACATTATTTTGGAAAGAAAATTACTTGACGAGAAGGAAGAAACTGACCCAGGATTGGCTGAAAGGGCAAGGACTTTAACACGTGCATCTTCTTCTTCATCAATGAGCAGTAGTGGAATTTCAAGTGTTACTATTACATGATATAATTATATAACGTCTTTTTTTTTTTGTGTGTAAACTTTCTCGCAAACCCGAAAGAGATAGAGAGGCGCCTAAAAAAATTTTCCAACAAAAACAAACTTCTCCCAAATTTTTAAGAGGCTTCTTTACAAAGGTTTTTTTCCCCAGTAAAATAAAAAATTTATTAAAAAAATATTTCGACTCTTTCTAATCAAAATAACTTCATTTTTGTAAGACTAGTGCCGCCCCTCTATACTTCAAATTAAATTTACTTGATTCTGATTTTATAAATCAAAATAATAATATTATTAAATAAATTTTCTTTTTTTTAATTTCTAAAAAATAAAAAACAAAAAAAAAATTTTTTTTTTAAAGTTTAACAGGTGTCGGAGGAACACATTGTAAATTCCAAGACATTGCGCAAATTTTTTCATAATAGGCAGGATTAAATGCGCTTAAATAAATTAATTGTTTTTTTGCTTCCTCACCAGGCGGTCCTTTTGCTTGTTGAAGCCAATTTTTTTCCACAAAATATTCATGCATTATATTAATTTCTTCCATTGAATATATACTTGTTTTTAATGAAATGAATGGTTTTAGTTGTTCATAATTCTGAAGAAAAAAGGAAAAAAATGTTAGGATTTTTTTGAAATTCGAAATTTTCTTTAAAAAAAGAAGATTTTTGGAGAATTCTTAAATCGGAGAATGTAAGGAGTGTGGTCAGACAACCACTCCTATTTTCTATGTTATCTATTCCTTTTTATAAATTTAAAATTATACCAAATCTCCAAACAATGTTTCCGGATCAATCGGAACAATAGTAACTTTATCTCTCGCGTCTGAAACTTCTGCCTTATCTGCAACAAATGCACAAAGTCCATTTGACCAATTTGACAATAAAAATTTTCTAATTTGAATAGTTAATGTTAGCTCATCAATATTGGCCTTAATAATAAAACATTTTTATTAAAATATATTTAAAATTTTCTTACTGTTGTTCTATCAGGTCTACGTACAACACATTTTCCAAAAAGTCCATTAGCTTTATCTATTAATACCAAAAGTTTAATTTCTCCATTAGTTGAGTGTATCCTCAATTCTTTATAAAGGACACCAAGGCAGTCAGTAGCCAAATAAGGGGCTGATAATCCCTAAAAATTATTATAAATATTTCTAATTAAATTAAAAAAAACAAACAATTTCAACAATTTCAGTAATTGGTTTTCCTATGTCAGTTTGTTCCAATTGACTCCATTCATATTTCCTTGTTGCTTTTATATTCTTAAAAAAAAATTAAAATTTAATAAAATAAAATACTGAAAGCGCTTTCCAATTATGCTGATTTTGCTGTTTAAATAAATTCAGCCTAAAAAATTAATTAATTAAAATTTTATTAAAAAAATTTATTACAATTTAATAGCCCAATGAGGGGAATTTAATCGGCCATTTTTAAAGCTAGAAACTTCAACTTCGTAATAGTTATCTCGTCCCCATGCCATTGCTAAATTTGAAAAAAATATTAATTTTAGAGCTAAAAAAGTTAGAAAATGTCAGATGATTTTTAGCTAAATAGCATAATTGTTAAACAAAAAAAAGAATACCATCAGGAATTGTCACAATAATAAAATTTTGAGTTAATGCCAAATGTGCGAGCTGAATGAGTGTTATCGTCTTTCCTGTTCCCCAATCACCCCAAAGTAAAAGACGTGGCGTCGTTTGGCCAACTTCAAAATTTTGGATGCATTTAAAGGCCTTAAAAAGGTAAAGTAATTTTTTTTAATTAAAAAAACCTCAAAAGTTTGCCGCCTAAACATCAAAACATATTCTTGAAGCGTTGAAGTTAGAGCCTTAAAATCTTTTGGGAGAACCAAATCAAAACATAAAGATTTTCCATGATCATCTGGAACGCGATAAAGAGATCCAACATCATTATTTCCAAATTGAGACTAAAAATGAATATATAATTTAATAAAAACAAGAAAAATCACTAACCAAATCAGTAGTTGTTGCTGTCTTGTAAGACGCAGATTGTAAACATTTGAATGCTAAAACGATAAATTTATTTAAAATAAGGTAGCAAACATGTAAATGGACCCAAAAAGGTAAAAAAGAACTAAAAACAAAAATTCTAAACCTCAATGAATATTTATGAAATTCACGGACATTCTCCAGAAAATTTAGGAAAACTCATTCTTCAGTATACGGTTCAAAATTGAAAAATTTAAACACAAATTTTCTCAAAAAACTTACCAGGAAATACACGTCCCTTTGATTTGAAAAGAATGTTTGCTTTCATAGACAGTCACTGAAAAATTCTAAAAGATGGAAAAAATATTTTTTAAACTTGTGAAAGATATCATTCGAATAAACAGATAATTCAACATAAAAATTAAAATATTAATTACAATAAGCACAAAAAACACAAACAAATATATTAAAAAAAAGTTATTTATTTCCATGTTCAAAAATATCTTCACCAGCAGCAATATTTAATGCAACTTGACAACTTTCACGAACAACAGCCTTTAAATTTTAGAATTTTCTCCAAATCAAAAAATATTAATTTCATAAAAATTAACCTCATTATCGTCCAAAAAGCTTAACAAAATCTGCTGACATTCCTTTGTGCCGATAGAACCCAAAGCTTCCGCACATTCGTGTCTAACCATTCCACTTTCAGTGAGTAAAGAGAGCCGTTCCTTCAATTCATTAATTACAACGGGTGACTGAATTTGACCGAGAACATAAGCAACTTCGTGTCTAAATAGAGCGCTATCTTCACAAGAAAGTCCTAAATTTATTAAATAAAAGAGAGATTTTTTGAATAAAAACCTTTAGCAATTGCCTTCGTTGCAAAGTCATCATTAAAATTTCTGAGTGAAAACAGAGCTCTATACCGATTCCAAAGTGGCTTTAAAAAGTAAAAATATTACAAAATCAAATCAAAACAAACATTTTGTTTATTGGTTAAAATAAGATCCAATTCATCTATTTTGTGCTCGTAATCAAATGGTGGAGCAGGATCTAAAATTTAGAGTAGATATTCTAGAAAAACAAATAAAGTTTAAAAAGTTAACCGATGGAGTCGTATTTGCTCTTAGGAATTATACCATTATTCTTCCTCCATAAAAGCATTTCAAGAGCCAATTGACATGTTTCCGCTACCTCCACGACAGAATCGGTTGTGTATTTAGCTAAAATATCGGCTACACCAAATTTGTTGTCAGGATCTCCAATGGCAGCAAGCGCCTCTCCTGCTTCATGTCGAAACATTGGTTCCTGTCTTGCATCTTCGAGAACTTTGATGAGAAAAGCTAAAATTATTTTCAAAATAAGGATCAGCATGATCATTTTAAATCCCAAAAAAATTGGGTAGTCTTAAAGAACCGTTCATTAAAGTATGCCGAAATTTATATGTAATTTAAAAAATTAGACAAACGAATGGCTGTAGGATTTTGCATTTGACCAAGGCAGTAGGCAAGTTCGTGTTTTAATAACACTGATTGATCCGTGAAACAATCGCAAATAAATTTAACAGCAGAATCATTTTTGGCATTTCGAAGAAGATAAAGAGCACGAAATCGAAAAGCAAGTAAATTACTTAATTTTAAAAATAACAATAAAATTAAAAAAGGAAACCTTTTATTATGAAGCACATTTCCTGCTCTAATTATTTCTTCGTCTGAGATAGTCATTTGAAATATGCAGCAAGTTTAGCCTTGAATAAACGTCAGAAATAAAATCTAAAATATAAAAAAAAAGAGTTAAAAAGCTCTTGGCCTAAATTGAGAATTTTTGAAATGGTGACTCAAATATTACATATTTGTGACTCTACTATTTCGTTTTTTAACACGAAAACGTTATGCCAAAAAATGTTTGCCAAAAATACTGTTAACTCTCGGAACAAATTCTAGAAAGTTCTGAGTAGAAACGTGAAACTTTTGAGGAGCTCCTTACGTGTTTTTTTCATTTTTTTCATCTGTTTTTTTATTTTTTCATTCGTATATGTACCCCTTTTGCGCACGCTTGCTAAAAATTAAAAAAATGTTTAAAAATCTAGTTTAAAAGTAAATTTTTCAATTTAAAGGCTCAACTCGGCTCTTGGCAGCAGATGATGGGTCTGCATTTTTGGTTTTTAGGGTTTTTTGTTTAAAATTTATTTTTAATGTAATATTTTATTTAAAAATTTGATTTTATAGGCAGGCCTGCGACAACGATGTGCAGCGTGAGCGGCCGAATTGGTGCTGCATCGCCTGGAGCAGGTTTTTTTGATTTTTTTGTTTTTTTCAATTTATTTTTCATCTAAGATGTCAAGATGGAAGAGGCCTGGCTATGGCCCGATGATGAAGTGAGCAACTGATGGGCGAACACCATCATGGCGAAGGTTTTTTCTCTAATTTTTCAAGAAATTTATTTTATTATGCTCAGGACGTTGGAAGATGTTGAGGCCTGGCTTTGGCCTGATGTTCAATGGATGCTGGAAGATGGATGAGGTCTGGCTTCGGCCTGATGTGCATGGATGCCGTGGAGCCCTGTTTTGGTGGCGTTGGGTGTGGTTGTTTTTTTATTATTTTTTTAATATAAATAAATAATAGGGGGGGGGGCTTCTTTTTTAGATAGATTCGTTGGCGCTGGGCAGCTCATCAACCCTAATGCTGTGGATGACTCAACGAATGGTTTGTTGTTTCGTTTTTTTTAATTTATATAAATTTTTTCTCTTCAAAGATGTGACGACATGAACGAGGATACGTCAACTTGAACGAGGATGATGAATCAACATGAACGAGGAGCCCTGTTGCATTGGATGGGTGGTGTGGTTTATTTTTTTATTTAGGGTAGGGGGGGTCTTCTTTTTAGCTAGGTACGACTCCGGCACTGGGCAGCAACAATGACTGGCACTGTTCACTGGACTTGGTCTCATCATCATCGGCCTGCAGATGTAAGCTTAACTTTTTAATTTAATAAAAAAAATTGGCAAAAAATAATTGCGCGCGTTGCTCCTTTCACTATTTTTTGTTGTTGTCTTTGTCCTTTGTTTTTGTCCAATTTTCACCATTTTTCACTTCATCATTTCATTTAATACAATTTTGAGTTTTTACAGCACAGGTTGATCTGCAAGTGGACAACATCAATGGCGATGCAAGATGAAATCAAGGATCGAAAACTGTAAGTATCTAAATCTGGAATGATTAGCTAAAATCAGGTTTGACTAACCTACGCTATAAACTTTCGAATTATCGATTGGTAGTGGCGTCGCTTTTTATTTAAAATTTTTGGCGTTCTGTTTTTGACAATTAATCCCATACTCAAAATTTGAACCTTTGAGTCTCAACTTACTTGTTCAATTAAATTTTTCAGATTTCCTGTCACACAATTGATGAACCTTGGTTCGTTTATTTGTTTCATTTTTCTTGCTGTTGCCGATCTTTTAACTAATGGACAGGTTTACTTTCTTAGAGTTTACTTTATTACTTTTCATTACATCAGGAAGATGAGATTAATTCCAATCACATTTATCGAGAAGAATATGAAACCTATGAAACATTGCAGAGGCTCAAATTTCCACATAAAGTAGGCAATACAGATGTAGAACTCGCTGAAACAGAATATAGAAGACCAAGCTTTTACTTATCTGTGCCGTTTCGCTCACAAAATGGGATCAAGGTTTACCTTTTGAAATGCTTACATGAATAGTTATTTGATAATCTTTAGACTATTCCTGAAAATGTATTCAGCCAGCTAACACGACAACACATTGCTCGCAATCGGTTTATAGTTTAATGGATTGTAGATGATCTAATTTATCACTTTAAGAATGAAACTATTGGCTGCTAAAGATTCTCAAAATGACTCACTGCAGGTTTTCTTTTTTATATTTTAAAGACTAAAATCATTTTTAGGCTATTCACTATGGTGGGCTCTACATTAAAGAGGAAAAGAAAATTTTTTAGAGTTAAGACAAACTCCTTTTCGTCGCTGGTCTGCAACAAATGGGAATTACAAAGAAAAGTTGCGCCAATGGAAGGCTGAGATGAAGAGTCGGCTTCAAGGCCTAAAGATGCCAGAACAAGTGATTCCCCCTCCACAAAGGTATGCAATTATTAATACATGCCTCAAATGGAATATTCTTCAATTTAGTGATGGTGAACAAACTGACACTGTCTCAAGAGAAGAACCTTATTATGTGGTTTGGTTGTAATTAGTTGTTTATCAAAATATAACATTTTCAGACTTACAATCCACAAACAAAAATTTATCAAATATCAAATCGTCCACCTTCTTTTGTATACACAGAGACTGAAAGGTTTAATGTTTATTAAATTCTTGGCAATTAAATAAAAATTTAGAAAAGATGATGATCGATATATTCAACAAAATGATACAACAGATGAAATGTCTAGCAAACCAACGAAGAAACCGAAAGAAGGTTTCAAAATTAAAAAGATCTTTTCACATGTTTTATATTTAGAAATTCCATTGTTAGTTATTCTGCAAAAGACTCTTCCGCTTGATAAAAGTACTTCTGAGGAACACAAAGCGTCAATAGTATCAAGTATAAAACAACAGAACATTCCAAATGGCAAACAAATTTTATTTTTGGATGATTATGACGAGAAGATGAATGAAGGCGATTATAAAGAGAATGAAGAAGCCTAGGTCTTTCAAAGCAATTCATAAAAGATTTATAGACTCCCCTTTTTACTGAACAAACTTTTTCTTTGAATCTCAATATTTTATTTAATTGTTGTATTTTATAATTATAAAGCTAGTCTTTATTATCTATTTGACATTTACATTATTATATTTTATCAATTTTATATTTGTTGGTATGATTGTACATTTTTTAAACTTTATATTAATTTTTTCAGCAGACTTCTTATTGGAATTAATATTTGGAAAATATATTGACAAAAACCTACGCGAATGGAAGGTTCTTCTCCTAGGTATTTTTAATTGAAAATCAGTATAATGTTCAATTCTTTTAGTAAAATTGATGATGTTAACACTTGCGAAGTTGACAATACGCAGGATGTTGACCCCGACTTGACGTTGGCCCAACAAATTGCTGAAAATGAGAGGCAAATGTATGAACGATCTCAGAAAATGATCCAGGAGATTGAGGATGAGGTTTGAAAACTTTTCTTATTTGAAGATCTTCCGGTTATGTCCAGAAAACTTTTTTGATTTTATTCCTTTCTATGGGTCAGATTTGTTCTTTTAGGTCTAAATTTTATATTTTTAGGTTCGAAAAACACAGCCACTTGTTTCAGAGAAGCAGGAAATTATCAGTTTGGTTGCCGAGTTTGACCCTGATGACAGTCCACAATATTTCAAAAAAGCTACAGTTTGTTTCAATTTTATATAATATTTAAAAACACACATATTTTTAGGAGCTTACTGATGTTTATTCTCATATTCGCCGAATTCGTGGAGATGGTAATTGCTTCTACAGAGCCGTTCTTACTGCTCTTTTGGAGCGCTGCTTTGACCATAATGATGAGTTGAATCGGTTAGAATATTTTTTTATTATTTATTCTTTTACATTATTTAACTTTGATTTTAACTACATATTAAAATTTAAGATTCAATCAATTAATCAAAGATTGGCGCCAACGATTAGCAAATCTTGGCTGTTTTCCTGATTTGACTACTGGCGACTTTTGCTCTTCTGTAACTTTTCTTTTTTTTTAATTTGAATTAAAAATTATTTAGATGGAACAATTAATGACATCAATGTTGGATGGAACAATGCAACCACAAATTTTGATGGATGATCTTAATCAGGATGGTGTGGCTAATTATTATGTGGCTTTTTGTCGGATCATTTGTTCAGGATATTTGCGTGAGAATGAAGCACTCTATTCAGGATTTGTTGAAGGTGGACGATCACTTGACCAGTTTTGCCGTGAAGAGGTTTTTTTAAAATTATTTTTTTAATTGACACATTTTTAAATGTGTGTGAAATTGATAGAAATTTAATTACAAGGGGATACCCCTTAACATGAATTTTAATTTTTATTTTATCAAATATATAATTTTTTTTCTTCTTAGGTTGAGCCAATGTGGCGTGACTGTGATCATCTCTGCATAATCGCCCTTGTCAACGCTATTGGCAAGTCTTATAACAATTTTTTCTTTTAAATTAAAAAAAATATCTTGGTAAAAAAAAAATCTCTCAGTGTAACTGACTGACCTCTTTTAGGAATTTCAATACGAATTGAATATATGGACAGAAGTCAAGCGCCAAGTGGCGGTTGGCGTCATGATTTTATTGTTGATGGAAATGAGGACCCAAAATTATTTTTTCTTTATCGTCCAGGCCATTATGATATTCTTTATCTTCAAGACACCACTTCTACCTAGTAGTATTGCATAGGTTTTTTTTAAGAAAATGTTTTTTTTTATTGAGGTAATGACTGAAAATTTTTGGGGGTTTTGCGTAATACTTTTGGCTATTTTGTTTTTTGTTCCTTTTTTTTAAATTTTCTTTATTCTTTATAGATTTTTGGTTTAGAAAATATTATCTTTTTATTTGTCATTTATCTTCAACTTCCTTTGCGCGCAGTTTCCTCTATTTTTATTATTATTTTTGAATTTTAAGAGAGAACTTCTTTTATAATGGTCACAAAAAATTTTTAAATATTTTTATCTCATTTATATAATTTTTTTTGTTTTTTTATGAACAGTTTTATCATATTCTATATATGTTTATTATTATTTTTTTAATACAAAAAAAAAGTTTCGCGCGATTTAAAATAAAAAATGTAGCAAAAAAAAAGAAGAATGGCTATTTATTGCATTAATTTTTTTCTATTCACTGAGCATACATAAGATTTTTAAAAATTATAAAAAAAAATGTGGCAATAATAATATAGGCTTTTAAAAAGAGGAAAAAAGGAGCAGGCACACAATTCCGTATTTTTAAATAAATATTTTCTTTTTTTTTTATTTTAATTTGTAAAAATTTACTATAGAAAATTTAAAAAAGGATGTGTCCTGTGTCCTTTATTTTAATAAATTTAAATATATATAAGTATAGAATCGATTGCAATTTTTTTAAATAAAATAGGCATTGAAAGAATAAAGCCGGGATATTTTTTTAGCAAAAAAAAAAATAATAAAGCGAAATAGAATATAAAATATTTAGATTAGACATTTTTTTGACTAAAGAATTGATAAATTAAAAAAAAAAAATATTTTTTTTTAGGTAAAACAATTTTTTTTGATAGAGGCAATAAATATATATATTTGTAGGCTGTAAGGCACAAAGTTTTTTTTTGGGAAGATAAAAATTTTTTTTTTTGGAAGAAAAGAGAGTCATTTTAAATTTAAGAAGGTGGGTAACCTCCTCTTTTTTTTAATATTCACAATTTTGTTGCAATTGTTCTTGTTTAATAATAGCAGCAGAAGTAATAAGTGTTGCACAATCTGCATCAACCTGAAAAAAAAATATTTTTTTAATTAAAAAAAAAAATATTTTTTTTTAATTAAAAAAAATATTTTTTTTGTTTACCCTAATAGGTCTAAAACGTTTCCTTCTTGAACTTGTTGTTAATAATTCATTTTTTGTATTAATATTAGTAGTAAAATTATTTTCTTGTTTATTATTAATTTTTGTTGCTGCTGCTTTACTTTTTGCTTTTGCTCTGGTTTCAATAGGTTGCTACAAAAAAAAAATAATTTAATTTTTTTTAAAGTTTTTAAGAGAGGGGAGTAAATATAGGGGAGATTTTTTTGAATGTAAATTTTAGACTTTTTTCTTATAATTTTAAAAACTTGAATTTATTTCTGTTAAAGTTTATTTAAAGAAGAAGAGAGAGAGAAAAAGTTGGAAGAAAAAAGTTTGTTAAAGGTTAGAGAAAAAAAAGAAAAACAAAGTTTATTTAAAGAAGAAGAAAAGTTTTTAAAGAGAAAACATGTTTGTAAGAGAGAATAAAAAAAGTTTTATATTTAAATAATTACTATAGAATTTGTAGTAGTACAATTACTTTTACGAATATTATTATTAGTTGATGCAGTAGAAGAAGAAGAAATATTTCCATTAGTTGTAGAATTAGAAGAATATGATGTTGCAATAATAGGAGGTGTAACTTTTGGAACACGATTTTCATTGCGGCGCATAAAACGTGAAACCCAACCCTTTAAAAACAATTTTATTTTTTTTAATTAATTAATTTTTAAAAAATACCATAGTAATTTTCATTTCATTATTTTCAATATTTGTTTCTTTAGCAATACTTGACCATAATAAATTTACTTGTTCAGCAATTCCATACCATGTAGTGCAACGTTTATCTTTTGAATTAAGCATTTTAACCTTTAAAAAAATTTTTTTTTAAATTATTTTTGTATTTTTAATTAAATTTTTTTCTCTCAATAGGCCAGTTGGTCTATTTTCCAGGGTTTCGACCCTTATATATATATTTTAATAAATTATTTTCCCTTCTTTTTAAATAATAATTTTTTTAAAAATTAACCAATTCATCATCAATCCTTTCAATTATTTGTGTCTGATTTTTTTCAAAATATTGAGTACATCCAATAGTTGTTTCAGCCTGTTTTCTTATTTTATCTTCATTTTTACGCCATTCTCTAATTGAAGATTCTGCTACATTAAATTCTCTTCCTGCAGCTCTATTTCCTATACATTTTGCATAATCAATGATATCCGTTTTTTCTAAAATTAAAAAATTGTATTTATATTAAGGGGAAATTTTAAAATTTTACTGTGAAAAATTATTTTTTTTTTGTGTTTTTTTGTATTTTTTTGTGTTTTTTACTTTGGGGAATTTTTATTTTTAAAATTTTTTATTCTTTACCTTCAGCAGCATAAAGTTTTAATTTTCGTCCTTTATGAACTACAATTGAAGTACTAGAATCTGGTGAACTAATTCGACTAGTATTATTAACTAAAAGAGGAGGAGAAGAAGAAGAAGTAGAATTATTATTATTACAACATTTAAAAGATTGTTTTTGTAATAATTCTTGTTGGTTAAGTGGAATAATTTGTTGTTTGTTATTATTAATTTGTTGTTGTTGTTGTGATTTTTCAACTGTTGTTGTTGTTTGTTTTGTTTGTTTTTGTTGTATTGTTTTTGATGTTTTTGTTGTTTCAACATTGTTTTTTGTTGTTGTTCTTTTTCTTTTTCTATTTATATTATTTGTTTTGTTTATACTAAAACAACAATTTTTATTTTCTTCTTCTTCTAATAATAATTGTTTTTGTTGTTGTTTTTGTTCGTTGTTGTTTAAATTATTTTCTGTAGTAATTATTTGTTGTTGAGAACTTAGTGAAATATTATTATTATTACAAGGCATTCCTGTTGGAATAGAAATAGATGCCATAAGAGCAGGAATCATTGGAAATGCTTAAAAAAAAAATTTTTTTTTTTTAAACTTTTTTTTTGAAAAAATTTAAAATTTTTTGAACCTATAGCTTGTTGTTGAGATTGTTGTATATTTAATTGATGTTGTTGTTGTGCTTTTTCTAAGGCATTTGTACATAATTGAGAAAAAACTGTAGCTGAAGCTCTAGCCATTAATTCAGCAAATGTTGTTAGAGCAGCCATTTTTATCTTTTTTTTAATATTTAAATTTTCTAAAAGAAAAAAAAAAAGATTTTTTTAGATAAATTAATTTTGTGTGAATGATAATAAAAAAACAAACAAAAATGACAAAAGCGTAAAAAAAAAGAGGGGAAAAAAGGTGTAAAAACGCAAGGATAGATATATATATATTATGGGGAAAAGGTGATGGAAGAAATGGAACGGCTTTTTTTTGCTCTTTTAAAAATGTATGAAATATATGGAATTGTGCTTTTTTTTTGTCTTGCTTTAAACCGCGTTAATAGCCTTTTTTCATTTTAAAATGGAGAAAATTGGAGAGAGAAAGCGCGGAGATTGGGACACCAACACAAAACAAAAATATTGAGGGCGCAAAAAAAAAAAATAAAAAACGTTGATTCAGCAGCTTTAAAAATTTTTTTTTTGAATAGGGCGAGAGCGCAAAAAAGCAAAATAATAAAATAAATATAAGAGGAGAGGAGATGAAAATTAAAAAAGGTAGAATAAAAAAAGGTTTAATGCGGGAATGTGTGTGTATTTAAAATGCGTGGAAAATTGCTCTTAAAATAATTTTAAAAAAAAGATGATTTTGAAGGGGGTAAAACAAGAGAGGTGGAAGAAGAAGAATTACAGTCTCAAATCAAAGCCTTTTCTTTCAAAAAATTAAAAAAAAATATTATTTTTCTCTTAAACCGTTCTCATCTTTTTTTTAGTCATCTCATATAAAAAATGCTTGAATTTTTTTTGAAACAATCATAAAAAAATGGGCAGAAGAGAGTGTGAATAGGTATTTAAAAAAAGGGAAAGAGAAGATAAAAAAGAGAAAAAAAAGGTGTTAAAGCTTTATTTTTATTAAAAAAGCTGCGCAAAGAGTCTGGAAGCTTGAAGAAAAAAAAGATAATAAAAAAATAAAAAGAAGCTCTGTCTGAGGGGGGGGCAAAAAATCATCTGACCATCTAAATAAAATATTTATCTCTTTTTTTTGGCCTATATTATTTTTTTTCTTTTTTCCTCTTCTTTTTTGTTTATATTTTTTTTTAATTCTAAAAAGCGCAATAAAAATAGAGCCTTTTTTTAATAAAAAAAAGTTTAGTTTATGAACCAAAAAATAAGGATAAAAATTAAATATATGTGTTTTAAGGGGAGGACGCGCGCGTATAAATAAATAAATATATTAAAATAAATAAATAAAAATTATGGAGCAAATAAATAAAATATCTCTCTCACACATTATTAAATAGATAATATATATTTTTATAAACAATTGTTTCTTCTTTCATTTTTGGGGAGAAAAAAAAATAAAAAAGAAGAAATAAAAGTGGGGGGAGTCTCAGGAAATTGGAGAGATTTAAGTATATAAAAAATGAAAAAAAAGGACATTTATTTTCTTTTCTCGATCCAAGAAGAGAAAATTAAAGTTTAATATTTATATAAAATAGTTCTTTAGAAAAAAATGAATTTTTTGGAATAAGTAAGAGAGAGAAAGAGAGGAATAAGTTTGGAAAAGTGAAAGACTCTAATGTACTCATATAAATAAAAATTTTAATAATTTTTTTTATTGAAAATTTTATTAAAAAAAAAAAGTTTTATTTATTTTACAATTGAAAGAGAAAAAATAAAAAAGAGGTGGGGTGAGGAGACATTGGTTAGTGACTGTGGTGGTGTGAGTATTTCTTGAATTGCGCGCTTTGCTATTTGACTGTGAGAGAAAAAGAATAAAAAATGAATGGTGCGCGAATGCGCGAGTCAACGAATAAAAAATAACCAACCCTGACTTATTATATATATTTTTTACAGTAATAATATATATTATTGAGGTAAATTAAATAAAAAATATTTTCTCTCCTCCCCCCAATGAAAAGATTAAAAAATCAGAAATTCTGATTAAATAAACTTTCCGGAAAAAAGAATAAACTTTCCGGAAAAATCAGAATTTTATAAGAATAAACTTTCCGGAAAAATCAGAATTTTATAAAAATAAACAAAAATCAAAATTTTTTTTTTATTTAAATCTCTTCCTATAATTTTTCTTTTCTTCTCATACAACTTTTATACTGAGACTAACTAAATTATTTTTTTTTATAGGAAAAAATTTGTTTATTTTTTTTAAATTCTTTAAAATTATTAATTTATATATTTTAAAAAAGCTTTATTTTTTCTTTTCTTTTTTTTTTTCCTTAAAAAGAGCCAAAATTTATTTTTATTTTATTTTGGTTTGTCAAACAAAATCAATGTTGTTGTGTGCTTTTTAAAACTAAAAATGCGCGGAATATATAAAATAAATGAGGAAGAAGAAGAAAATATAAAAAAGGCTTTAATATATAATGGGAAAGGCCGATGGCAATATTATTTTATTTTTTTTAAGTTAAGCGCGAGAAAGAAAAGAAAAAAGAAAAAACGAAAAACATGGGCCTAGTTTTAAAATATAAATAAAATATTCCGGCTGCCGAAAAAAGCTTTTTTTTCCAATATATATATATACCATCACCCCATTTAAATAAAAGGAGGGTTATATAAGTAGTAGAAAGCATCGATTTGGCAATAAAGAAAATAAAAAAAGACGAAAAAAAAAAAAATTCAAGCCAAAGGCGCGCAGCAAAAGCGCGAGAAAAATAAAAGAAAATAAAAATAATGATGAGGAATGGGCCATTTAAATATAAATACATATTTTTAGCCAAAAATAATGATAAAAGTATGTGTTGTGTGCCAACTATAAAAATAAAGAAGAAGAGAGAAAATAAAAATATGCATGCGCAATGTTTTTGTTTTGTTTTGTTTGCGCGCTCAAAACAAAAAAGAGAGAGAGAGAAAATTAAAATATAAGGGGAAGAAGAAGGTCAGAATTTTAAAAATGGGTGTGAATAATATTAAGCAAAATTAAAAAAAAAAATTTTTTTTAATTATTGTATTTTCTTTTTGTTATTTTTTGTGTGGATTTTTTTTAAGCCTTTCCTCCTTTAATATATCTTTTTTTTTGGAATTTTGAATTGGCGCATATGTAAGAAAAAATAAATTTTTTGGGAAGAAACAAAATGGATAAAACAAGGCCCACATATTTTTTTTTAAAGTCATCTCTCGTTTCTCTTTTTTTTTTGTTAGGCCATTTTTTGTTTTTTTTTCTCGGATATAAGCTCTTATACCACTAAACTTTTCTTTCTTCTTTTTTTTTTTCAATTTTTCTTTCCTGCGGCGTGTGTGGGGCGCGAGACCCAAATATTTTTTTTCTTTTGACGACACGGAAAATAGCCGAAAAGAAGAAGAAATAAAATAATTTTGGGGAAGGTAGAGTAGTGGCCAAGGAAACGATGATTTTGCCGAAGAAAATAATAAGGAAAACAAATTTTCTCGACTGCTGGCGTAATTTTTTGTTTTTTTTTTTGATGGCTGCTGGCGCAAAAATGAAGGAGTACTGAAAATTTTTTTTTTTATTTTTTTTAAAGAATTGGTGCGGTGGATGAAAAAAAAAGAAAAGCTTTTTGTTGTTGTTGTTTTATGCCCTTCTTCTTTTTTTTTTTTATTTTTGCTTCTTCTTCTACTCTACAATACTTCTGCGCACGAAAAAAGAAGAGCTTAAAAAAAATAAAATGAGGGAGCTATTTGGGCTTAAAGAAAAGAAGTAGAAGAAGAAGAAAAAGAAGGATGGCGCGTAGTAGAGAGTTTTGGCGGCCAAGAAATGCCCAAGGGTATTTGCCAAAAAAACTTATTGGGGCCGCTTTTTAAAAAAGAGAAGAAGAAAAAAGAAAGGAAATTGAGGGGGATCTCGCTTCTGGTGCGCAGAGTACACACTAACAAGTATATTGGAGAGTTTTTTTTAATATTATTTTTTTAAAAAGAAAAAAAATTTTGGGGTAAAAGTAGTGGCCAAATTATTATTTTTTCTTTTCTGGATAAGGAGAAAAAAGTCTTATATTTTTATTTTTTTTTTGGTCTCCACATATGCGTCAAACAGCCTGAAAGTTTTTTTTTTATTTATTTAAAATGGAATAAAAAAGAAAGGGGGGAAGGGGAGGGATAAGCATGTGTGCCTTTTTTTATTTTGTTGCGCGCAAAACAAATCTTTCTTAAAAATAAAATATGTGTGTATATATTTTCTTGACATGGTCCAATTGCTTTATAATTCTTTTTTTGCTTTGCGGTTGGCCGGAAGCTATATATATACATTTTGCCATTTTGCGCTTTAACACACCCGTCTTTAACAATAAATCCATTTTTCTTTTTTTTTTAAATTTGTTTGTTGGTTTGAATAAAAGAAAATGTGGTCATATACTTTTTAAAAGAGTTTTTTTTATTTAAAGTTGTTATTTAGTTTTTGGGGAGGTTTAAATCCTTGACGCAGTGAAAAAAGCTTTTTTTGTTCCTCTCACACCTCTTTATAATGCGAGAGGTCCAAATAAAAAAAATTTTTTTTTTAAAAGACTTGGGGGAAACAAATTATTGGTGGCACAAAAGGCAAATAATAATAATAGGCGCGCTGTAATTTTTAAAATTTGACAAAAAAATGTTATAATAGTTGTTTATAAGCGCAATTTTTGAAGCACTTAAAAACAAGTTTAAAAAAAGAATATAAATAAGTGTTTTGAGAGAATAATTAGAAAAATTTGACAAAAAAATTAAAGAAAGCTCTAAAATTTATTAAAAATATTTTTTTTTAATATTTAATTCATAAAAAAAATAAATTACCCTTAAACGGGCTCGAACCTGCTACCCCCTTTTTTGATCAATTTTGTAGTCTGCGTTACAACCTACTTAACCAAACTTTAATATTTTTCTATCATTTTATTTTTGCCTATAAAAAAAAAGTTTCTTGTGTGCGCGCAAGGATTATAAATATATATTTAATAAAAGAATATGCAAATCATAAATTTTTTTTTTATTTTGCGGAGGGCAATTGAAAATATTTAAGATAATAAACTAAAATAATATTTTTTAGTTTATTAAAATAAACTAATTTTTTGTTGTTGGTTTTGTGTGTGTACTTTTGCACCCCGCCCTAAATTTTTTTCTTCTTCTTTCACATTTGCACAAAATCACCACACATTTTTAAAACTGTACCTTTTTCCTCCTTTTTTCCTCTCTTCAATTTCTTTTTTTTCATCGTTCTTATCAGGGGAAAAATGTTATTAAAAATAATATTAAAAATGCGCAATGCGCGCTCCCCCCAAAAATAAATACAATATTTAATATTCACATGCCTCTACCTCCTCTTAAAAATATTTTATCAATATTTGTATAAAACATTGTGCTCTATCCCTTTTCTCTTGAAAAAAAATCAAAAAAAAAAGTATTAAACCTCTTGTCAATATATATAGTCGACCCGATTTTCTGTAAATAAATGATAGTTTCATCATCATTTTAAATGGACTCTCTAACTTTTTTCCAATTTTTCTGTTTTGTGTGTGTCATGTGTTATCTCTAAAATATTAATGAGGAGCAACAAAAAAAAAATTTAAGGAATTAAAATAAATAAAAAAGGGGGGAAGGAAACGCGCAAAACATGAAGAAAAGAAAATAAAAACGCCAATCAAAATAATAACCAAAGAAAAAAAAATTAAGAAAAAGAAAGAGGAGTAAAAAATAAAAAAAAATTTTGGGCGGGGAGTAAGAAAAAAAAAACGAAAGAGAAAATTCTGATCATTTTTTAAAAATTTATTGAGTGGATATAAAGTTTAATTAAAGTTTAATTAAATTACCAATAAAATTAAATGGGCGTGTTAAACCACTACACCATGAAAGTTATATATTTAATTGTTGTTAATTTTTGTATATATTATTTTGTAAAAGGGGGGAGTGTTTTGTGATTTTTTTTTAAATATTTTTTTTTTTAATTTTTTAAATAAAGCAAAAATAAAATAAAAATGGAATAAATATAAATAATTAACTTTAATAATTTGCGCATTTATTTTATTTTTTCTTAATTAAAAAAGCATTCACCGCCCCTTTTAACCTTTTTTTTTATTCTTTTGGGGGTGTAAAAAAAACTTTATTATTTATTATTAAAAATCTTTTTTCTCGTCGCTTTTTATTTTTTTAGCAGTGCATTTTTTTAAAACAACACCTTTTTATTTATTTATTTAAAATTCCTTTTTATTTTAAACATTGCGCTAATTATCAACAATATTATTTTTTTTCTTATCTTTAGCTTCATCTGTGAACAAAAAAAAACAAAATTCCTTCGCTTTCAGTTTAAAATTTTTTTTTTATATTTTTTTTTATTTTCTATAAAAGTAAGAGAGAGCAAAACCGCAAAAAAGGCCTAGCTACTATTATAGCACTTGCGCTTTTTAAAAAATATATATTCATTTAATTTTGTATTTTTATCGCGCAAAAAGCTGCTCTACACACATTCTGTCCCATTTTTTACGATAAAAATAATGCTAAAAATGGTGAATAAAAAAGGAATGAAAAAATAAATAAAAATAAATTCCGTCCCTGCGCGGCCATGAATAATCATCAGCAACAAAACATCGATTGGGCGTGATGACAAGCCCTTTATGAAAATAAAAAAAAAAGAATTTTATTTTTAATATCGGAAAAGGGTGTTGTTTAATAGTTTGGACCAAAAAAAAAAAAATTTTTATCTTAAGTAAAATTAAAAAAAAATAAAAAAGAAGAGATCATTTTCGGTCAAAATAGTAGAAGAGAATTGTAATAATATTCTCCTTATTATTGCCTTTAAAAAATAAAATTTAAAATTACTCTACTATTTGTGGCAATAATTTAATTTTTTAAGTCTGATCGTAGCTAATAATATATATTTATTTTATTGGAGAAAAAAAATAAAAGAGGAGAGAAAAGAGGAAAAAGAGGTCTCTCGTATTTTTTGGGGGGCACAAATTATTATAGTTTTTGTGATCAAAAAAAAATAAAATAATAAATTGCCAGCCATTTTGTGCGTCTTTCAACAATTCTATTTATTTATTATTTTAACTTAAAATCATCTATATCCTTAAAATTAGAGTTGTACACTTTTCTGTATTCCGGGAGATTATATAATTCTCTTCAGAGCTCTTGTAATAAAAGCGCCACTCTCTCATGTGATAAAGACGCAGAAATTGTGTAAAATTCTGGAAAAGAGCAGGTCATTTGACGTTTCTCTGACCTCAACCATAAATACATTGGTCAGTTTTTCTGCGTCTTTATCAATGAGAGAGTGCGGAACAGGCCACTTCAGTACTGCCACTTAAGTCCCAGGCAAAGGGGGTCATTTCAGTACCAGCGTTTTTCCAAAATCTAAGTATTTTCTTGGTGAACCACACAAAAATTGAATAAATATATTAAATCAAGTAAAATAAGTTACGAAAAATGAAGGAAGAAGATTAAAGTGAAGAAAAAACCACTTTTTCACTACAAAAACATTTTGGTACTGAAATGGCTCCGTTTGTACTGGGACTGAACTGGCGGTACTGAAGTGACCCCAACCCGAGAGAGTGGCGCCTTTATTACAAGAGCTCTGAAGAGAATTATATAATTCCGGAAAAACAGAAAAGTGTACAACTCTACTTAAAATAATTAGTTATTAGTTTGTAGTAGTATATCACACAAACACATTTTTAGAGAAAATTTCAAAGAATGTATTATTTGGGACAAAAAACTAGGAATAATAGAAAAGAGAGAGCAGCAACAACAACATCAACAGCCGTGCCTTTGTCTCTTAAATTTTTAATTTAATTTTTTTTCTATTTGTTTTAAAAACCTTCTTAATCATGTCGTTTTGCTCTTGGCTTGAAATCATCTCTATTGAAAAAAAAAAAGAAGAAAATCGTCCACATATATATTAAACCGCCCGCGCATTCCTCTCTTTTTCCTTTTGGCCAAAACATTTGTCGCTTTTTTTTTCGGGATGACGAGATGAGATGCGAGAAGGAAAGAGAAGAAACTGATCATCATCAAAACCTCTTTCCGACGAGACCAATATATTATTTTTATTTAAACCAAACTATGGTTTTTTATTTTATTTTATTTTACTACTATTGGTTCTTCTAAATAAAAATATATAGGACAAAATCACAAATCTCTTCTTTTTTTTCTGTTCTCTGCGCAGCATTAATCTCTACGAGATAGGCTAAAAATGCTTTTCTTTTCTTTTTTTTTAAAGTCGTCAGAAGAGATAGAAACAGTTGGCGCGCCGATGCTTTATTTATTTATTTTTTTCTCTCAACTTTAAATAGTGTAAAGAGAAGCGCGGAGATAAAACTTTAAAAAAAAAAAAGTAGAAGAGGAGAAATGCTTCACAATAATATCTTCTTCTTCTTTTTGCTGATTAATGCGCCCATCAGAGAGTAAGTAGACCCCTTAGGCCAATCTCTCCTCCCGGATGAAGAAAATATTTTTTTTTTGTGTAATAATGAAAAAGGACAAAAATAAAAAATGTAAAAAAGTTTAAAAATAAAATGTTGTTTAAAGCGCTAGGATTTTTTTTTGGTTAGATCAATGAAATATCCTATTAATAGTTGTTTTAAAAATAAAATAAATTGGGGTTGTTTAATTATTTTTATTGTAATAATTTTGAAAAAAGATGGAGATTTTGTAATATTGAAAATTAGAGAAAAAAGAGTAAATTAAAAATAAAAGGAAAAAAAATTTTTTGAAGGGGGGAATTTTTATATTTTTTTTAAAGAATATATAAATGGGAGTGATTTTTTTTTAAAAAAAAAAAGAAGAAAAAGTGTATTATTATTTTATCTTTTATCAAAATAATAATAAGTGTGTTTACATAAATTATTTGTCAAATATAAATTAATAAATAAAACCTTCTAAAGTGTATAAATTTGTTTTTATGAACCCTCTCCATTAAAGTTACAAAAACGTCAAAAGTCTCTAAGAATGTTGCCATTTCGGTGCACGCTTTTCCATAAACGCTTCCATTCCCTCCTTTCGGTCATCCTTAAAAGTGAAATTTTTTTTAAAATTAATTTAAAGAATTTTACGGTTGCAAAAGTAGTATGAAACATTCTACGTTCAAATAGAAGCCCTAAAAAAATTTTTTAGGAATTTTTTTTTAAAGTTAAAAAATAAACCTTCTTCCAAAGTTGACTCATAAGCACGATTTACTGTTTGTTTAGCCATTCCAATCATAATTTGAGAATGTGAAGCAATTTTATCTGCTAATTTAATTGTTTCAGAAATTAATTGATCAGGAGGAAAAACCTTTTAAAAAAATTTTTATTTAATTTTAAAAAAAAATTAAATATTTATAACTTACTCCTGCAACTAGCCCTGCATTAAATGCCGTTTTTGCATCAATTGGATCACCCGTTAAACACATTTTCATTGCTAAAGATTTACCAACAATTCTTTAAAACAAAAAAAATTTTTTTTTTTAATTATAAAAAAACCGAGTCAAGCGTTGAGTTCCACCCGCACCTAAAAATGAATGAGAGTTGTTTAAAAAAAATAATTTTGAAGAAAAACAAAAAATATAAAAGTAAAAAAAAAAACCTGGTATTGTTCCAATTTTAATTTCAGGTTGTCCAAACATAGCTTTTTCTCCTGCATAAATAATATCGCACATCATAGCCAACTTTAAAGAAGAAAAAAAAGAGAAAATTTAAAATTTTTTGAAGGTTTTGGTTTACTAATTCCTAAAATTAAAAAAAAAACAAACTTCGCATCCTCCTCCTAGCGCATGTCCATTCACAGCAGCTATTACAGGTTTTCGCAATTTGGATACTTGAGACCAATTTTCAAGAAATCCGCTACCAAAAACGTGTGCAAAATTTTTTGGAGCCTAATGAAAAAAATTTTTTTTAAAGAAAAATTTAAAAAAATAAAATAAACCATTTCTTTAATATCAGCCCCAGCAGCAAATGCTTTTTCGTTTCCTAGAAAAAAACAATTTTTTTCAGATGTGGTTTTACATTAATATTTCAGACATGTTAACAAAAATTTTTTTAACCTGTAACAATTATAGCACCAATTGATTTATCTTTGTCCATTTTCTCAAGAGAATCAGCTAACTCATCCATTAATTGATTACAAAGTGCATTTAATGCTTTTGGTCTATTTAACGTTATTAATCCTACATGGTTATTTTCACCAGTCTTTTCAGCTTTTATCATTTCATAGGTAGATGATGAAACTAAAAAAAATTGTGTTTTTTTTTTAAATAAAAAGTTTATAAATGGGGAATTCTACCATTGTCTTCACAAATCTTTAATGATTCAATTTTGTTATTTAAGCTTTGATCAATCATTAGGTTAATTAATTTTGAATTTATTTTTTTTAACTAAAAAATAAATTAACTATTCTTTTCAGATTTTTATAAGTCTGTTATCAGTAAAAAATCACGCGATGAATGATAATAAAAAAAATGTATAAACCTGAATAATTTGCAAGCGTTTGACGAAAGTAAATGGTACCAAGCGATTGTCCTTTGCTAAGAAAAGTTTTAGCAGATTTTGAAAAGATTAACATTTTATCAAGAAAATTTGAATAAGGCGATCAAGAAGAATCTGAAAAAGCAAAAAAAATATTTATAAAACTACTTGGCAATAACTAATGTAAGAGAAAATAAAAAAGCTAGGGTATGACATTGTGACAAGGGGCGAAAATAATGTTTCCATTTTGAAATGTTTTTTTTTCACCACGAAATCTATTATAATTTTTGTAAATTTTCAAAAAAATTAAAATATAAAAAATTTCAAAATATCTACATACTTTTTGCCAGTTCTATTTCATAATTTTTTCATTTGATTTAGTTTTTCTAAGTTTAACTTTTCATATTTTTATGGATAATTTTAATATATAAAATGGGAAGATCTCAACGAAAAATACCTGTTGAGTAAGTAAACTTAATTAATTTAATTTATAATTTGTTTTTTTTATAGCTGGGAGAATTATAGCCCTATTGGATCAGTTATTCAAGGAACTAGAATATTTGCTTTCAAAACTCCTTTGAAATTTGAACTTCAGGATCATATATGCAAAAGCAAGCGTTTTACAACTTTTGATTTGTTTAGAATGGTTTAATTTTTTTTCAAATAAATTTAGTAAATGACAAAAGATTTTAGATTGAAGGAGATGGTAAATCGTTAGGACTAGTCATAAACTGTTCCAATACAAAACGTTATTATGATGCACAAGATATTATTGGAATGTGTATTGATTATAAAGAATTACCTTGCCCTGGTCGTGGTTTTTTGGTGAGGACCGATCTAGTGAAAGATTTTATTCAAATTGTGGATGATTTTCTCTGCAATAATTCTGATAATGGTAAAATATTGTTTATCTTTTATTTATTATTTTATAGATTTACTAATCGGTGTCCATTGCAGTGATGGAATTAATCGTTCTGGATATCTTATTTGCTGTTATCTTATTTGTAAGCTTGGATGGAGTTCTCATGATGCTCTAAATGGTTTTTAATTATAAATTAATATTTTAATAATTTTTAAAATTAGCTTTTGAAAATGCAAGGCGTTGTCCAATACAACGTGGCTCTTATATTCAATCTTTACATAAAACAGATAGTGATCGTCGTGCATCCTCTACTACAAAGTTTTCTTTTTAAATTTTATAAAAAAAGATAATTTTAGAAAACAAAATGTTTTTATTGATGGTACTGCCGAAAAATTATTAGAGCAATATCAAGCTTCTATTTTTGAGCAAGAAACTGCTACTAATTCAATGCAACAATTTTTTCAAATTGAACAGGTTTTATTAAAACATTTTATAAAATTTTCAATTTTAGCAATTTAAACAAGTTGCAAATTCAACATATCCAGATTTAAATACGTTTGCGCCTGTAAACGTACCGCCTCCTCAACGTGTTAATATTCCTTCAGGTTTTTTTTAATTTATATAATTTTATTTGACAAAGTAAGTAAGAATATTATGCTTCTCCCTTAATGCTAATCGTTGGTTAAGTGGTAGTGACTCCGCCTAGGTCGCGGGTCTCCCGAAGGGAGTAAAAGAGGAACCTTGTGTCTCTTTTGCTTACGAATCTTTATTTATCTTTAAAAAATTTTTTTTATAATTTTTAAGTAAATAAAATTTAGTTCCTACTATTCCTCAAGTTTCGTCTTCTTTGGATATTGCAAGTGAACCTTCTGATAACGATGATGATGATGAATCACAAACTTCAAATATTGTAATTATTATTAGGTTATTTTTATTTATTTATTTTTTAAATATAGGACTTTGAATCAATGGGAAAAGTATTTCCTAAACAGCCTATTTCCAAGTCTCAATTGCGAAGAGAACGTAGGCAAAAGCGTGAAAAAATGTTTTCAGTAATGAAAAGAGGACGTTTTTGGGAGATTAATGAAATGAGAGATGCAATGAAAAACAATTAAAATTTTTCAATTTTTTTTTTAATTTAAAAAATAAATTTTAATCGACAAACATTCTACTTTTTTTTTAATTGATTTATTATCTCATATTTTTTTTTAATTTATTTAAGAACATTTAAATTTTTTTAGAGAATGAATGAAATTGAACTTGATCGACTTGAACATCTCAACCTTGTTTCACGTGTTATTACAGAATTAGAAAATCACTTTGGACTTAGTGACAAGGGTGTCGCAGAATTTATAATTCAATTAGCAAAGGATGCTGGAACTTTTGATAAATTTAAAAAATCGTTGGAAGAAAATGATCTTGCTGATGGAGTATTTTTTTTTAAATTATTATAAACTTTTAAACTTATTTAATTTTTAAGTTTGATGATTCATTGGTTCAGCATATATTAAGACTTGTACTGAGCATGGAACGGAAAAAGAAGCAAAAACAACAACCATCTCAAAATTCTATATTTTTAACTATTGCTGATGAAAAAGAAGAATTAAAAGATAAAATTCCTGCTTTAGCTATGCCAAATACTAAAAATACGCTTATGGATGAATTGGAAGGTTTAAAATCTAAATGGGAGATTGAGCGATCTACAGGAAATGTAATAAAGTTTATTTTATGGAATATAATAATAAATTTGTTATTTTAAATAGGAAGGAGCAGTTCGCGGCCGTAGCGGTAGTCGCAGTCCTGAAGTAAAAAATCGAAGAAGGCATGATCATAGAACAGATCGAAATTCTTCACCCCACAGAAAACGACATGGGGATAGAAAAGGAAGGAAAAAGTCACCAAGACGGTCATCACGTTCTAAATCTCCCATTAAACGAAAAAAGTTGCTTGAAGAGCCTGAAATGTTTGTAATATATGATGCAAAAGTGAACAATATTACAAATTTTGGCGCCTTTGCAGAAGTATTTTTTTTTAAATTATATTTATTAACTATTTATTTTAGCTCGACGGTTTTCGTAGAAAAACTGAAGGTTTAATCCACATTTCTCAAATGCGAAGTGAACGTGTTAATGCTGTAGCTGATGTTCTTTGTCGAGGACAACGTATCAAAGTTAAAGTATGTTTTTTTTTAAATAAATAAATTTTTGTTGTTGTTTAATTTAAAATATTTAGGTGATAAAAATGGAAAATTCTAAACTTTCTTTATCAATGAAAGAGGTGAATCAGGAGACTGGAGAAGATTTCAATCCTGAAAAGCCAAAAGAACAATCATTAAAATCTGAGGTTAAATTAGCAAATCCAGATGCACCATGGCTTAATCCTTCTGATGATTTGCCTTCAATACAATCAACTGTTCCGATGAAACGTACTCGTGTTAGGCTTTCCACTCCGGAAAGATGGGAATATCGTCAAATGCAAGGTGGAGGTGCAATAAGACAAATTGATTTACCCGATTTTGATCAAGAATTGGGAATTATGAAAAATTATGATGGTAATAAAATGATTTTTTTTTATTTTTTTTTTTTACTTTTATTTTAATAAAAATTAATTTCAGATGAAAGTGATGGTGAAGATGTTGAAATAGAACTAGCAGAAGATGATCCACCATTCCTTAGTGGTTATGGCAAACATGTAATTGATTTGGAACCTGTCAAAGTAGTAAAAAATCCTGATGGTAGTTTGGCACAAGCTGCGTTAATGCAGGTTTTTTTTAATAATTATAATAAACATAAATTTTAATTGTTCTTTTTTAAAATTAAAAGGGTGCATTATCAAAAGAAAGACGTGATATAAAAATACAAACGCAGAGAGAAAAAGATACAGAAAGACAACGGTCAGGTCTTGGTCGTTCTAGAATTCATGATCCAATGGCAGTTTCTTCTACACAAAATGAAGAAGACGATGGAGATTTGTCACTCCAAAAAAAGGTTTATATTAAATTATTAACATAATTTACTAAATCTCTTAGAATATGCCAGAATGGTTAAAACACGTTACTGCTGGAGGAAAAGCAACTTATGGAAGACGAACAACTTTAACGATAAAAGAACAACGCGAATCTTTACCAATTTTTTCTTTAAAATCAGCACTGCTTCAAGCAATTTATGACAATCAAGTTATGATTGTAATTGGAGAAACAGGTTTTTTAAAATATTTAAAAATTCGTTTAATATAACTTTTTTTTAAAATTAGGTTCTGGAAAAACGACTCAAATGACACAATATTTGGTTGAAGCAGGTTATGCGAATAGAGGAAGAATAGGTTGTACACAACCAAGGTTTTTGTTGTTTTTTATATTTTTTAATTTTCGGGGGTTGAGAGTTTATATTTCATCTGGGAGTTATAAGATAATTTAAAATTATCCACTGAATAAAAGCAAAAATAAAATTTATTTTTTTTTAGACGTGTTGCTGCAATGTCTGTAGCAAAAAGAGTTAGTGAAGAATTTGGTTGTCGCCTTGGACAAGAAGTTGGATATACAATTCGTTTTGAAGATTGTACTTGGTATTTTTTTTTTATTTTTTAAACTTTTTTAATTTCTTTAAATAAAAAGCCAAGACACAATTATTAAATATATGACAGATGGAATGTTGTTACGTGAATGTCTTTTAGATCCAGATTTGTCTAATTATTCTTGTATAATGCTCGATGAGGCTCACGAACGAACAATTAATACTGATGTTTTATTTGGATTATTAAAAACTACGGTCAAGAAAAGGCCTGAATTAAAATTAATTGTTACCAGGTTTTTATTTTTTTTAATAAATTGTTTGAAAAAAAATTTATTTCAAGCGCAACATTGGAACAAGTAAAATTTTCTGAATATTTTTTCAATGCTCCAATATTTCGTATACCTGGACGAACATTTCCAGTTGAAATTCTTTATACAAAAGAACCAGAAACGGATTATTTGGATGCTTCACATATTACTGTTATGCAAATACATTTAACTGAACCTCCTGGTGATATTTTACTTTTTCTTACTGGACAGGTTTTTTTTAAATAATATTTTTACAAGAGATTTTATTAAAAAAATTTTTTTTTAAGGAAGAAATTGATACTTCTTGTGAAATACTTTATGAAAGAATGAAAAAATTGGGTCCAGATGTTCCAGAATTAATCATTTTGCCAGTCTATGGAGCACTTCCTAGTGAAATGCAAACAAGAATATTTGACCCAGCACCACCAGGAACTAGAAAAGTATATATTTTTTTTTTAATTTTAAAATAAATTTTTAAAAAATTGAAAAATAAAAAGGTTGTAATTGCAACAAATATTGCTGAAACATCTTTAACTATTGATGGAATTTATTATGTTGTTGATCCAGGGTTTGTTAAACAAAAAATTTATAATTCAAAATCTGGAATGGATTCACTTGTTGTAACTCCAATTTCACAAGCACAAGCAGCACAACGTGCAGGTCGTGCTGGTAGAACTGGACCAGGAAAATGTTATCGTTTATATACAGAAAGAGCTTATCGGTTTTTATTTTTAATTAATTTGAAAAAAAATATATAATTAAGTGATGAAATGTTACCAACTCCAGTCCCAGAAATTCAACGAACAAATTTAGCAAGCACATTATTACAACTTAAAGCGATGGGAATAAATAATTTGTTAGATTTTCCATTTATGGATGCACCACCTAGTGAAGCTATGATTACAGCACTTTTTCAAATTTATCAATTATCTGCTTTAGATGGAGATGGTCTTTTAACAAGATTAGGAAGAAGAGTTAGTTAATTTTTTTTTAATAATTTATTTTTATTAAAAAAAAAAGATGGCAGAATTTCCATTAGAACCATCACTTGCAAAAATGTTAATTATGTCAGTTGAATTGGGTTGTGCTGATGATATTTTAACAATTGTATCAATGCTTTCAGTTCAAAATGTATTTTATAGACCTAAAGAAAAACAAGAATTGGCAGATGAAAAAAAATCTAAATTTCATCAAGCAGAAGGTTTTTTTGTTTTAAATTTAATTTTAAAAAAAAAATGATTTAAAGGAGATCATTGTACATTACTTGCTGTTTATAATGCTTGGAAACATCATCATTTTTCACCTCAATGGTGTTTTGAAAATTTTATACAAGTTAGAACATTAAAAAGAGCACAGGTTTATTTTTTATTTTTTTTAAAATTTATTCTCAATCTGTTCATAATTAAAAAAAGGATATAAGAAAACAACTTTTAAGTATTATGGATAGACACAAATTAGAAATAAAAACTGCTGGTCGTGATACACAAAGAATTCAAAGAGCAATATGTTCAGGATTTTTTAGAAATGCAGCAAAAAGAGATCCTCAAGAAGGTTATCGAACAATTGTAGATGGACAAACAGTTTATATACATCCATCAAGTTCTTTATTTCAAAATCAACCTGAATGGGTTGTTTATCATGAATTAGTTCAAACAACGAAAGAATATATGAGAGAGGTTTATTTTTTTTAATTTTTTAAATTTTAATTAATTAAAAATAAGGTTACTGCTGTTGAACCAACATGGCTAATTGAATTAGCACCTTCATTCTTTAAAAGAGGAGATAGTATGAAACTTTCATCATTTAAGAAAGGACAAAAAATTGAACCTTTACATAATAAATATGAAGATCCAAATTCTTGGCGTCTTTCAAGATTGAAAAAGAAAATTTATAATCCAAATAGATGAGAAAAAATGTGTGGTGTGTTTCTGTGCGTGTATATTTTTTTTTTTTAATTGAATTTATTTTTATTTTTTGGTTTTATATTTAAAAATATTTTGAAAATTTATACTTTAATTTTTTAATTAATTATTTGATTATAATGACTTGTGATCACATATGAGTCATCAAGGAGAAAATGTTAAAAATTAACATTTTCTTTTATGACACTGAAATGACAACATTGGAACGTACTAGTCCAATCCTTTTAGTCGCGGGCTCGCGAAATAGCATTTTAAATAAAGAGAATTAGAGATAGAGAGGAAACTATAGACTAATTGAGGCAAATCAGGCCGTGATAGTCAGACATTTAATAAATTTATGTTAGTCAATTTTTAGCTGGGACCGTTATAAAAAAATTTGTTTATTTTCACGTAATTCATTCTTTATTGTTTATTTTGTGCGAATAAAAAATTAATAAAAAAATGCTTAATGAATAATAATGATTAATTTAACTCTTTATTTTATTAAATTTCTTTTAATATTTATTCTTTTTTTTAGAGAAAATGTCACTTGTACAACGTGTTGATTCTGTTGTTGTTCGACCTACAAATCCACCAAATATTCCGATTCCATCTCCAAAAGTTTCTCATGCACCTAAACCGCCACCAATTGCCATTTCAAATTCAACTTTTAATGATGATATTAAAAAGCAGCAGAAAATTTCTAATGCTTCAAATAATAATAATAAAGTAGTAAATAATACAGATTCTAGCATTGAGCCTGAATTAAAATTAATGGGATTTGTTGGATTTGATTCTCTACCATATCAATTTGTACGAAGATGTCAACAAAATGGGTATATATATTTTTCAAATTAAAAAAAAAAAGAATCTTTTTAAGATTTCAATTTAATCTTTTATGTGTTGGGGAAACTGGAATTGGAAAAACAACTTTAGTCGAATCTCTTTTTAATATGAAAATGGAATTTGATCCATGTGACCATGAATTGAACACTGTTGAATTACGTACTAGAGTTTTAGGTTTTTTTATTAATATTTTTGTAAATTTTAAAATTTTTTTTAGAAGTTTGTGAAGGTGGAGTTCGAGTTAAACTTAGGGTTGTAGAAACTGCAGGTTTTGGTGACCAATTGGACAAAGAGAAAAGGTTTTTTGCTTTGTATAACTTTTATTATTTAAATTTTTGTATTTAGTGCACGCGTCATTGTTGATTACATCAATAATCAATTTGAAGCTTTTTTGAAAGAAGAATTGAAAGTTAAAAGAAATTTGACAAAATATGACGATACAAGAATTCATGCTTGTCTTTATTTAATTTCACCTACTGGACATGGGTTTTTTTTTTAATTATTTTTGAAAATTTAAATAATTTTTTTTTAAAGTTTGAAGGCTTTGGATTTGTTAACTCTTGGAGAATTGTCAAAGCGTGTAAATGTTATACCTCTTATAGCTAAAGCAGATACAGCTTGTAAAGATGAATTAATTCGATTTAAACAAAAGGTTTTTTTATAACATTTTTTTATTAAAAAAATTTTTTTAATTAAAGGTCATTAGCGAATTAAAAGCTCATCAAATTTCAATTTATCAATTTCCAATAGAAGATGAAACTGTCCGTAAAGAAAATTCAGCTTTGAATGCACTTTTGCCTTTTGCAATTGTTGGAAGTGTAGATTTTGTTACTAAAGAGGATGGGCGAGTTGTTCGTGCTCGACGTTACCCTTGGGGAATGGTTGAAGGTTTTTTTATTTTTTATTGTTTTTTATATTAAAAAAATAATTTAGTTGAAAATGAAGAGCATTGTGATTTTGTTCGCCTTCGTGAAGCAATTTTACGTACAAATCAAGATTCTTTAAGAGAGCAAACTCATAATGTTTTATATGAGCGTTATCGTCGTGAACGACTTAAACAAATGAAAATGGGTGATGGTGATGCTGGACCAAAAATGATGGAAGCATTTGCACACGTTTTTATTTTATTTTTTTAATGTTCAAAAATTTGTTTATTTTCTTTAGCGTCAAAAAGAATTGTTGGAAGAATTTCAAAAGGCAGAGGAACAGCATCAAAAAGAATTTTTATTACGAGTTAACAAGAAAGAAGCTGAATTGAAACATCATGAAGACATGGTATTTTTTTTTAAAATTATTTTTAAATTAAAAAAAAAAATTTTTTTAGTTAAACATTCGACATACAGAAATTGACTCTGCTTATCAACATGAACTGAAAATAGTTGAAGTTCAAATTAATAATCTTCTTGAGGAAAAGACTAAATTGGAATCAAAGGGAAAGAAGCGATTAAAATAAAAATGAATTGAGTAATTTTTAAATATTTTTATTTTTTGAAGAAGCGGATATTTTAATTAAACATTCCATGATATTATATCACTTTTATTTTTTTTTACAGCTCATTTTTTGACCAAAAAAAAAGTGTTCCTTATATACTTAATCGAATAAATTGCATTTTATTTATTTTTTCCAAATTATATTTGTTACTTTTGTTCAAATAATTTTTTCTTTTAATTAATTTTTATATTTTAATTTATATACTACTTCATTTTGACACAGAGATAGAATGAATAAAATGCCATTAAAATACAAATCTTATGATGACTTGAAGGCAAAATCAGAAATAGATAAGAAAGTGCTTTATCAATTAAAACGTTTTGACATTAACAAGTAAATTTTTTTATAATTTTTTCAATTTTTTTAAAAAGATGTTTTAAACACTTTGTTGAAACGGAAAGAGAAGCGCGTTCATTCAAACACAAAGGAAATGATGAAGATGCATTTATTTGTTATCAACGAGCTTTGGAACTTTCTCGACTTGTTAATGATAAAATAGATTTGGTTTTTAAAAGAGGACAGGTTTTTTTAGAAAATGTTTTTTGTTTTTAAAAATTTCTAGGCTGCTAGAGATTTTTATAATATATCGAATGATATGTGTACTGCAATTGATTTACTTTCAGAAAATTTAAGAAGGCGTTATAAGGAATTATATTTTGTGGAAAAGACTGGTGAGTGATTAAAATTTGAAATGTTGTTTTTTTTTTAAATTTAATTTTTTTTTTAAATAGAAATGACTCATCAACAACCTCCTCCTGAATCAAACAACATTTTTTTCGATTTATATATTAAACCAAATATTCTGCTCAATTTTGTTCAAGAAAAATATGCCAAAGTTTTGATCCTTGATTATAGAGAAAACAAAAGTCGATATATAAAATGTGATTTGAAAAATTGTGGAGAAATTAATGTTGTACATGTTGAACCATCAACTATTGTTTTGGGGTTTTTTTTAAACTTTATTTTAAATTTTTTTTTTGTTTTTTTTATAGAAGTTTGGTTCATACAATAACAAAAACTTTGGATATAAGTGTTAGACCTTATATGGAAAAAATTTCTCAATTTGATTTGGTTATTCTTTTGGGTGATTTGAATGATATAACTAAAGAAAATGGAACAAAAACAAAAATTTTGTATGAGGCATTGACAACGGTTTTTTTTTAAATTTATTTATAGTTTAATTTATTTAAAATAGTATAATCGTACAAATCGTTTAAAACATCCCCCTCTAATTTTGGAAGATGGTTTTAGAGGTTGGGAAATGACATATCCATGTTATACAATTTCATCAGAAAATGTACCTATTTTTGAAAAGACTTTTGATGAACAATTTTCTGTTTGGATGGAAGAATCTAAACGAGGTTTTTTTTTAAACTTTTTTCTTTTTATTATTTGAATTATTTTAGTAAATCGCCTTAACTTTAACTACCCAAATTTGTCTCTACTTTTTCCTCAACCAAAAAATGATCAATTTATTGAATCTTCTAATGATTTTTCTTCAAATAATAATAATAAACAAACACCTTCTGTTGCTGATAAACTTATTCAAAGAAAAGGTTTTTTTTAAACTTTTTTATTATTTAAGATAAAGTATTTTTTTCTTTAAGATGAAAGATTGACTGAAGAAAAAAATGTTCCTCCTGAAACTGTGTTTTCATCAAAAAAGATGATGATGATTCCCCTTATTGATCGATCGAAGAAACCTGCTGGTGGTTCTTCTGTAGATCCAGAAAAACCTGTCATTGATTATTCATTTCTGGACAAGGAGAATATCATGGATTTTTCACGAATAAATATGAGGTTGGCACTTCCCCAAGTCCTTGGTGGTGCCCGTATTGCAAGGTTTTTTGTACAAGTATTTGGTGCAATTTTTTCTTTTTTCAGTGCTGGACCATCAGTAGTAACACCTGGCGGCCCAATACTACATACACCTCATCAACCAATAATACAAACTCCACAACAACCTTCTAGGCCAACAACTCCAGATCGTTCAACAAAGAAGGGAATTCTTCAACAATCTCAACAGTAAATAAATTATAAAAAAATATTTTTAATTTTTTTTAAAGAAGCGAATCGACCGCTTTCTTTGCAAATGTTTATAAAATATCAATTGGCAAAATTATGGAAGAATCTAATTATAAACAATTGAAAATAGTTTAGTTTTTTTCTTTTAAATTTTATTTATTTTTTTTTAAAAAAAAAAGAAACCTGGTCATACTGGTTTGGTAAATATGGGAAATACTTGCTTTATGAACGCAACTTTACAAGCTCTCTTTCACACACCTTACTTTTCTGAATTGTTTAGAGGTCATAATGCAGCAAATTTAATAAATACGTAAAAAATTTAAAAATTTTTTTAAATTAAAAAAATTTAGAAAAAATTCATTGGGAACTAAAGGAATTATTTCTTGTTGTTTTTCTGCATTAATTGACATTGTTTGGTCTGGTGAATATTCTGCAATTCGACCATTTTCATTTCTTGTATTTTTTTTTAATTAATAATTTAAAAAAATGTTTTTTAGGATATGTTTGCAAAAAGAGTAAATGCAACATTAGCAGATAGACAGCAACATGATGCACAAGAATTTCAAATTTATTTATTAGATGCTTTACATGAAGATACGAATAGGGTTTAAATTAAAAAATTTTTTTTTTTAAATTAAATTTTAATTTAATTTTTAAAAAAGGTTGACAAGCGTCGTCCATTCGAACAAAATTATGATGGTTCCAATTTGATGGCAAGTGCAGAAGATTTTATTAAACAATCAAGGCATTTTTCTTCTTCTCCTGTTAATGATATTTTCAATGTAAAATTAATTATTTTTTAATTATTTTTTTAATTTTAAAGTTGTTGACTGTTTCTGTTTTACAATGTAAATCATGTTCTACAAAAAGTGCATGTTTTGAAGGTTTAAATCAAATTAGGTTTATTTAAAAAAAAATTTTAAATTTTAATTTTATACAATTTTTTTATAGTGTTGAACTTCCTAATAATAATTTGGAATCATCTGGACGTATTTTTAGGTTAAAAGAATGTCTTAATACACATTTTTCTACCACGGTTTAATTTTATTTTTTTTTAATTAAAAAAATGTTTATTTAATTAAAAAAAAAATTTTTAGACACTCGATGCTCCTTGGGATTGTCCCCGTTGTAAAAGCAAACAAACAGCAACTCGAACAACAAAAATTTGGAGTTATCCAAAAATATTAATAATTCATTTAAAAAGATTTTCTTTTAATTGTGGACGTTTTGTAAAAAATGAAATTGATGTTCACTTTGATATTGACAGTTTTGATTTGGCACCATATACACACGCAAAATCGACTTCTTTTTTACAAAATAAAGTTGAATATAATTTATTTGCTGTTACGGTTTGTTTTTGTTTTTTTTTTTAATTAAAAAATAATTTAAATTAATTTTTTTTTAATTTAAAAGAATCATACGGGTACTTTAAATAGTGGACATTACACTTCAAATGTAAAAAATCTTGCAAATGAAAATGAATGGTTACATTTTGATGATGAGAATTGTACACGTATTAGGAATATTTCTTCTGTTGTGGTATATAATTTTTTATTTTTTGTAAAAATTGGAAAAATTAATTAAAAGAAAAATTCAATTTTTTCGTTTAGACAAAACACGCATTTCTTCTTTATTATGTACTCGGTAAAAGTGGACAAGAAGATGGAAAAAATGCTCTATTATAATTTTCCCAAACTTGAAAAATGAGGAGAAGATTTTTTTGAAAATTTTTAGGATGAAATTTATTATATTTTTTTTCCTGTAATATTAATGATGTATATGTAAATAAATATTTTAGTTATATTAATTACAAATTTAAAGTTTAATGATTATTTTCATGAAGAATATTTATTTAATTTTTAATTTATTTTTCAGCATATTTAGAATAATTAAAAAATGGCATTAATTTATCCAAAAGAATTGTGCCATCTAATTTTGGAAAATGACAAATGTACAGCTTCAATGATAGATTTTACACAACCAGTTTATCAAGATGAAGAATTTGATGATGATATTTGTAATAATAAAAAGAATAAAAAAAATAAATTTGATGATAAAGAAGAAGAAGAAGAAAATGAAAAAAATAGTAATATTATTGTCGTCAAAATGTCTTGTAAAAAATGTGGAGAATTTGAAATGGAATACATTGCTGCTGGTCAAGTATTAATTAATAAAAATGTGTTAAATGGAATTCATATATTAATGTATCATCCATTTTGTGCTTGGAAAATTTCACGAAGGTTTATTTTTATTTTTTTTTAATTAATTTATATAATTTTTAAATATAGTTTGTCAGACAAATATCCATATTTAGATTTGGATTCAAGGTTTTTTTATTTAAATTTAAAAAAATATATTTTTTTTTAATTTTGGGTTTAACAAACTAATCTGTTCAAAATGCTCAACAGAATTTTTATCGTTAGATGAACTTGTTGAACATGCAATTGTACATATTTAATAAAATAAATAGAATTTTATACTAAATAATTTTAAAAGAAATTTTTTATTTTTTAATAATAAAATTTATATATTTTATTAAATTTTTATTTACTATTTTAAGATTGTTCAATCTTCTCGATTATTTTAATAATTTTTTTTCATAGTATATAACAGAAGCATACATAGAAGCCACAATTTAAAAAAATTTTGGCTGATTTTAAAAGTTCTTACATTTTTGTAAAATACATTTTCGATTAGTGACAAAATGTCATATTTGGTTTTTTGATGTTTTGTTATTTTTCTATTTGTTTTAAATCGATTGATTTATGGCTACTGTATTAAGCTATTTTGTATAACTATTATTTTTTAAGGATTTGGTTAGCGCTTTATTCTTTATTTTCTTCACAAAAGTTTGTGCAACTGCAACATAATAATAATAAAATGTCGGATGAATATAAACCAGAGGAGAGTGAACTTGGCAATATACAGATTGGACAAAAGAGACAAAACAATGAAAATGGTGGACCAGCTTCTAAGAAAGCTAATGTCTCAGAATCTGGTTTTTTTTTATTAAATAAAGCGTTTGAATGTTTAATTTTTTAGATACAGTGCAAATAAAAGTTTTGATTCCTTCTCCAGCTGTTGGAGCTCTTATTGGTTAGATCTTGTATTTTCAATTTTTTAATATTTTGATTTAAGGTAAGGGCGGTGAGACGATGCGAAACTTGAAGAATGACACGGGATGTCGTGTGCAAATGTCAAAGAATCAAGAGTTTTATCATGGAACTACTGAGCGAATATGTTTGGTTAAAGGAAAGATTTCTTCAGCAATGATTGTGTAATTTACTTTCAATATTTTTAAATATTTAAATAATTTATTTTTTTCAAGTATGGGTGCCATTTTAGAGAAGATTCAAGAAAAGATTGAGGGGCATCATCCTTTAGACCCTTTTGACCTTAAAGGATTGGACAGAACAAATGAGGTTTTTTTAATTTTAATTTTTGATTTATTAATAAATAATATAACAGATGAAATTTATTGTTCCCAACACTTCTGCTGGAATGGTAATTGGAAAAAATGGAACCAGTATCAAAGAAATACGAGAGACAACAACTGCAAATATTCAAATATATCCAAAAGCTGGCACTGATGAAGCCAAAATGTCTTTGGAGCGTGTAATCACAATTGGACATGAAACGAATGAAGTGCTTATGAGTGCAATGCAAAAAGTTTTGGAAAAAGTTTGTGCTGATCCTATGCATTCTCAACCAATTACTTCAAATGAATCACAAACGGTACGAAACAATGTATCTCTTTTTAAATTAATAAATTTGCATTTTTTTAATGTTTGTTATTTCACAGATTAGCTCTGGATATGATTTTGCTAATAACCGTGTCGTTACAGGATCTTCTCAATTTGCTGGAATGCAACCAACTCAAGCTTGGCAAAATCAGTCTTCAATGGGTTTAAATTTTTATTTTTAATTATTTTTTAATAAAAACGAAATTTTAAGATCAAGCAATTGGAAAACAGTTCAATTCTAATTCAATTAAATTTAATCCTCTGCAAGGAACTGGAAATAACGAGGTTAAATAATATATTTTTTCAAAAATATATTTAAATGAGTTTTTTTTTTCAAGTTGTTAGCATTTTTGGATAACTTACAATCGACTTTGCGCTCTTCTGGTTTTAATGATCAAAGTGTTAGTGAAGTAATGCAGGCAATGCAAGTGCTCGCCAAATACAATATTATGGTTTTTAATTTTTATTGTGACTGTTTTTAATTAATTTATTTTTTTAGGGACTTGGTTTGGGTTTAGGTGTAGCCGCAATGGCCCAAATGCGAAATAGTGAGAATGCTAATTTACAGCAACAAAATGTTTTACTTGGCGGTGGTCAGAATGCTTCAATGCAACAGCAGCAACAACGTTTTGATGTTATTACACATTCTCAAAATGCTAATCTAATGACTGGAAATTCTATTCTTGATACTCATCAAAATTCATTAGATCAGGTTTTTTTATATTTACATTTAAAATTTAAAAATATTAAAAATTTAGAATATGGGAGGAGGTGCTGGAGGTGTTTTAATTGATGTTATGAGCCAGAAAAAGAGTGGAGGTAATTCTAATACTTTTGCGAATTCTATAATAAAGGAGCGTATTTTAGAGGATGGCCGTGTTGAACTTGAGGTTTAATTTTTTTATTTATGTCTTAAAAGCAAATTAAAATATTTTAAGGTTCCCGATAATATTGTTGGCGCTGTTTTGGGTCCTCGTGCAAAAACATTAATTGAAATACAGCAACTTTCTGGTGCTAAAATTGAAGTGTAAGTATTATTAACTAATTAGGTATATAGAGATCGGGCTTTCTTTTCACAATCTATCTGAAATCGTAATTTCTGAATTATTTTTAAAAGAATTCTAACTATTATCCTACCTATTCTCACACAAAAATCATTTTTTCAATCTTCTTTTTTAAAGTCATAAGCGAGGATCTGCTACTACAAGTCCAGGAGGACGTCTTGTAAGGTTGTTTTAAATATTTTTTCTCATTTTATTTTTCAAATCTACAACAATAAATTCATAATTTCATTTTTTTCTAATCATTTTTTTCAACAATCTCGAGAGCATTTTTTCATTTCTTATTCAGTTTAACTGGTGACAATAATAGTATTGTTAATGGCCGTATGATGATAGAAAAAGTTATAAATCAAGAACAACAACGCCGTTCTCTGTTAGGGACTCGTTGAGAGTGTGTGAGAGAGAGAGATGCTTCTTCTTTATTATTTTATTTTTTTCATATGAAAACTTTTATCAAAATCAAATATAATTAATTCATTTGCAATCATACACAAAAAATAAAAACGTATTCTTGGGGATTTTTTGATTGAAAAAAATTAGAGAGAGAATAGTGCTGGAGTAAAAAAATAAATAAAAAAATTGAAAATAAATTTATTTAAAAAAAGACAATATTTTCTTGTTTAAATTACACACTATTCTCGGCAAAATTACAAACAAAAATTTATATATTTTTTATTTTTTTGTCTCTTTATATTAACTACAAAAAATAATATTATTTTAATTGCTTGTTATTTTGGGGGGAAAAAATCATTATTTTAGTTTTTTATTTTTTTGCACTTTTCTATATTTGTAAATTGCAAGTTTTTTTATTTTTATTATTTAATCGTCTAATGATCAATTATTTTATTATTTAATAAAAAATATTTTTTTAAATCTCACTAATTATATTCAAAAATTGATAATTAAAAAGGGGATGAAATTTTAAAAAGAAGAGAAAAGGTGAGTGAAAAAAAATTTTTTTTTTAATTTAAAAAATTTCATCTCCTTATTTTTATATTTAAAAGAAAATATCTTTGATTTTCGATTATTTTTAAAATTTTCTCGATATATAATTTTTATATTATTTTTTTCGTACTTGTGTTCATTTTCTAATTTTTGATATTATTCAAATAATAAAACATGGCTTTTTTTCTTCTTCTTTGGATATGAATAATAGACCAGCAGAGCTTTTATTTTTAAAATTAAAAATATTTTTAGAGCAAACGTCTTCGATCATCGGTGGCATAAAATGTATCAAATATAAATAATTGGTATTTTTTTTATTTTTTGAAAGAATTTGGATTCAAACATTTTTTTTTAAGGTTGAAGAATGTTTGTTAAGCTAAAACAGTGCAAAGATGGAACGACGTTATTTTGACTGGATGATGGTATTATTATTAACTTTTATTAATTTTTTACTTAAAAATTTGTTTGTTTATATTTTTAAATTTCGCGTTGGGCAGTAAATTAGTATATATATTTTTGATTAAATTAGCTCTAAAATAAGAGGAATTCTTTATTTTTGGGTTTTTCTATTTTTTGACCTTGATCTAAATATTTCTATTTTTGAACTTTTTTCTCTGTCTTCTCGAACTTTAAATATAATCATTGGAGGCCATCTTAATATAGGAAAAGAGGGGAAAGATATATTCCGATAATAATAAAAATATTTAAAAGAAAGGAAGGAATTTTTAGCGGAAATTATTATTTAAAAAGGAGATGGATATTTGCTTGTTTTAATTTTATAATAATTAGTTTGTTTTTGTCTCTTTTTTCAAAATTATTTGTTTAAAAATATTTATAATAATTGAAAGCTAAAAATAATTATTTTAAAAAAATAAATAAAAATTTATGTTTGTTGTTTTTAAAAAAAAAAAGAAGAGATTTTGGGGGGGAAAAAGAAAAGGAAAACCGGGGGTGGTTTAATAAAAATGTAAAAAACAGATCGCTCGCGTTTTTGTGTGTGTTTATTAAAAACCAAAAATAAAGCTTTTTTTCTGTATATGCCATTTTCTCCTTTTTGGTCATCATTTTGTGGGTCAGCAACATGCATGCTTGCACTCGTTTTATATAAGAAAAGAGAGAAAAGGGGAATGAATTTTTCGCCGTTTTATACAAAAAAAAAGAAAGAAAGATTTGTGAGCAGAACAACGATCTCCTTCTTTATAATTTTCTTTAAGAGATTGAAGAGGCGGGCAAAAATTTTATATATCAAATTTTTTTTTTAGCTTCAAATCTCTTTTCTCCCCCTTCTTTTTCTTCTTGTTGTTGTTGTCATTTTCTTTCTTCTTTCTTTATTACTTTTTCAATTTTACAACAACAACACTGCCAATCCTTCTTTTAATATTAAATCCCAAAATTCGCACCATCATCATCATCTCTTAAATATGTTTTTAGAAAAATTTTTTTTTGATGTTACAACCGGTAGGGTTAAGAAAGAATTTTTTATGTTTTTTTTACGGAAAGAGCTTAATATCATTTATTTATATTAATTTTTGTTTGTGTGTGTCTACTTTTATATTCTCGTTTTTAAAAAATTCCAAATTATATTAGTATTTCAATTTCATTTTTTTAGTCAATATGATTCGATTTTACGAATTTAAAGCATTTTTATTCTTTTATTTATTATTTTTGGTACAAAGTTCTGAAATAGGAGGTATTTTTAATTCAAAAAAAATTTTACTTCATTTGATTTTATTAAAAAATATATATAATTTAAACTTTTTTAGATTCACCTCAATCTTTGGACACATGCAAACGTCAACCTTTTCGTGGTCGATGTCCACCAGGGCCAAATGGTGTTCAGATGCGTTCACAATTTGTATTACGTTATTACTTACGCAATGGAGAATGCATTTCTTATCCTTACGGTTTTTTTTTTAATCTTAAAAATTTGTATAAAAATATATTATTTAGGTCATTGCGTAAGCGATGAGAATGAACCTCGACTTTTTCGTTATAAAGAGGAATGCGAGGATGCATGTAAAGGGAGTAGCGGGAATGGAAAAGAGGTTAAGATTAATTAAAAATGAATTTTATTTTTGGAATTGAGAGATAAATCATTTTTAAAAGATAAAAATGATTTTAAAATTTAGGTTACCTACGCAACTGCAAGTCCTTCTGTCAATGCTGATGTTACAAGTAGTAGTAATACAAAAAAAGAAGTAATTTTGACTGATTTAAAAATTGGAGCAAATTCTTCTCCAAAAATAACAACAACAGAAGCACCACCACAACCAAAAACTGGTATATTTTTAAATTATTTAAAATTTAAAAAATTCTTTTTTTTTTAAAAGATTGCCAACGGAAACGCGAAAATGCTGAAAAGCAACAAAATAAGGAAGGAACATTTTTACCAATTTGTACAAAAGAAGGTCAATTCTCTCCATTACAATGTAAACCAAATGGAAATGAATGTTTTTGTGTTGATAAAAATGGAATTGAATTGAAGCATTCTCGTACATCAACAAAAGATTCTAAACCAGATTGTGAAAGTATAATAAAATTTATTTATTTTTTAGTTTTTAAATTATTATTATTTTTTTTAATTTTAAAGAAATTGCTTTTGTTTCTTCACAGCCTGTATTAGTTCAAGATTGTAAAAATTCTCCTGATTCAGGCCCTTGTACTTCAAACATTATTTATTGGAATTTTAATGAAGCTAATGGTCATTGTAGCATTTTTAATTATTCTGGATGTGGTGGAAATGGTAATAAATTTGGAAGTCGTCTTGAATGGTTTTTTTTTTTTAATTTTGAATAAATTAAATATTTTTTTTTAAAGTGAGCAACGTTGTTTGAGTACAAAAAAATGTCCGGGAGGTCAATTGCCGTTGAAAGATGCACAAGGACTTTTGGTTGATTGTTCAAATGCAAATTGGTAAATTTTAAAAATATTTTTTTATTACAAGAATTTTTTTAATATAAGAAATGGCTAGTTTTTGGATATATGTAGGTGGAATTTCGCTTTTTTACAATTTTTTGCGAGGGTATAAGACCTATTAAAAAGAAAGGAAAATAGTCGCTCCCTAGCTAAGTCGGTAAAGCTTCCGATTATGCGTGCGCGAAGGCACTGCGAAGTCAACAGGTTCGATGCCTGCCGTTGGCTAAGATTTAACTTTACTCTTTCTTTTATAAATTTAAATATAAAATTTTTTAGTCCTCCAAGTTTTTCTTGTCATTCATCAATTTGTTGTCAATTAATAGTAGAGAAGGAGCCAAGTCGTGAACAATCACCAATTTTAGAGGAAACTTCTACAACAACAACAACAAAAATATTAGATGTTTCTTCTCCTCTTCCTTTACCAAAAAATGAAAAATTAGAAATAAGTAGCAGCAATGTTTGTTCTTTACCAAAAGATCGAGGATCTTGTGATCGTAAGAGTTTTTTTTTTAATTTTGAATAAATTTTTTTATATTTATTTTAGAATATCAAATGCGTTTTTATTTTAACAAAGAAATTGGTGAATGTAAATATTTCTTTTATGGAGGATGTGAAGGAAATGATGTTTGTTTTTTTTTCTATAATTAAAAATATTTTAAATGGTTTTTTCAGAATAATTTTGCGCGCGTTGAAGATTGCGAAAAGACATGTATAAAGCCATCAGAATTAAAAGAGAAAGTGGAGGAGGATCAACAAAAAATTGCAAATATTCAAACATCGTTTTTTTCTCTTCCTATACAAACAACAACAACGAGTGTGAAGACAAGGTTTGAATTTTATAGTTAACTAAATAAGAATTAAAAACGAGACAAAATATCTCAGGAATGTAATGATCAGTCATCAATTTTTAAGAGTTTAAATTAAATTTATAAAATAAATTTGTAAGAAATGTAAAATAAATTTTTTCATTTCACTTTGATGAATTATTATTTTTTTAAAATGTGTGTACTTTAGTTTTTATATACAGAGAAATATTGTGTTCACAGTTATTTTTCTTTATTACTAATTTATAATCGTGTCCAGACATTTGGTCTACAGATATTGCACGACATTTCGTCCCAACGGCAAAAAATCGTGGGCTCCGGTAGACGAAATGTAGTTTTTTTTTGCCGTAGAGGCAAAATGTTGTGCAATTTTGTTTGACGAAATGTATAGGTCCCTTTTTTATTTATGGATTATTGTAAACTTTGACCTTTTGTAGGAAGAAAAGAAAGGAAAATGATGTTCACACTCAATATTTTATGTGGTCACCCTTTTTTATCTTTTCACTATTTTCCCTTTTCCTTCTTCCTTTTATTAATCTACTTGACAAAAGAAAAGAAAATAGGGAGAAATTAAAAAAAGGAACCTCAAACACATGAATATTAACCATATTTTTTTTTTTTTTTGACAATTTTCCCATTTTACTAAAATTTTCAGAACTAGTACACCTCCTCCAACACAATTTAATGAACCTGATACACCAAAATTATCATTTACTACTACTTTTCAACCACCTGAAAAGCCTGATTCATTTTTCCTTTTGCCTGGAAGAAAAGAGCAACACCAACAACAACAACAACAACCTTTTCATCCTTTACTTGGTTTAAATAGATGTCAACATCCAAAAGGTTTTTTCTTTTAAAATTTATTTTTAAATTTATTATAAATATATTTTAAAGATATTGGTGAATGTGCAGCCCAATTTGTACGTTGGTCATGGAATTCTGAATTGAACAATTGTGAATCATTTACCTATAGCGGTTGTGGAGGAAATGGAAACAATTTTGCTAGCCGTTAGTTTTTCAAAAAATTAATTAATTTTTTTAATTTAATTTAAAAAAATAAATTAATTAAAGGTGAAGAATGTATAAATATTTGCCGTGAAGAAGTTGAAACAACTACAATAATTGATGATTCGGAAAAAAGTGTTTGTGAAATTGATATTGATCCAGGGAATTGTGGTGGAATTTTTATGCGTTATGGATTTGATAAAAGAGGTGTACAATGTAGACAATTTCAATATGGTTAGTTTAATTAGAATAGTAGAGTTTTTTTTAAAATTATTTTTTAATTATATAGGTGGATGTGGAGGAAATGGTAATAATTTTGCTTCTTTAATTGATTGTCGTCGTAGATGCCTTGATGAACCTGAAGGTTTTTTTTTATTTTAAATATTTTCTAATTTTATATGTATTTTCAGAACCTCTTGGTCCAAACATTTGTGAACATCGAATTGACACGGTTTTGATTTTATAAAAAATATTTTGTTTAAATAATTTTGTAAAAAAATATTAAAGGGTGGTTGCTCTGGTAATTTTCATCGTTTTGGTTATGATCCAATTACCAATCGTTGTATTAAATTTGTTTATGGAGGTTGTGGTGGAAATGGTTTGCTTATTATTTTTATTTTAAATTTTTTTAAAAAAAAAGGTAACAATTTTGCTGCAATTGATGATTGCCGTGCTGCTTGTGTTCGTCATATTTGTCCACCTGAACCTGAATGTGACACAGCTGGACGTTGTCAACTTGTTAAAGATGCGAAAGGATGTTCACTTTGTAGTTGCCCTCCTCCAAGGCATCCTCCTTTATTAATTCCTTCTTCTCCTCCATTGGCTCCAGGAGGTGTTGTTGAATCATCACGTACTTCTAACTGTCCACAGCTTGATGTTAAATTGTGTCAAGAACCATGCATTATGTTTGTTTTTAATTAAATTTAAATTTAACATTTTTTAAAGTTTTTTAAATCGTCGTGGATGTCGTGAATGTGTCTGTCCAATCATTTCACAACCTGATGCATTTCATGAATCTTCAACAGTTCAAGAACCTCAACCTCCATCTCCTCCAGCTGTTCAATCAATTTCAATTCATCAACAACAAAGACAACCTTCTTTTGATTTGTTCTCTTCTGGACCTCTTCTTCTACCACCTTCAACTTTTTCTTCTTCTTTTTCTTCTTCTTTTTCTTCTTCTTTTTCATCATCAACATCATCCCCTCCTGGTCCACCATCAATACATCCACCACCTAAATTAGGTTTTTTTTTAAATAATTTAAAAAAAAATGTTTGTTGTAGGTGGTGTTTTATCCAATAAAGCTTTTGAACCTTTACCTCCTCCAACAACTGAATCACCAACAACAACATCTTCAACTCGTTCAACAACAAAAAAATTAGAAACTTTTGCTTCTCCTCAAAATTCTTTTGTTGTTACTCCAGAACCAATAGCTTTTGGTCATAATGAAATTTGTACTCAACCATTGGTTTATTTTTAATTTTTTTTTTTAAATTAAATTATTTATTATTAAATAGGATATTGGAGCATCTGCTTGTAATCGTTTTGTTCAACGCTGGTATTTTAGTTCAGAAAGTGGTCAATGTGAATCTTTTAGTTACACGTTTGTTTTTAATTTATTTTTTTTTAATTTTTATTTATTTTTCTAGTGGTTGTGCTGGGAATAGAAACCACTTCTTTTCAAAAAAGGAATGTCAAATATATTGCGCACGATTTTCAAGTTTGTTTATTTTTGTTTTTTGACTTTTGCACTCACAAATTACCACAATTTTAATTAATTTATTTTTTTTTGTTTAATTTTTTAATTAATAAAAAAAAAAAAACACGTCCACACACTTTCCACACATTTTAAAAAAATATTTAGGAACACGAACATCAACTTCTTCTAGTGATGATTTTCTTATAACCTCTGAGGAGACAAGTATTAGCATTTCCCCAGTTTTGACTAGTACAAATATATTATCTGATGAAATTTCTACTATTAAATCAAAAATAATAGAAGAAGAAGAAGAACAATCTGAAATTTTAAATAAATTACCAACAATAATTGATGATGATGATGAAAAACAAAATAATGAAAATAATAATGAAAAAAGGATAAAAAATAGAGAAAAAGAAAATAATAATGGTCATTTTGAAGAAGAAAAAATTGATAAATTTATTACAACAACTTTGATTCCTTTGCTTGTTCAAAAAACGACGATTGATTCACGTGTTCGTTTAATGAGTAAAATTATTCCAGAATTACCATCATCAAAAATACAACAAAATGATAAAGAATTATTATTAATACAACCATCAAATTTAATAAATGAAGAAAATAAAATTTTAAAAAAAACTTTTGAAAATGGTAAAATTGATCAAACCACAATAATTCCAATTATAAGATTTGAAACTGCTGAAAATAATAAAAATGGTAAGAGAAAAAGAAAGAAAAATGAGTTTTTTGTGATTTTCTAGAAAATTTATTTAATATTTTATTTAAAAAAGAGCACACACTTTATTCTCACACTTTTAATTTTTTTTTAAAGTTGCACACACTGACACACCTCCTCCTCCAAATTTACAAATTGTTGCACTTAATAATAGCACTCTTTCACAGTTTTTATTAAAAAAGCAAAATTTAAATAATGAAAAAGTTGATAATAATAATTTTAAAAATAAAGAAATAAAAAATAATAAGCTAAAAAATGTCCAAATTCCACAACAACAGGAAGAAGAAGAAAAAGAAGAACAAGAAAAAATTGAAGAAAAAGAAAAAATTGAAATGTCGTCCTCAACAAGTCAAATTCCTCAAATTGTTGAATCAACTTATTCAATTATTATGGAAGAAAATAAAAAAGAAGAAGAACAAAAAATAATAAAAGAAGAAAATGAACAAGAACAAATTAAAAAATTAAAAATAGATAAAAAAGAAAAGGGAAAAAATAATAATCATCTTCAAATAAAATTTGATAATAATTTTGAAGAAGAAGAAAAAAACTCTGAAAAAATAATAAAGGAAAATTTACCTCAAAGTTTGGAAACATTTTCTTCTTTTTCTCCAACAACATTGTCAACAACAAGTAAACTTTTACCTAAATTACAAACAATAAAAATACCAATAATTGAAGAAAATAGTGAAATTAATAATAATAATAATAATAATGAAGAAAAAGAAGAAAAAGAAATTTTACCTAAAAATAATATTTTGGTATTAAATGGAAAAGAAGGATTAGAAGAAGAAAAAGAAACTACTGACAATGGTGATGATTTAATTTGGCTTTCAAAAGGAGGAGGAGAGGATAGACAAGAAAAGGGAAGAAAAAAATTAATAAAAAATATTAATAAAATTAAAAAAGATGACGATAATGAAAAAAATGAAGAAGTTAAAGAAGAAGAAGAAGTACAACTTTTAGAAGGTTCATCACCTTTACCATTAGAGGAAAGTGACAAAAAAGAAGAAGAAATTGTTTTTGAAAAAAACAATAATCTTCAACCTCTTCCTCAGCAAGAAGAAATAAAAAAAGAAGAAGAAAAAGAAAAATCTGAAGATAATATTTCTAATCTTTTTATTAATCGTGGACAACAAATTCCAGTCGAAGAAGAAAAAGAACAAAAACATGAGGAACAACAAGAAGGAATTGTTGAAGAGGTTTTTATTATTTGACTCTTGACTCCTTTTATTTTATTTTTTTTAATGTAAAAAGGTTACACGTATTGCTTTAAGCAGTGTTGTTGATGAACAAGAATTACCACAAGCAATAATTTCACAAGAGAAAGACAAAAAAGAAGGGGAAGAAGAACAACTTGGGGAAATACAAGAATCATTATTGGACAACAAATCAAATGCTAGCACTGGTTTGAAAAAAAAAAATAAAATAAAATTTGGAGATTTAATTATTTTTTTTGCACCTTTTTTTTTCAAAATTATGCTTACACAATAATTCACGTTTTTTTTAGCACAGCAACAAATTATTTTAAAAAAATTTAATAAATTAATTTTGAATATTTTTTTAAAATTAAAGCAGATGTTCAATCAGAACTTGTTCCTCTTGATAATGCTAATAATAATGAATTTGCTCCTCTTCAATCAAGTTCAATTCCTACAATTTCTTTCGAAAATCAAGAACCAAAAAGTGGCAATAATAATATTCCACCACCACTTCGACTTGCTCCTCATTCTTCAATTAATTCTCGTCCAAAACAACAACAACTTCCGCCTGTTCAACAAATGATAATTCCTAATTTGCAAAATAATAATAAAAATGAAATATGTTCTTTACCTCCAATTGCTGGACCTTGTACTTCATTTGTTTTAAGATGGTTTTGTTCTTTTATTTATTTATTTTTTAATTTTCTGTTTTTTAATTAAAAAAAGGTTCTTCAATCCAGAGAATGGCATTTGTGAGCAATTCTCTTATGGTTCTTGTCGTGGAAATTTGAACAATTTTCCTAATCGTGGACAGTGTGAGACTGTTTGTTTGGATAATTTACAGGTTTTTTATTAAACTTTAAAAAAAAAGAATTTAAAATCTTTTAAAAAATAGAAGGTGCGACATAACAATCGTTGTACTTTGGAACGTGATGAGGGAACAGGGACTGGTTATAATGTTCATTGGTATTTTAATGTTCGCAATTTAAGGTTACTTTTTTTAAAAAGTTTTTTTGTTTACTTATAAATTTTAGATGTGAGCAATTTATATGGCAAGGAAATGATGGAAATGCCAATCGTTTTGATACTGAAACAGAATGTAAATCAATTTGTGAACAAGAAACACGATCAAAACTTAAAGAAGAAACATCAGATGATGATTTGACTTTACCATTAAATATTCCACCACCAGCAGGAAGAATGAGAGGAGAAGAAAAGCAACAAAAACAACAGAAAGAAGAAGAAGAAGAAAAGAAACAAGGACAACAACAACATAGTGAAAGAGAAGATAATAATTCTAATAATCAAATAGATGATAATCAGTTATTACTTAGAGGATCAAAAATTGTTAAAACTCAAAATGAAATTGGAGATGTAGGAATGCCAGCACCGTTTCATCCAATGTATATATTTATTTTAATTTTTGTAGTTTATTGTCTTGAGATATTTTTTCTCATAAAATTTATGAATTGAAGAAAATATAAGGGTGAATAAAAACAAATCTCTAAAAAGTTTGTTGGTGGCGCAGTCGGTTGTGCTCTGGTTTTTAAGCCTCTCCCATGATGGTTCAATCCCTTTCACAATCCACGAATTTTTCCGAGACATGAGCATTAGACAATTTATTTAATTTTTTAGTGAAGAAGTTGCAAAATCAACTGATAATGAACCTACAATAGATTCTTTGAATTTAATGGCTGAAGCTACTACACCAGAATCATCAAATTTTGAACAAGTTTCCCAAGCATCATTTTCTTCTCCTGCGCCTGGTTATTCTGCAATTTCTTTACCAAAAGAACCACCAAAAATACCAGAAAATTTGCCTCCAATAATAGGCCCTTCTATGCCTCAAGAAATTGATTATGTCAAAGGAGAAAGAGGTTTTTTTTAAGAAAAATTGAGGTTTTTTAAATTAATTTTTTTCTTCTTTCAAGTTGGCAATAACCAAAATCCACTTCCACTTGTTGTTAGCGGTCTACCACAACATATACCAGAACAAAATAAAGCAAATAAAAATATGATGCTTCAAACACAATTTAATGATGAAAAAAGTGAAAGGGATCCATTATTCTCTCTTTCAAAACCTTTAGGAACTATTGCTAATGGAGTTCCTATTTGTCCAAATGGACTAAATACAATGCTTTACAGTGATGGTATGATAATATTAAGAAAAGGGGGAATTAATTAATAGGATAAAAAATTTAAAACAAAAAACAAATTAATAATTTTTTAAAAAGGTCGACCAGTTCTTTGCCTTCCTGGAATGGGACAATGTCCAGAAAAGTCTGTTTGCTATTTTAATGGTATTGACTACTTTTGTTGTCCTAACGAAGATGGTAAAAAGAAAAGAAAAAGATTAATTTATTTAACATTAATTTTTCAAGATCCATATGATCAACATATTTTTGGTGGATATGATGGCGAGGAATTGAAGGTTTTTTTGAGAATTAAAAAAAAAATTTTAAAATTAATTAATTTAAGCATGGTTACAAAGTTGGTAGTGGTAATAATCAACAATCATCACTTCGTATTCGTCGACAAAATACTCAAGAAGAACAAATAACTTCTTCTTTATTAGCAGCAGAGTCTCTTAGATTTGATGGTTTATTTGTTTTTTTTTTTAATAAAAATTTTTTAGATAAATCACCTGTAGGACCTATTCAACGTCAATCTTCTCGATTTCATGGAAATATAAAAGGATCAAACCCAATTTGTTATCAACCTTTAAATAAGGGAACTTGTGGCGAAGCTTTACCACGTTATTTTTATGATTCAGACTCTGATCGTTGCAGACCTTTTTATTTTACTGGATGTGATGGAAATGAAAACAAATTTGGAACAATAATTGAATGTGAAAGGAATTGTAAACTACGAGGTTTTTTTTTTTGCTTTTTTTATTATTTTTTTGGGTCTCTTATATAAGAAATTTTTGATGATTATTCTTCCTTTTTTTAGGAGTAGAATCTTCTTCAGTAAATAATTTTTCTCCTCAAAAAAGACCAGGTGTTTGTCCTGGTGGAAATCTTCCTTTAGGTGGAAGAAATCCTGTACTTTGTGGTGAACATTTTGATTCTATTGGCTGTCCAACAGGTTTTCTATGTGTTCCTGGTCCACCAAGTGTTTGTTGTCCTACAAAATATGAAAAAAATGAAATTCGCCGAAAACCTCAGCAAAACATAAATAATGAACAAATGCTAGAGGTTTGTTTGTTTGTTTTTTTTAATTAAAATAAAATTTTAAATTATTATTTTTAAGGTAAAACCAGCAACAACTCAAGAAGAAAATAATTTGTTATTGCCTTCAAAAAATCAAAATAATATAGCTGAATTAAATGTCCATTTAATGCTTTGTTCTGATGGTTCTGATCCTTTGCGTAATGAAACAAGTAGTGAAATTATTACTTGTGGTGCTGGACTTGATATAGATGGAAAAGCTCATTGCGATTTTGGATTTTATTGTTCTATTGATCCGGATAGTAATAGTAAAAAAAAATTTTTTTTTTTATTTTTAACAATTTCCCCCTCATTTTTTTAAGCTCGTTTTTGCTGTCCTTTACAAGCACAGGGTGTCAATCTAGACTCAGGCTCAAGTCCTTCAACTGAAGCATTTGCTCCACATTTTGGAAGAAGACCAGCAAATCCAGGCGAAGTATTATCAAAAGGATCTCTTCCTTCTGATCGTCATCATCATAATAATAGGATTTCACTTTCTTCTTCAACAACAACGACGCGAAGAAATTCATCATCATCTTCTTTAAGACGTGATAATGTTGTTGAATTTGGACAGTTAAGAATTGAAAGAGAAAAGCTTGGAGTAAATGAAAAAGAAAAGGATACTACAAGGTTATTTAATTGTAAGTTTTAAAAAAATAAATTTAATATTTTTTTTATATTATTTTAAAATTTTAAGTAAAAAAAAAGTCTCATTCTGATTGGAGACCACAAAGTGAAGATGATCCTTTTGAAAGTGCTGCAGTTTGTTTACTTAGATCAGATGAAGGTTTTCAAAATTTTAAATATTAATAATTTTGAAAAAAAAATGATAATTAGTTTATACAAATAATTATTTTTAAGGTCGACTTTGTGCTAAAGGAGAGAGGAACCCTCGTTCAAATCTTTTATATTTTTATAACAGTAAAGAAGGCAGGTGTAAGGTAAAATTATTATTTAATTTATTAAATTTCTTTTTTATTTTTTTTTTTAAGGTATTTTTTGTAAAGGGTTGTGGTGGAAATGGGAATAGATTTGAAAGTAAAGAAGAATGTGAACGGCGGTGTTCAAAAAGATGAAAAAAATTTTTAAATATTTTTTTTAATAAAAAAATATTAGAAGAGAAGAAGACGCGCTTTATCCTCAATTATAATTATTTCATCATTTTGGCCAATTAAAAAAAGGCCTTCTCTTTAAAATTGAACAAATATAATATAATTCTTTTTTGATTATTTAGTTAAAATTAATTTCATTCAATAAAGGTGAAAAGAGGAAGAAGAAGAAGCTTTTTTGGTAAAAAAAAAGGTTTGTTTGGTTTATTTTATTAATTGTTGTAGAGATGGGGGAAATTTGATGGATTTTTTTTTAACCCTATTAATGTGAAAAAAAAAATATATATAATTGAAAAAAAAAGCAAAGAAATTAAGGCAGTTATTATTTTGAGAAATTGGGTTAAAAAATGAATTAATTTTTGTGTCCTATTTGAAAGCTTCTAGTGTAAAATATTATTAAGAAATTTAAAAATATCAAGAAAGGAGAGATTATATATAGAGAAAATTGATTCTTTTAAGAAGAGTTTAGAGTTTAATTAGAAATTAAAAATCTAAATTTCGATTTAAAAAAAATAAAAAAAAAGGTCAAAAAGAATCATTTTAATAATAAAATTTACAAAGAGAGAGAGGGAAAGGGGAGATTAAATTTATTTTATTTTTTTAAAGAGTTTTTGTGAGCAAAGGTCAATTGCGTTCATTTATTTTTTTAAAACTAATCCAAACCCAATTATTTTTTTTAATGGCAATTTAGAAAAATAATTCCCTAATCTTCAGAAAAGCGCTAATTAATTATATATATATATTTACTTTGTTTTATTTTTCATCTTGTTTTCTTTCATCATGTTTTTAATTATATGGGTAAAAGCCAGCATATACTGAAGTCCTAGGTGCAGAACCCGAACGAAGTGCAGAATAGTTGGAGGAACGCAACAAATCCATCTACAATAACAAATAATTAAAATTTATTTAGAAAAAAAACCTGTTTACAAGCCTGTTCCAATTGATAACTTACAGTTGTATATTTATGACGAAGCTAAAAAAAAGGAGAAAAATTTTGAAAATTTTTCTTCTACAAAAAGAAAAGTTTACTCTGTCTCTTTCATAACGTTCTCTGGACAAACTACGTTGAAGAGTATCCACATAACTCTTAAATTTTGTAAAATAAATAAAAAAAAATATTTTCGAAAAAAAAGAAAACCTGATAGTTACTGAGAGGTGCAAATCCAACTTGTCCCCTATTTGATGAGCGATATATTTCATAATTGCTGGGAACATTCCAGTCGTAGGGTCGATGAAGACTGCGCAATATTGAATTTTAAATTAATTTTAACTTAATAAAAAAACCTGTCAACATAACTATCAACACGTGAAGATCGTCCAGTACCAAGATAATAATCAATGCCACCACGAGAACTAAAAAAAAAATTGGGAAAATATGGTCCAAAAAATAAAAGTGTGAGGAATGCTTACGTAGATCTACTCAAGGCCAAATTGCTTTGGTAAAGGGGTGAGCGTTGAAGCGATTGACTACGTGCCATATCGTATTGTTTGGCACCTGCATAATCCATGAAAGAGGTATAAGAGCTACCGGCAGTTGGCGCACGACTAATTAATGAAGAAGCTGGAGTCGAATAATCACGTGAACGAAGTGGTGCAGGCAGTTGAGAGGCGAATCTAAAATTTTAAAATTTTTAGATAATTTAAAAAATTAAGTTGAGAGGGCAAAGGACCGGTAGAGAAACAATGGATTTGTTGACTCAACGACGGACCGGAAATAATTTCGAGCTTGACTCTGCGATCGCATAGCATGGCGTCGTTCTCGTGTACGAGAACGTGAACGTTCTAGCGACCGTGAAGTTGAATAAAGGGAAGAAGCGAATGGACCACTTGCCGCCAAATCATCAAAAAAGGCAGTATAAGCTGTTGGAGCTGCTGGCGGTTCTCCGACTGTATACTGGAAAAAAAAAAGATTTTTCAAGGTTTTCTTTTTTGATTTTAAATCTATTAAATTTATTTTTTTTCAAAAACCTCGTTGCGATATTTGCTAGAGCGATCAACCCACGGCGATATTGGTTTGTATGAATCGCGATCCTGAAAGTAAAAAAGATGATGAGACAATTTATTGATGAAAAATATATACTACCGCAGCAGTCCATGAAGAAAAAGATTCGCCAGCTGGCATTCTTGCTGGCTTTGTTTCGGCTTTCAAGTCCTGAAAAGGTTTATTATATAATTTATCAACTCTTTAACCTGATCATAAGGCAAATAATCACGACTAGAAGGTTCTCGACGGAAGGAAACCTTAAAACAGGTTATTTTTAATTTAATGTACAAATTAAAAAAGATTTACAGGAGAAGGTGACCGTTCAGGTCGTGGAGGTGGTGGTGCTGGAGAACCTTCCAAGTCATCACGCGATGGTTTTTTTTCCTGTTCCTCTGATTGGTCTTCAGGCTCTTCTGCTTTGGACTCTATTTGTTCTTCTGGCTCTTCAGCTTTTGATTCAGGTTGCTCTCCAGCTTCAGACTCAAGTGCTGCTGGTGGTTCCTCTTCCTGTTGTGATTCTTCTGCTTTTGACTTTAAAAAAATGGTTGGGAATTTTAATTTAAACTTTTTTTATTTTTCCAAACTTCTTCCTTAACACTTTCCTTCTCAACATCCTCAGCAATTGTATCTTCCTTTTGCTCAGAAATTGATTCTTCTTTAGGCTCTTCTTTAGGTACTCCATCTTCTCCACGATCCCAACTTGTCATTCGCTTAAAACGATCTTCCTCTTCCTCTCTTTCTTTTTGTCTCTCATCAAATGAAGCTTGACGTTGTCTTTCTTCTTCCTCAGCTGCTAATTTGCCGGCTTCGGAGTCTGCAATTTCGTCCTCAGCTTCCTTTGGTTGTTCTTTAGTCTCTTCAGGTTTAGGTTCTTCTACTTGGCTTGTAGGCGTTCTTTAAAAAAATTTAAAGATTAAATAAAATTTTTTTATTTAATTTTTACTTTGGTGTTCGAGGACTTCTCGGAGATCGTGAACTTCTTGATTTTGGTGATTTAACAGAAAGCACTTCATCTTCAAATGTTGTTGTTTTTTTGCCTGCTGCTTTCTTCGAATCAAAGTCGAATGCTCGACCACCGCTGCGTGTAGATTTTGGAGTAGCGGTCGCACCACTTTTTGGTGTTGCAGGAATTGGAGAAGCTGAAAAAATTTTGGATTTTATTTTTAATTCAAGAAAAAATATTTCAAAACTCTTACCAATAGTACTTTGTTTAGAAGCACTTTCACGACGTGGAAATTCAATAATTCCATCTATTAGTTTACCACCCCCTTCTATAGCCTCGCCACCACCACCACCATTTTCAGTTACTTCAACTGGTATTTCGACTGGTTCTTCTTCTTGTACAAGTTTTTGTTGTTCACTCTCAGATTTTTCTTCACCTTCTGATTGTTGTTGTTGTTGTGGTTCATCTAATTCATTTGGTGTTCTTGGTCTTTTTGGTACTGGGGGAGCCTAAAAATTTTAACTTGTTTATAAGATTATTTTTTACCTGTAATTCAAAAGACTCTTTTTCAGCTATACTTTCTTCCTCCTCTTTTGGTGCCTCTTCCTGAGGTGTCTCTTCAATTTTTTGTTCTTCAGGTTCTTCTGCTTGTTCTTCTTTTTCTTCCTCTTTAGGAGGTTTTTCTTCTTCATCTCCATCCATTATATTTACTGGAATTTCTGCAACATCTTTTTCAGTATTTTCCTCTTCTACTACTACTTTTTCCTCACCATTTTCTTTAGGTTGTTGTTGTTCATCATCTCCCGTTTCTTTTGGTTCATTAGCAATTTCTTCAATTCCATCCATTGAAGTAGTCATTGGATCTTCATTTGTGATATCTGGTACCTTAAAAAAAGATAAATTTTCTTTTAAATTTAGGTTTTTAAATTTTTTTTAATAATCTAAATGACCTGATCTTCAGTTTTTTCATCAGCATTTTCCTTGTTTTCTGCATCTTCTTCAGCTAGAAAAGTTTATATAAATAAAATAAAAAATTTCTTTTTTATTTTTTACCTTGCTGACTTTCCAATTTTAAATTCTTTTTAAGCAAAGTTGCTTCATTTTCTTCTTCGTCTCCTCCACCTTCTTCTGCTTGCGCACCCGAAACATTATTATTTTCATCTTCTTCAATCGCTATTCCGTTAGTTAATTCCGACATTTTTTTTTTATTATTTTAAAAAATTAGTGGATTGAAAAAAAAAATTAAAAAGTAGAATAGATTTTTTGGTGTAAAAAAAAAATTAAATGAACACACAAAATGATTAGGTCAAATTATGCCAGATGGCTCTCTCTTTCTCTTAAAAGTATGTGATGCTGTCAATATATCGCTCCTTTTAATTGTTAAAAAAAGAAAAAAATCACGACAAAGCTTGTGAAAAAATTTTTCTTTTTTCTAATGGTTTGAAAGGAGAGAGCACCTGGATTTTTTTAAAACTTTTTTTTTTTTTAAAACAAGTCAATCGACAAATATTTAAAAAAATATTTGAGAGATTTTAATGCTTTTCTCTCTCGCCATTTTTCATTTTTATCTCTCTCTATTTTATAATAAGAAAAATAACTCTTTTCTCTCTCAAGAGTAAAAAAAACTTATCCCAACATGATACGATTAAAATAAACTTTTCTGTTGTTTTATTTTTAAGCTTTTGCTGCAATTTACGCCCACTCTTTTCTTCTTCTTTCCTCAATCTCATCGTGCACCAGGTGATCCAAAAAAAAAAAACTTTAGCTACTAAATCAATAAATTTATTTAAAACGAGAGGAATGATTTTGGGGAAAAAATGTGCTTAAGAAGAGAACAGAAACAAAAAAAATTTTAAACAAGAGTGCCAGTTGTATTTAAAAAAATATTATTTGAACGTTCGCCATCAGAATTATAAAGAAGAAGACGAAAAAAATTCTCATCAAACTAATGAAAAAATAACAGCTGACCTTTCTCTTCTGTTTTTGCCATAAAATTTGATCAATTGATTCATGGATTTTTTAACGGTTGGTACCAAAAAAAAAGTTAAAAAAGTTCTCTGTTCAAAATTGCGGTCAAAGTCCTACGACTAATTTTAAAAAAGTTTTTTTTTTATTTTAAAAATGGGGAATGTGAAAAGTTCAAAGGATATAATTAATGAATACTAGGAATTAAAAAAAAAATATATATATATTAAAAAAAAATTAGAAATCTTTTTTTTATCAAAGAGAATTTTTCTAAATAAAGATTTTGACAAATTAAAAGTACAAAAAAATTAAAAGGGTGACAAAAAGATATTTTAATATAAATCAGGTCAACTAATTCGTGTCCAGACATTTCGTCGACAGAAGTTGTATGACATTTCGTCCCAACGGCAAAAAATCGTGGGCTCGTGTAAACGAAATGATGATGTAGATTTTTTTTGCCGTAGAGGCGATATGTCCGTGTAATTTTGTTCGACGAAATGTACATGTGAATTTTTTTTTGAGTTAACTGATTTTCGATCTTGTATCAAAAATAAATAAAATACAGAGTTAAAGGATGTCAATAAAGTTTATAATAGAATATTTTAGATAATTTTCGATTCATAAAAGTATTGCAAAAACACACAAAAGTTATTAAAGAAAAAATTTTAGAGATGAAGAGAAAAAAGTGAATAAATATATACACTAAAATAAACAATATTTTTTGAACTTACTATAAAATTTAATTTTTTTTTTACCTCGGAAATATAGAAAAGTCTGCGCAAAAATGACAACAACAAAAACATAGACAAAAAGGAGGATACAAAACAAAATATATTTATAAAATAATACATTTGATCATCATTTTGCTTTTCTTTCAAGAATTTCTAGTCTTCCCAAGTTGTTAATTAAATTTGTACTATTTGTAGCGGTTGGAAGCCCTAAATAAGGTGATCTACTATCTTCTGCGCTGCTACCATCTCCTACAAAGAATGCCGAAAAAGCAAAAAGAAGGAAAACAATACCACCAATTAGAGTTACTACAAAAAGAAAAGAATAAAAAATAATTTTAAAAAAATTAAAAAAAACCTGTTCTAACAGATATCCGTTGTGCTAATAATCGTCCACCAAGTACAGCAATCCCCGTACAAATTATATGACCAAGAATTCCACCAAGGATTACACCTTTAAAATGATTAGAAGATAATTTTAAGAGGAAAAAGGAAGAATATTAAAAAAAACAAACCTACAACATCCTCTCGCGCCCCTAAAATGATTGTTGTTAACTGAGAACGATCACCCTACAAAATAATAAAAAGTTGAAAAAAAAACTTTTGAAGAAAAATATATAATTAATTAAACTAACCCATTCGGCAAGAAAGGTTAGTATAAAAGCTTTTACAAAAAGAGTAGAAATAAATGAAATAATACGCCACATTGAAGAACTAAATAAAAAAGAGTCAATTTTGAGGATTATTTTGGCACAATTTTTTACCTTTGATTTTTATCATTCCTTCCCATTTCCAATGAAGAATATTTTGTTGACTCCATGTCCAATTCTTTCCTTTGAATTTCTGCTTGAGCTTCCTCTTGTACCTTTAAAATTTTAAAACTTAGAAATTTTCAATTTAATATAAAGCTCTCTTAAAAAATTCACTAAATTTCCCCCAAAAAAAAACTAACTAACTTCTTTACTTTCAGCAGCAGACATATGCCAAGCTTCATAAAGCATTTTTAACCCAAAAAGAGCAAAAAGAGCTGTAGACATGTAGAATGTAAGCCAATAAGGAATTAATTGTGCAAACCATCCAAGACAAGCCGATAAAACAGTCATAAGAGCAAGTGCAGTAATTGCTCCAGAAAAAACTGTTAACCTCGAATGACGCATTGCCAAAATCTAAAAAGAATTGAAAATACTCTTTAAAAATTTAAGAACTAAAAAAAACAAACCGCAGCAATAAACCATGTTTTATCTCCAAGTTCTGATACCACTATGACTGATAAAGATGCAATAAATCCATGGTAAAATCCAAGATTGTTTGAAGGGGAATAATTCATATAAATTTATTATTTTAAAATAAAAACTGTTAACTACTTTAAAAACAACAATCCAAGTCAATAAAAATAAAATAGTCGCTCAAATAAAAAATATTGCTGGGCGCAGAATCTATTCGCAGCAATTCACAGCTATTCGCAGACTATTCGCATAAATTCGCAGCACTAAATTTCGCAGAACTAGACGCAAAAAATCTAAGCTTGTAAATACAACATATCAGACAGTTAGAGAAATTATATATTTTAATCAAATTTGAGGAATTCATGTGATTGACATTTTTCGGGATAGAAAATTCACACAATTTGTACTTTTTTATGCAACACTGGAATTGCTTATTATTTTATTCTGATTTTCTGAAATTTTTCATTAATGGGCCAAACATTAAGTGAACCAATAACATTGAAAAGTACAGCTTCCTGCTCAAATGATTTGTATAATATAGGTTATTTTATTATTTTAAACATAAACAAAAATTTTTTTTTTAAGGTTCATCATCTATGCAAGGATGGAGAATTAGTTTTGTGAATGCATATAAAATTGGTATATAAATTTTTATTAATTTAAGATATGGAGGATGCTCATGTTCATCTTCTTAAATTAGACAATGATCCATCGGCAGCTTATTTTGCCGTTAGCGACATTTAATATATTCAAATCTAATTTTGAACTTAAAAAAAGGTGTTTGATGGTCATGGTGGTTCTCACGTTGCCAAGCTTGCTAGTCGATATCTTCACAAACAAATTACTCAAACGGAAGCATATCGTAAATTAATCTTTAATAAAATTTGAAAAAATTTCTTTTTCCAGTTCAGGGGAGAGTTGCTGATGCATTAATTGATGGTTTTCTAGAATTTGATGAGAAAATGCTTGAGGACGATGGATTAAAAGATGTTTCTGGAAGTAAGATTCGTTTGTTTTTTATAATATTAAATTTGAATTTAAGGCACGGCAGTTGTTGTTCTTGTAAAGGATAATTGTATATATTGTGGTAATTTATTTTTAAACTTTCTAGTAATTAAAGAAACTTTTAAAGCAAATGCTGGTGATTCTCGTGCTGTGGTCTCTGTTGCAGGCAATGCAGTTAATTTGAGTACAGGTAAAAAATTTTTTTTATAAAATGTAAAGAATTAGTTCAAATTTAGATCATAAGCCATGTATGTTTGTTTATTGTTATTGAAGGTAAAAAGTAATATATCACACATATTTAAGCAAATGAAGAAGAAAGTAGACGAATATTTGCTGCTGGGGGATGGGTATTTTTTACTATAATTTACAAAATATTGTTTTTTAATATTTATTTATTTAGGTTGAATTCAATCGAGTTAATGGAAATTTGGCTTTATCAAGAGCATTGGGTGATTTTGCCTTTAAAACAAATAAGGATCTTTCTGCAAGAGAACAAGTTGTGACAGGTTTATATTTTTTTTTAATGTTGTTCGATAATTTTCTTTATTAATATTAAAGCATGTCCTGAAGTAGAAATTTGTACATTAACTGATGAGCATGAATTTATAATTTTGGCCTGTGATGGAATTTGGGATGTAATGAGCAGCCAAGAAGTTATTGATTTTTGTAGAAAACGTCTTGCCTATGTGTCTTCTTCTTCGCCAGATCTCGTATGTTTGTTTAAGATATCCCAAATTTTTGGTTTAAGATATGTGAGCAACTTATTGATAATTGTTTGGCCACTGATTGTGATTTAAACGGACTTGGCTGCGATAATATGACCGTAATACTTATCTGCTTACTACAAGTATTTTATTTAATTTTATAATTTTTTTTATTGTTTTTTATTTTTTTAGGGGCGATCACAAGAAGAATATTTTCAACATCTTCAAAAAATTGTGCCAAAAACAGGTTATATTTTTTAAACAAAATTTTTTTATTTAAATTGAAAGTTTTTATTAGGTGCTACAACTGAAGAGATATTTTCCACACCAAGTCATTCTCCACCTGTAGGAGTAGTTAAAGAAACTGTTGGCGATGTAGTAATTGAGGCAATAAATGAAATTGATAATATTTTTGGACAGGATGGCGGTATATTAAATGAAATTAGTAATATTTTGACTGTTAATTATAAAAATGTTATTATAACAAAAATTTTAATAGATGATTTAATGTTCTCTGAGTGGCAGAATTCAGTTGAGGAAAAAGCAAACGAACCTCCTGCAGAAAATGCAACTCCAGAAGAGGTAAGAAATTATAAAATTTCAATAAAATAGGATTTTATAGGGGAAAATTCTTGAGGATAAGAGCGACGAATGAATTAATAAAAAATTTTTTTAATAACTTTTGTATATTTCTAAATTTTTATATCATATTGTCCCCTAAGCCCTTATAACGCTAGTAATCACAATGGAGATGCTAACATTTAAAAAAAAAATTTTTTTATTAGTATAAGTACAACAAATAAGGTATTATTTTTATGAAAAACCTCTAAAAGTCTATAAATTTCTGACTAGCATTTCTTCCGATTCTTTTTTTGATTTACAAATGATAAAGCTATTCATCTTTTAGTAATGGCCAAGCAACTTCTTTAAAAGTTATACAAAGATTAAAAATTTTAAAAAGTTAAGCCACAGACCTTCCCAATTTTCCTCCCAGCATATAAAATTTTTCGATACATTGTCACGCAATTCCTTGAGTATCTGAAATTTTTTTTTTAAAGAATTATGTAAAAAACACAAACCTGATTCATTGGAAATTTTTCTGAAACTCTTATTATTGCTTGTTCCAAGTCCTTATCCGTGTCAAAAAGTATTCCATTTACTTGATCATTAACTAATTCAGAAATTGCAGGAAAACGTTTAGCCAAAACTGGTATTTTTGATCCAAACATGTCAACAACCTGTTTTTTTAGTTAATAAAATAATCAATTTTAAATAAAATAAGAATACTTTCATAGGTAAATCAAATCCCGATGTTGATGTATGCAAACATACGCCAATGTCAGAGCAAGATAAAATCTTATCTTTTAATATTTTACAGTTATTTTCCAAATTATTACCTTGGGATAATCTTCAGCTTCCAGCCACTCAGTCAAAATAAAAACGTTTTGCCAATTTATGGCACTTATCCTTTCCAAATAAAATTCTTTCTGTGGTCCTTTACCAGTTATTATAACAAAAAGTTTTGGTAATAAACGACTTTTATTTGTTTGAGAATATTCATCGTAATTACGTAAGGCTGTAAGTAAAATCGAAAAATCCTCGTCTGGTGTCCAACTTAAATTATTTTTATTTTAATACCTTAATGATTTAAGCTATTTGCCTAGTGGTCGAAATAATTATCAGTGGGCGATCCTCTCTTAAGACAAATTCTCCTCCCTCGGGATGTTGGCAAAAGAACAAATCTTAAAATTTAATTTTAAATTTTGAATATAGGTTTACTAACTTTGTATTTTTATTCCTTTTTTATCCACAAATCTTTTAAAAAATACACATTTTTCTAATTCTTCAAATGGTCTGAAAATTGATAAAAATTTAAGAATAAAAATTAGAAAAAAACCTGAAAAACCAACTTGGGGGTCTGTCATACAAGACAGTCGCATTTATTTTCCATCGTTTAAGTAAATCATTTTTCATCGCATTCGAAACACAAAAGTTGTAGTCAGATAATCTTCCAAATAATCCTTCAAGTAAAGCAAGTAGTTGAGATAAACTTTAAAAAACAAAACTTAATTTTGCAAATATTAAAGAGTAAATATAACCTGTTTTTGCCAAACATTGAAAAAGTATAATTATGCCAGTCGATGACAAATAATATTCGTTTGATTTTGGCAATCTTAAGAAAAAGTTTTTTTAATAATAGTAAGAAAAAACATACAATATAGCAAACAAAAATTGTTGGAATTCCTGGAGGATTTTGAAGAATAAGTATATCATTTTTATTCTTCGCAGAATTATTACAATTTCTTAATAAAACAATACCAAGAATGAAGAATATCCAAATGAATTTAAAAGGCAATAACAAAGTACGTAGAATTTGATTATTATTTGATAAAAATGAAGGAGGCTGCGAAATTGGAGTTATTCTGAAACAACATAAAATCAAATTAATTGTTATTTTACCTGATATTTTCATGAAAACTGATTTTTGGATGAGGTTTTGAATTTAAATAACCGACAATATTAACTTTTAAGCCATGTAAAGCAAGTGAGTAAGCATGATTGCATGTACGTGGACTATGTCCAATATCACCGATTACTACAATTGTTGCATGTCTCATATTCATATAAATCTGATAAAAAACTAAAAAAGATAGTAATTTAATTGATGATTTAAAATATTTAAAATCAGTTGGCAATCTGAAATTAGATTTTCTTCTTGACATTTTAAGTTTAGATGAAATGAAAAGTTTTTTTCATATGGCATTTTGTGTTATGACGATTTATTGTTTGGTCAATATTATAAAAATTGTTTTTTGCTCACGGCGGGTTAAACGGGAAATTGGGGTATGCGAAAATAGCGTTGTAAAACCATAGAGACATTATACACAACGCGCGTTCATTTTAAATAATGTCGGTTCATCGCAGCTGGCATCTCGCCTGGCAGTTTCAACACAAAAAAGCCAAATTTGAATGCCCCAACAGCGAGATCATTAATAATTTATTTATTTTAATCTAAAATAACGAAAGAAATATTAAAATAAAATCAATAAATTTTTTTCATCGTTCCTCTATCATTAAGTCTATTAAGGAGAGTCTGATGTTGAGCTAGCTTTTCTGTTGTTCTATCTACATCGCCGGTGTTGCAATATTGAACAGCCTAAAGTAGTAAACAGTCAAAATTTGAAAATTAAAACTTACAAGATGATTATAAAGCGAATGCAAATGTTCAATCCCTTGTTCGGATATCCAGCTCCACCAACCGTTTTTTTCAGCAAATTCAGTTGCGTGAGCACAAAGCATATGAAGCTTTGGTGTGGGTTTGAAAATTTTCAATTGACCAGAGGCGAGACGTGCACGAAAATTTAAGTTCTCAAATCTTGCACGAAGTTCCTAAATTTTATTTTTGAATCTAAACATAAAAAATAAACCTGTATATCATTATAGAGATTTTTTGTTGCCTTTTTAAGATTCTCGACTTCGTTTTGGTCTAGAAATGAGGCGTCTGCCAATCTATAAATCTCAGCCATTGTTTCCAACATTCTACAAAGAATAACAGAAGATTGAGTTGGTGGAAGTATTGTTTTGAGTTCTTCTCTTGTTTGTCCCGTAATAAGACGATGGAGTGCAGTACCTAAAAAATTCTCTAAATATATTAAAAAAATTAAAAACCAGTAAAGTTTTTTTTTCGAGGATCCATTTTGGCATGAGCATTGTTTAAAATCTTTTCAATTGATCTTCCAGAATGTTGACAGTAATCATTAATTGCATCAATTATTCGTTGAGATATTCCTTGTAGCAGATGGAAGCTTGGAGGAATAATTTGAGATGCAGGAATAGATAAAAGCGGTGGTCCAAACATTGAATAATTGTCCATTGTATGGGTAGTTAATATTCTTTCTTCACAGCATTTTATACCAAGTTGCTCCTTGACAACTAAACATTTAGTACAAGGGAAATTGGAACTTGCACCTCTATGACCTATGAAAGCACTTGTGAACTTGAGATCGGCACAGATGAATCTTAATTTTAAATTTAATTTTTATTATATCTTACTCAAACAATTTTATATCAAGTGTAATCTCTTCTTCATCTCGTGTAAATGTTATATTTTGCATAAGATTTAATTGTTGAAGTACTGGACCAAGTTTGACTTCCAAGTTCTCTCTATTATCATCGCCATCATAAATTGCTAACAAAGAAAGGTTGAATGGGCTGTTGGGTCTCTCCACATTTCCAATTACCATGCAGAATTTTGTTGATCTTCCGCCTTTATCTCCAGTTACGATTAACATGATTTTATCGTGAAAATTTTCATTAATTTTAAGTTGCCCTAAGATTAGGGGTTAAAAGTTTTAAAAACTCAAGCATACCAAATTTTGATAAAATTGTAAGCCTTGAAGAGAGAACTTGCGCAACATTCATGCAAACATAAGAATTATTCACCCACTTCCATTCCACTCCTTTAGACCATTCTTTTTTTAATTTTTTGACTTGAGTTGTTGGAGCTAATCTGTCGTGTCCAAATTCTCGTAAACAATGTTTAAATTTTTCGCGCTGTTTTGCTGTTAGCGCAGAAGCAAGATAAGAGGCAAGATCATTCTCCGCTGAAATTCTCCATTCAGAAGGGGAGAGATGCTTTTCAACTCTTAATATGAGTTGACTAGAACTTAAGCCTTCTGGTGTTGCTTAAATTTAAATTAAAAAATCAAATAATTAAAAATCATACTTGGACGAGTATTTCTAATTTCATTAGAAATCCTCTTTGCTATCTGATTCGACCGTCTTGAAGTTAAATTTTCCAATGGTTGTAGTGGTTTTTTGTTGCAATAGTTTTTCGATTTTTCGTCTAAATTTGTTGTTTAAAAACGTTCATATACCTAATCTACGTTGTTCATTTGGAGATGAATTATCTGATTGAAGAAATTCAGGATAAGTTTGTGTTTCCTTGCTTCTCTGATTCGTTATAGTCTGAATAGCCACATTTTTTCCTTTACTTTCTGTTTGTGTACCAACAGATCTCAATTGAGGAAATGTTTGTGTCTGAGTACAAACACTTTTCATTCGAGGAAGTGTTTGCGTCCTGATTGATTTCATTTGAGGGATTGTCTGAATACCAACATCCTTGGTTTTGCTACAAGTTTCACTGGAACTTTCTTCAGAACATGTTTGAACTAAATTAAAATTAAAAGATTATAAAAAACCAAAAAAACCTCTTGATCCTTTGTTCTGTTTACTTGCTTCCATTCTATATTTATTTGCTTTAGATAATTTTGAAACATTTTTTTGTTGTTTCTCTTGTTGTTTGATCCATCGGATATTAATAGCGTCGAGTTTTCGCTTAGAAAATGATCTAGTTTTCATCTAAACTTAAAGAAATTCATTGTGTATTAACTTTTGTAAAAGTGTATAAAAATAAACAAAAATTTTTTATTAGAATCTTAAAACAATAATCTATGAAATTGTAGAGCGGATTTTAAATAGTAAGAAAAGTTTTCGAAATATAGGGTTTCAAAAGTCAAAACCTCAAAACGGAAACGAGAGTAATGTTTAAAATGAGAGATTAAATAAATGAAAGAGAGGAAAAATGAGAGAGTGTGGTAAGAAATTTCCAATTGAAAGCGAGACGGTTAGATTTCCCATTTAACCCGCCGTGATTTGCTGTCTTCATTGAACTAAAAATTTTGAGGGCGATTGATTTGATTGTTTGCTTCGTTATTTTATCAGTTTTAAAGCGTGTTGCTTAATTAATTAAATGTTTTTAGATTAAAAATGGACGAGCAAGGAAGTTCTAAATTGAATCTGGAGGATTATTCAATAGAAAGATACCCAAAAAGGAACCGTAAGAGCAAGGTTTAATTATTATAATTTTAAAAATTATTCAATTTTTAAGATTGAAGATCTTAGTACACTTGAAGACATAGAGTACAAATATATTGAGGAAAAGCCAACAAAATTGCTTTATGATATCAATGAAATACTTACCTCGCCTGAATATGAATATGCTGATGTGGTTAAACGTATCCCTGTTGAAGGCAAGTGGTTCATTAGTTTATCAAAATTTTCTTTAAAGAGTTCACATTGGATTATGTAAAGGAGACAGGCCTTCTTGCGCCACTTTTATTCTATGCTCCACCAGATAAACTTGGAATGAAGTAATAAAGTTTACTTACTATTAACTCTATTTTTGTCTTTAGTATGCCCAATCCAGATGAATTTACTGTTGATGATGTCCTTGGTATGATTTCAAATTAATTCTTATTTATATTGGAATTCTAGAAAACGTTGGAAGGGACAGGAAAATCGAAGTTGTGGAAGTATGCACACAGAATGGCCGATTAATGAACTTGAGCGAGTTTATCGATTATTACAAGTTTGCTTATTGTTTTTATTTTCTAAAAAACTTTTTTTTTAAGAAAACCTGTTGAAGAACGTGAAGAACTGCTAAATGTTCTTTCTCTTGAATTTAGCTCAACCAAGCTAGCAGATCTAGTATATATTTTTTAATTTTTTGGAAATTTTTTTAAAATTTTATCTCTTAAGGTTAGTGCACCATCTTTTGTTCCAAAGATAGATTGGATTGATAATGTTTGGCCAAAGCAATTGTTTAAACGCCAAGAGAATTTACTTATAAAAAGCTCTTGGGCGCGTGATCAAGATTTCTCAACTTACCCAAAAGTTCAAAGGTTTAATTTCTCTTTTCTTCCTGAACATTTGTATTCTCAGATATTGCCTGATGAGTGTTGCCAATTGTTTTACTGATTATCACGTTGGTATGTTTTTCAACCTATCTTTATTTCATTATCTATTAACTTTAAGATTTTGGAGGAACTTCTGTTTGGTATCATATTTTGAAAGGAGAAAAGGTATTTTTTGAAGAGGAAAAATATACTATTTACATTTTGAGGTTTTTTGGCTGATTGAACCAACTGAGGAAAATTTGCGATTATACGAAGAATGGATTCTTGGTGGCAGCAACAATTCTTGTTTTTTCGGAAAAATTGTTAACAAGTGTGCTAGGATATTTCTTAAGCAGGGAAGCACGTTCATTATTCCTTCAGGTTTATTTTAATTTTTTATTTGAAACTTATTCTTGTTTTTTTAGGTTGGATTCATTGCGTTTATACACCAGTTGATTCGCTTGTGTTTGGTGGGAATTTTCTTCATTCATTTTCTATTCCAATGCAAATACGTGTTTCTCGGTCTGAAGATAGGATAAAGGTTTTTTTAAATAAGATTAAGTTCTTGTAAAACTGAATTTTTTTACAGATCGGAAGCAAATACCGATTTCCACACTTTAAGCAAATTTTTTGGTGTTATTTGGCCAAAGTAATAAAATTAGCTACTGGAAGAATTTACCACAAAACACCAACTGAAGAAGCTTTTACTGGTAAAGAAATTGATTTTGAGGTAATTTTTTCTATAAATCTAATTCCGAGGATATTTTAAAAGGGGTTCAAGATAATGAAATTTAAAGCTTATTTTAATTGTTTTTAATTTTTAGATAAAAAATGAAAATGGAGAGGCTGACACTGAACAATTGGATAGAAACTCACAATCAGGTTATTTTAAGTTGTCCAATCTCACAATGTTAATTTTTTAGAATGCCAACAAACCGACGCTCACAATATTTTTTATGATAACTTTGGAAATGCAGAAGATGTAAGTGCTTTTTTTTATTTTATTTTCTATGATCTTCTATATTTGTACATTTATATATTTCAGGGCTCATTTACTTTTAATCCAATTCAACTTAAATTTGGTAATCAATTGCATGATGATTTTAAACCTTCTAAATATTATGAAATTGGTTTGTTTTTTTTCTTGATTAACTTCTTTACATTTTTATTATTTTTTTTAGATTATTTGCTCTCACTTTCTTCATTTGAAATTAATGGTCTTCACTCGCTTATTATTTTCATGAATCGATTATTAAATTCAAAACAACCTGAAGTTATAGAAGGAATCACTCGACCTGCTCATCTTATTTTGGAATTAAAGGTTTTTTTTATTCACTTTAACACTTTAAAATTTTGATTTTCAAGGCTCTGTTAAACAAAATAACTTCATTAGACCGACTGAATTTGCGCAAGGATGTTGATCTTTTTCAAAAGAACTCTAAGATATATGGATCTACATCGATTATTGTTGATAATAAAAATTTGGCACACGAACGAATTGTTTGAATTTTTGTATTTTAATTTATTTTTATTTTTTAATTTAAGGAGTTATCTGTACATGTCACACGTAAAATAAAAGGTATTTAAATTTTCTACTTAATTAAAACATTTTTGTTACAATTAACAGTTCGCCGAAGTTTTCCAAAAATGATTAAGAGAAATCAAGAAATCAGCCATCCTGTTTTAGTTGACGGTTTACCTTTGCCTACGTTAGCTGCAACTGTTGAATCTTTTGGAACAGGATACAATCCAATAGCACAAGTTGTTAAACTTGGACACAAACCAATTGCAAGTGCTTGGCGCCGTTCATCTGATGTTTGCTTTTTTTTTAATTTTTCTAAACTTCACATTTTTCTACTTAAAATAGAAAATTTTTAATTTAATCTTTTTTTTTAGATGGTTCGATCATTGCCTTCAACATCAGTTTCCACTTTGAAAAGAAAGTCTTCAGATTATGAAAATCAAATTACTCTGAAAACTGAAGATTCTGTCGCCGATTCTAATTTACAAACTATGGAAGATCAACCTTCTTCTACAACAACAATTGCTGTATCCCCATCTGAAATTAAAAATCCTTCTGAAACAAAACTTAATGCCCATAGAAGTCAGAAATTTTTATTTTCTTTTATATATTTTGTTATTAAAATTTAGAAAACAAAAATAAATTCAATATACCAAAAGCAACCAAACTTGTTGAAGTGCATGATGATTCGCCTGAATTTATACATCGTTCGCCTCTTCAACTTTTCTCTGCTGCCACTCAAGAACAACAACAACAAAAAAATTCTGTCAACAATTATGTAAAACCTGAAACATTTCAAAAGCAACAAAATTTTTCTCCTCGAAAAACTTTTTATAATCGTCAAAGATTTGAATCTGGGCCACGGTGGAATAATTCATATAACAACAACAATAATAGTTTTGGCTTTCATTCACAAAATCCTCGATTTTATTTTCATGGAATGAGAGGTCAACAACAAAATGAAAGTTTCTTTAGACCACAAGGTTTTTTTGTTGATAATTTTGATTAAAAATTATTAATTTTATTATTTTAAGGGCAAAGAAGACAAACTTTTGAACAACCAGCAAGAATGAATACATTTTCTAATAATTGGAATTCTAATGACAACTTTACTGCAATTGAATCATCTGTTTTGGAAAGAACAGCAACAAGTCCAGAACAATGCGAGTATCCTGAAAAACGCAAAGATGTTCGTATTGAGCCAAAAGGTCAGCAACGGGCAGAGGAAACACAGCCAATGGATACAGCAGTTAATGAACTTCATCAAATTTCTCAAATGTATTCTTTCTTTTTTTTTTAAACTTTTGAGTGAGTGAATGAATTTTTTTATAGAATGAACTTCCCATGCGGTGCCTATCCCTATTCTTCTGTCGATTGTGTAAGCATTGCACATATACCACTCCCGCCTTCACCAAAATCGGATTTTTTGCATACTTCACTTGAGGGCACAAGTATTTCAGCTATGAATAATTCCTCAGACCCTTTCACTGAAGTTGATCAACTTGCACAGCTGGGACAGATGATGCATGAATAGAATTTGAGTCAAAGAAATAAACACAAGACTGCGATACAACAACTTTATACCTAGTAGTATATATTTTTTAAAGTATTAGTGAAATATAAATGATTCTTTTTTTTTCAGTTTACAAAGTTTTTACGACCAATCTCACCTTCCTATTTTATTATTATTTTAATTTTTTTAATATATATTATGTCACCTTTTTATAATAAAAATTATTACAATTTTATTTTTTTTATAATTTTGTTAATTTATAAACAACTTGAATTATCTATTTATTAAATTTTTTAAAAAAAAAAGCTCATTAAACAAGGTTAATCTTTCCAAATTAGGCTCATATTGATTTATTACTTTAGATTTTGACGTTTGCGCTCAAGATCATTGTTTCGTCTTCATCTGATGATAAATCAAATTCAATTTTGGACAATTTTCGTGGATCGTTTCGGTTTGTTATTTTTGGATGTTCCTCAATAATTGTCAATTCTCCTTCATCGTCGGGCGGTGACCATTTTCTTGGATCGTTTCGGTTTGTTATTTTTGGATGATCTTCTATAATTGTCAAATCTTCGTCTTTTGGCGAATAATTCATTTCTCTGTGTATTATTTTAGATACTTTTTTATTTTATTAGTTTTGTTTACCGAAAGCCTAGTGTTATGGCTGAACTAGTTGAAAAATATGCAGATGAAATAAGTGATCCACGTGGAGAATCGTCGTCGAATGATTGTCTTCCATCAACTGTATAGTATGATGAACTGCATAGAGAACAAAATAGATTCTGGCTAGAATTTGTCGATAACGATGGGCTTCCGTTGAAACTCTTCAAATTAGGTTTAATTAAAATATTAAGATTTCGGGGACCTGTCGGAGAACTGGCCCTTCTGAACAAGTATCAAATCCTGAATCAGGTCGTTTGCAAGTGCTCTCTATTGAAAGGCAATGCTGTGTCATCGGTTTTGGCTTAAATAAAATTTGTGTAAGATTTTGAAAAAAATTTTTAACTTGTTGATTATTAAGATACGAGCGAATAGGAATAGATATTGGTTCAGGTTCATTACGTCCAGTTGAAGCCCTGTAGGAACATTCCTCAGAACTGTCACTTTCTGTAGTTCTAGATGTGCCCAGCGAGTTCTGAATATTAATTATAAGGCAGTTTAGACTTCTTCACTAACTAATCTTCCTTTCCGTCTCCAGAATTTATGCATCTCAGAAAATCCTCCGACGATGTAATCAGTTTTTGATTGAACGATCCATTCGTGTGAGGATAACTGTTCTAGCCTTAACCGTTTTTCTGGGTCTAATTGGAGGCAATTCTCAATTAAAGAACGACATTCTTAATAAAAATGGTGACGTTCTATTATTTTTCTTATAGAACAACAACCTTTTGAAATATAGCCAGGAATTCGAATTTTTCCAGCACAAATATGCATCACATTTTGAAAGGGTGGATGTCCAATAAGCATTGTATAGAGTAGAATTCCTTTAAGTTTTTAATCTCTTTATTTTAGTTTAATTTTACCTAGAGACCAAATAGTTCCCTCCAACGGTAGAAAACGTTGTATTTCAAAAACTTCGGGTGGGCAGTACGAACGAGTACCTTAAAATTCATTTATTTAGAGTCTTGTGAAAAGTTTTTGCCATGAAATTGTTTAGAAATTATTCTATTTTTGAATTCTGCTGCTCCAAAATCACATAACCACGTCTTTCCTGTATCCATATCCAAAATGATATTTTCATCCTGAAAATTAAGTTTCAACAATTATCTTAAATTGTAGTACAACTTTAACGTCTCTATGTATAATAGAATGTTTGTAGTATAAATCAACAACAGTCCTCACAATTTGAGAAAATATTTCATTCGCAACATTCTCGTTTAATCGTCCAGCTATTTTAATCAAATCGAAAAGGTCCTTTTTTTTTAATTTTCTAAAATAATAATTTGTAAAAATTAAGTAACATGCCATGAAATTTTTTGGTCTTTCCATAATGATTATAAATCCGTTTTTACTAAAAAAAATATATGTTTTTATACAAAATTCAATGCATTTAAATATCCATCAACCTGCAAAACCAGTCAACGATTCGAATCACACCCTTTAGAAAATGATTCCTCAAAATTTATTTGTAGGAACTTACTTGACAATCCTGACATCTCTTTAGAAGAATAATTTCTTTAGGAAGAAGTATTCCTCTCTTAAACGTCCAATTCGTCACTTGTCGATGTCGAACAAATTTTACAGCTACGGGAAGACAATCGGCAGTCCGATAACCCAGAAAATATTATTTATAAAAAATGTCTTATATAATTAGTGATTTAGGAATAGCCTTAGCTTCTAAAAACTAAAATAGTAACATACTTGATAAACAATTCCAAAACCACCGCCTCCTATCTTTTCCAAAATCCTGAACAAATTAATTTTCTCTGCAGTAAAGGAAACATACTTGTATTGATTTCGAAATTGATAGAGCCGATTTTCTGATATATAAGGGAGAGTTATAAAAACTTTAAGTAAAAGTGATCAGAAAGGAGTAGTAAAAGAACCAGTATAATAAGGTAAAAGTTTGCGGGGTATCCCACGAATGGGGTAAAAATAGTCCTCATATATTTGAATTCTTGATATTTTTACCTTTTGGACGGAAGCAGCAACCAATTTGATGAAAGAGGCATATAAGAAAATTGGAGAGACGACTAAACAAACCTAATGCCATACATCAAAAAAAAATAATAATTTATTTTTTAAAGAAGACAATGTTATTTTATTTACTGAGATTAAGTTGAGCAATTATTACTATGTAGATATCCTAGATCTTACATTAACTAGCGCCACTTCTTTTGATCGATTACCTCTTCTCTATGAAATAAGATCGGCTTGAACATTCTCTTGTTACTCTTTTGCTTTTGTTTTTTGTCTTTTTTTGAAATTTTTTTGGTCTTGTATTTATAACTCATATCAGCTTTAACCTAACTTTGTTCTTGCGCATTCAATTTGAAGGGAGTTTATAAATTAAAAGATAAATATAAAATGTGAAGAGAGAGTAAAGTAAACTATGAGATAGATTGACGAGAGAGGAATTTCGTTCACTGATTGTTTTTGGGTACAGTCCAACTAAGCGCCGACCGACTAGTCGCGGGCTAATTAGGCGCGCTTTAGTATATCTAATGAAGAGAATTAAGAAGCGAGAGACTACATGCGCCTAATCGGCCGGCGCCTAGCCGGGCGTGTCCCTTTTTTCTTTCGTTGATTTAAAATTCAAAACGCCAATATATTAGTATTGTTTAGGGTTTTTTAAATGTCAATCGAAGAAATTTGTGATTGAGATTCGTGTTTACACTTCATTTTTGTCTACAATTATTGAACAATCATTAGTTTTTTTTGACTTACCCAATATTTACTTAAACTGTGATTCTTTTTTAATAAATTGTTCTATTAGAGTCAGAGCCCTATTAAATTGTTTGTATTTGTTATTCATGTATTCTTTAAGTTTAATCTTTTACTAATACAAATTTTTCTTTTAATTTACTAACTGAACTTGATTAATAAAAATTTAAAGATTAATTAAATATTTCAACTTTTATAGCAATACTATCTAATTATCTATTTATTTTTAATTAAAATGATTCCAAGTCAACAAACATCAAGTTCTCCTACATTGTCACCAAACAAATCAATAAAACAACGACAACGCCAGAGGACTCTTAATGAACAATTGGACCTTTTAGATAAACAATTCTGTGTGGAAGTTGATGTTCAGATGGCAAATAGAGTTGGTTCAATTTCAGTTAGCACACCTAAGTCCAAAGACATTGTATGATAAATTTTTTATTAAATAAACTCGCTTTTAGAATATTTTTAGTATAATCAAAGGGCTGTTAATAAAATGTTCTCAAAATCACTCGATGGTGTTTTTCACCCTTCGTATGACCTTTCACAATGTAAGAATTTTTTAAAATATATTCTATTTTGTGTTGTTTTTAATTTTAAGCGCCGTATAGTCCACCGACAAAAACTTCGCGCATCCAAAATTTTTTCCGATATTATTCACCGAATCCTGTTACTCAACATCAACCATTGCATAAAAGTCACGGAGGTTTTTTTTGTCAATTTATGCATAAAAATATTTATGTTTATAGGTAAATGCTCTCCTATCGATTTTTCTTCTTCTGCACGCCCATTAATGTCACAAATTGGATGCGCCCAGCAATCCAAGTCGATCAGTGATTTTGGGCCGAGTTCTTTTGGATCAAGAATTGTTCTGATTCCATCGACAACTGAGAGCACTATTGCCAGCAAAACAGCTCTTCTTATTAAAAATGAGGTAAATTATTATACTAAATAATAATAACAAGTGTCAGCCCCGAAAACGTAAACACTATTTTTGTACTATTGAAAAGGCGTGTTGGGTCAGAATATTTTGCATGAACGTGTATTATTATTTTTCTCAGAATTTGCTATATATTTTTTGTAAATAAGTGATATTATGGGAACTACAAAATAAGGAAAATATTTTTACTATAAATCTACGCTATCCATTATTGCGTGCGAAAACTGCGACCCTCAATTTTCTTCCGTCGATCAATAACATTTGGCCAATCCAAAGGTTGGCCGTGAGCCTCCTATTCAGTTGTAATTTCAACTTGGTAATTCTCATTTCGGTAAACTTGTCAACTTTTCTTTAAGTATAATAAACTGATAGAATTATTTAGAAATGTGAAATATTGAAAGATATATAAACATTTAGTTTATTAAAATTTCTAATCTGACAAGTCCTTTTTTTATCATTTTTAGGTCAGCTGTCATTATTGTTTTAAAAAAGTTAATATGACAAGTTTTCCAATAGTTACCGATTTGAAACACCCCCCATTTGTACTCACACTTTATATTCTTCCTTCTTTTTTCATTTTATATCTCTGCACATTCCCGGCTGCTCCTCAGTTGAGAATCGTCATCGCTGCTCACGCGTTGTTGTTGTCGTCCTTGGCATTTCTCTATTTCATCTGTGTATTTCACTTCACTGCTTTTACCCCCCTCCTCTTCGGCAATTCTACAAACGAAGCGGTAATATTCATCCATCGGGGTGCTGCTCTCACCTTTCATCTCTTTTCTTATATTCACTTTTTTTATGCCCTCACATGTGACCTCTGGACGCTTGCGGAGTTTAGTTTTTGAAAATATACCCACCATTCGGCCCATTCCCAAATTTCGTCTTCTTATACCTAAAAAAAAATTTTTTTGAAAATGGATGATAATTATCAGTAAGACAGCCACTTCAAAATAACCTATTTCTTTGAATAATTTTTTAACAACGTATTTGTATCTTTGTTGCTATCGACTACTATTTTTTTAAATTATATATTTTACTTGAAAATTTTATTAATTTAAAAAAAAAGTGCAATTTTAACAACAAATTTGTTTTTATCGATTGTGCGTTTCCTTTTTTAAAAAAAAGTTGAGATTATAGTGCTTAAATTCAACAGAAATATCGAAGAATAACATCAATAGTTGTGTGATTTGGTGCTTTGCTACATGTTTGGTACCAGCTCAGGGAAGGGAAAAGGTTCGCTCCGAAAGGTATTTTATAAGCAACTGGCTCGCCCAAATACTAGCGCCAATGAAAATGCATCTACTATTTCGACGGATCGAGATTGTCAAGTACCAAAACCACGCCCACCTTCATTTACGTTTAGCAGCCCGTCTGGAACTGACATTGTCACTGCAAACAACTTATCCATGATTGGAACTCTTGCAATCTCTTCACCGGCAGCAATCGCTAGTGGTATTACTTAAAGCGGTTTTGGATCTACTTTTCACTTACTGACAAATACTCCCTTTTTAGACAATGTCTCTGGCATGGATGTTTTGTGTAATTATGACAGAGCTATTCTTCCTTCCTCGTCAGCACCAGAAGCGTCAGCAAGGCATCAGAATTGGTTACAGCCGAAACATTTAAATAATGGGCAGCAAACAACAACAAGGGTTCATCAGCAGCATTATAGAAGTATAAGTGATTCTCCAAAGTATGGAAACTCTTTCGGAAAAGCTGCTCTTTTGGCAACAAACTCACCAGCGCCACTTCTGATCCCATTGGGGAATAGTCAGTTTTTCTCGTTATCTTTTTCTCTTTTACTTTTCCATTATCCATGAGAGGTGGGTGATGCTTTTTCCTTTCCACGCGTGCGTTTCCTAACACTATCCACTTCATCTCATCAGAAATGGAACGACCTGGTGAGACGCCCATGAGTGCACGCCCAACCCTACAACACAGATCGAGTCTCAGCAGTTCATTTTATTCAATGCGGCCTAAGTCAGCAACGGGTCCAAACATTTTTCTGGCCACACGCCTTGACCATCCAACTGTTTTCGATTTTGAGGACTGGCACACTTCGCTTGATAAACGTAAGCATTTATTTTCAGAATTCAATTGATTCTTATTCAACTATGGGTGACAGCATGCCGGAAATCAATAAAATTTTATTTGGTTAGGAAATTATTTTTGATTCTTTCAAAAGGAAACATGATGGACTATTTTTTTTTAAAATTATTTATATTTTTGTATTCTTAATTAATTTAGAGAGTCAGGAGGCGGTCTATTCACTCTTTATGAAAGCTCATAAGTGCTATGATATTGTGCCAACAAGTTCAAAACTTGTGGTATTTGACATCGAATTGCCTGTAAGCAAAGCATTCTTTGCACTCGTCTACAATGGGTTTTCTTTTATCATTTTAAATTTTATACAATTTTTTTTTAATAGTGTCCGCGCTGCACCTCTTTGGGATAGTAATATCCAAGAATTTGTTGGCATGCTTACTATTACAGACTTTATTCATATTCTGCACAAGTATAAATATGTTTACTAACTATTTAAGACATTTAAAGGTATTACAAAAACGATCAGATGGAAGATGGTGTAAAGTTGGAAGAACATAAAATTTCAACATGGCGTGATATTTTTAAAGCGGATAGTAGTCTAAGGCCATTTATCACAGTTGATCCAGCAGAGAGGTTTTTTTTATTTTATTTTTTGTTTTTATTTTAAACATTCGTTTTAGTCTCTTTCGCGCGGTTCAGCTCCTATGTGAACATAAAATCCATAGACTTCCCGTTATGGAACATGGGACTGGCAATATTTTGTACATTCTGACACATAAACGACTTATTAAATTCCTTCATTTATATGTAAATTTATTAAATTTTTAAGCCTATTCCGATTTTAAGATAAGTGACTTGCCCAAACCTGCCTTCATGGATAAAACGCCAAAAGAACTTGGAATTGGTTCATGGGAAAATATTTGTACAATAAGTAAGGCCACTCCGTTGATAGAAGCAATGAAGACTTTCCTCTCAAAGAGGGTTTCTGCTCTTCCTCTGATTGATTCAGACGGAAAGGTAATTTAATTCTTGAAGAGCAGTTCGTGTATGTTTTTACCTTCCATTTATAGGTAGTCGACATTTACGCTAAATTTGATGTAATAAATCTTGCGGCCGACAAAACTTATGATAAATTGGATGTGACCGTTTATGAGGCACTTAAACAGAGATCTGAGGTTTAAATTTTGTTTATTTTTTTAATATTCTTCTTTTAGTGGTTTGAAGGTGTTCGAAAATGCTCGGACAGGGATTCTTTAAATCGAGTTATTGGTATATTTTATAATAAAAACCTTAATTTGTTTTACTCCTTAAGATATATTGGTTAAGGCGGAAGTACACCGACTAGTGGTAGTGGATGATGAGAATAGAGCTGTAGGAATAATTTCACTTTCGGATGTTCTTCGGCATTTGATTCTCGAGCTACCAGGCAGTAAAGATATTGAACGGCAAATTGCGAGTGCGATGGATACGCAAGAAACGTCAGACATTGGAATTTTAGACTTGGAGTCAAGTATTGAAGACGTTAATGTAGCGCCTTAGTGAACTAAAATGACGTTAAAATAAACTTCAGGCACTTAACAAATTAGGTTAATTTAGATTAGTTGAAATTTAAATTTCGTTGTGGGATATTTTCGAAGGAGTGTGATGTATGTATTTGCCTGATTGTTTCCAATGACCACGATCTACTATTACCCCCACAGCTTGCCATATTTGCAATCTGTGAATGACCTCTCTCCTCGCCAAAAATTTAGGGCTATTTTTATCTTGAAAATGTTTTCATTCCTTTTTATAATTATCTTACTATAATAGACTTAAATTAGTTGTTAGACTTTGTTGTTTTGCTTCATGTCTACATAATTTTACATATTGTCGCTGATCATAAAATTTTGCATATCTTTTAGTATATTAAGCTATTGCTCAACGTTGCTGTAATGTAAAAACATAAAAATACACAGATTGTAATTTATTTTAATTAGAAAATCTTTAATATGAATCTAAACGTGTGCGACAATACAAGACATTGGATAACCTAACGTTTTTACACTTCTCAATCTTTAGTTTTAATAAGTAGACTCAAACGACCCCTCGAACAACAATATAATGGACATTGAGAAAAGAGAAGGCTTTTGAGGAGAAGAAGAGTGATAAAGTGAAAATTTCCTTAGCCAGAATAGGTGCTGAGAAATGAGAAATGGTATGCTTTCCTAAGAGAGGTGAAGCGTTAGAGATTTCTCTTTAAATTGCTGCGTTGTTTAATTTTATGGCATTATGTTTAGAAAATAGTATATATAAAAAAAGTTAGATTGCGAAAGGAAAGATTGTTTTTAGAAATTTGTTAAATTTATTTTTTGTTTTAATCAATTTTTTGTTTAGATGTCTAATATTTATTTTGAGGATCTTTTTACGTTAAAAATGTGATCCTAATGGAAAGAAATTTGCTCGTGTCAGTAGACTCTTGATAGTGAATTGTTTAAAATGGTTTTTTTTTTTAATTTATTTTACCCATAATAATTTATTATTTTGCAGGATTTTGTATTAGATGTCAACACTCATATCAATTGGGAATAAATGACAAATTTCGACTTATGCTCTGCTCTTCTATGTGTGATGATGGTCTTACTGATGAGGATGAATATGATAAAACGGTTTTATTTTTTAATTTAATTAAGAGAATATAAATGCGAGATTCTTTTCATTACTTGAAAAGAGTCAACTTTTTGTATAAATTCTCTATTTTTCTAGCTTTCTTCTCTATGACGTTTTAAATCTTTTACAAACATGGATTTGAAAAGATTTAAAATAAAAAAGTTATATACGAGCTATTCTGAAATGGTTGACTCTGAATCGACCTTGGGTTTTTATGATTTTTTTTAACTTTTTGGACCTAAACCTTTTGTTTTGCCAAATATTCAAGATAAATTTTAAAAAATTAAATGCTTTTTCTTTAAATAGACAATTTATGCTGCTGCTCAAAAACTTAAATGGTATTCAGCAGATGAAAAAAGAGTTGTACAATTTGGATTAGTTTTGGGCGAAGACAAGTTTCCTTTTTTATTTTAAATTAATTATTTAATTTTTCTAAAATTTCAGAAAAAAATTTAAAACTCGATCTGGAGATACTGTCAAACTTTTGGATTTGTTGGATGAAGGAGTTCGTAGAGCAGAAGAATAATTACTTTCGAGAGAATCGGTTTATTTTTAAAATTTATTACATATAGTTTTGGAAGGTTGTACTCCCCTAATTTACTAATTTTTAAGTGATTTTTATATTTAATAAGGCTTTTGTAGTGTTAGTTGTGTAAGCAATTGGTGGTATAATGGTTTAGACGATTTTTTCTATTATGTTGTGGGTTCGAATCCCATTGGTGGTTTTTAATTTGTTTTGTAATATAAAATGGCTCATATTAATTTCTTTATTCTTTTTTTTTTTATTTTTCTAATTATTAATTTTTCTTTTAGAGCTTTGAATCCAATGAACAATTAATTAAAGCAGCTGAATCACTTGCTTATGGATGTATTAAATATGCGGATTTGTCACAATGTCGAACTTCAGATTATGTTTTTTCTTTCGATCGGGTTTATTTATTTTATTAAATTTTAAATTATATTTTTATACAATTAATGGTTTTCTTTAAACCCCTTTCCCTTAGTTTTGTGGTTGTCTTTATCTTTTAATTAATTTTAATCTTGTAGATGTTGGATGATCGTGGAAATACCGCCATTTATCTTCTTTATGCTTATACACGTATCAGGTTTATTTTGCTAATTTTTAATATTTTTTGGGTCCCAACTTGGCTATCGATGCTAAGCTAACTCCATTAAACTTGTAAAAAATTGAAAATTTGTGGAGTATTTTGAGGAAATATTGACTCGGAATGATTTCTGCAGCTTCCCAATTTATTAGATATCTTTGTTTATTAATTTTATTTTTAAGATCAATAGCTAGAAATGCCCATGTTGATAGAACTGCAATAAATAATCATCTTGGCAGCCTTTTTGAAGGAATTGTTCCATTGGTACATCCAAGAGAGATTCGTCTGGGCAAACAAATACTCAAATTCTCTGATTGTGTGCTCAATACTGTTTCAACTCTTCATATAAGCAAAATATGTGATTATGTTTACGAACTTGCAACACTTTTTCATGATTTTTATAAGGAATGTTATGTTATTAGTAAAAATACTGCTACTAATGAAGGTTTTTTAATATATTTTTTAAATATTTAAGTCTAGAATCTAACACGAATTTATTTATGATATTTTATTGATTTTTTGATTAAGACTAATGGTCATTTTGATTGAGACTCTAATGGCCAGTGATGATTTTTGTTTTTTCTATTTCTTTTCGTTAATAGTTGATTTTAGTGAGCGGAATGATTCTGTTATTCGGGTAAAATGGTCTCTATCTTCACACACACTCTCATTCTTTTTTATGCATCTTTGACCATTCTCCGACTCAACCCGGTCATACCCGGTTTTGATAGCACGGCTGTATAGACAGACACAGAGAAGAATGTGCGGTAAATTCCGCAAATGGTGTCTGTCTATACAGCCGTGCTTTTAAAACCGGGTATGACCGGGTTGAGTCGGAGAATGGTCAAAGATGCATAAAAAAGAATGAGAGAGTGTGTGAAGATAGAGACCATTTTTCCCGAATAACAGAATCATTCCGCTCACTAGTTGATTTATTAGCTAAATGTTTAAAGTGAATTGTGGTGTAGTGGTTGTGTCCTTGACTACGAAGGTATTGGCTAGTTGGTTCGAATCCGTTTGATTCCCGTCTTTTGTTCTTCACTTGTACAACTTTTTTAATTTTTAAAAAAGATCTAAAATAATAAGTAACTCTCGTCTGGATTTTAAAGACTTAAACTTATATTTTTAAATTAATTTTTAAAGGTGAAACAGATCAAATAACTATTAACTACAACAGACTTGTACTTTGCGAAGTTGTAGCTGATGTAATGCAACAATGCTTCTCTATACTTGGAATAAGACCAATTGATCGGATGTAAAACAAAATGATGATTTAGTTATTTGTTGTGTTTCTGCGATTTTTGTTTGTTAAATAAAATTTGCAGAAAATTAATTTCTCGAACTTTTGTTTTTTTACAAGTTAGAGAACATAAAAATCGATATATCGATTTTTGTCCTGTAAGGGAGGCCAGCACAATTAGAGAAAGAAAAAATAGAGACGCATAAAACTCAATACAAATTATACACAGATAAATTGAGAAATAGTGTTGGCAGAGATAAAAATTTACTCTAATTGTTAAAAAAATAATTTGAGTCTGAAAAATCGGTATATCGATTTTATCGATTGGTCTCGAATACTCTCGAATTTAATATTTTTTGAAAAAGTTAGAAATTTTAAAAAATCGATATATCGATTGTCTCGAATACTCTCGAATTAGAATATTTTTTGAAAAAATAAAAAAATAAATATATCGATTTTATTGATTTCTGGACTTAGACAAATTTTTACATATTTGTGTAAAATATATAGAGTTTATCTTTTTTTCTCTACCAACACTATTTCGGTAATTTTACAGTTGTGGATTGCTACCTATGCAAAAGTTGTTTATTTAGGTTTTATAGGGTAAAAAATTTGAGAGGGCGGGCGGGTGGCCGGCGTCGTGCCATACATGGAATATATAAATAAGGAATAATATTGAATATTTACACAATATTAGATAGATGGATGGGTAGTCATATATACAATCATTCTCATCTGTTGCACGACGCTGCCCTCCCACCCACCCTCTCAAATTTTTTACCCTATAAAGCCTAAATAAACAACTTTTGCATAGGTAGCAATCCACAACTGTAAAATTACCGAAATAGTGTTGGTAGAGAAAAAAAGATAAACTATATATTTTTCATTTTTCAAGCTAAAAATACTGGACTTCAAATTTATTTCTATATATCAAAAAATCAACATACTAAAAATCAACACAAAAATAACCAACTTTATTAAATCAAAAATTATACAAGTTCAAAAATGTTTAAAACCTCAATTAAAATTCAGCCAATCATATCTCTTTTTCTTCCTCTCATTCTAACTTCGTCTAACCTTGAAAGAACATTTTCGGCATCTTTTCCACCTTCTTTGTAAGCTTGTAAAGCTTTGATCATCAAAAAGTCCATTCCAATGTGTGCACTTTAAAAAATATAAATTAAGTATTAAATTAATAATTTTGAAACCTCTTTATTGCTCTTTCCAAAACATACAAATCAACAGCTTTATCTTCAGATTTCTGCGAAAATTGAGAAAGTCCAAAGTCGATGAAAATCAAATCCAGATCGTTATTTTCCTAAATAAAATATTTATTTAAATTTTTGGCAAGTCCTAATTAAATAGAAAAGGACTAAAACTTATTTATGCTTTTATTATTAATTGAATAAAAATATTTCTAAGTTATCCCGTTCAAATAAAAATAAATTTCCATTGACGGGATCCGAACCCACGACTATTGAATGGTCAACCTAGGCGTTTACCCATTACACCAACTAGAACACTATATTTACTTTCTATTTTATTGACTATATACTTTAAAAAAAAAGATAATTGTCATATGTATCTTCCGCCGAAATTAAATGTTTTATCTTTTAAAAAATTTAACCTTACATTTTCCATATTTTTAACCAAAACATTCGAAGTAGTCAAATCTCCATGAATGAGGCCATTTGAATGCATATTTTGAATTATTGAGCCAAGTTTATGTCCAAAATGAGAAGAACTTTTCTTAAAAAAACTTAAAATATTAAAAAAATTTATAATAAAAAACCTCAAATTCATCCTTGCTAGAGTTTTGTTGTAACTCATCCAGAAATTTTTTTGCAGTTGGAGCACTTAAAAAAAAGAAATTTTATTCAATTTCATTAAATTTTATTTAAATTTTTAAACTAACATCTTATCATTATTATCACAAATAATTCTTTCATAAATTATTAAATTTTTATTAGAATCAACAAAATAAATAGAAGGGGTAGGAATTCCAATCTTTTAAAAAATATATAATTAAAAATTAATTAAGAAATTAAAACCTCTTGACATTTAAGAATTGCTTTCACTTCAATTTTTATTCTTTCTTTAGTTAACCTTTTATCCAATTCTGAATGTCTATACTTCTTTTCAAAACGTTCTTTAATTAATGCAGGACGATTTAAATAAGTACAAGAAAATAAACGAGCTTCAGCGCCTTGATATAAAGGTTTTTCATTTAAAAAATAAAATCTTTTGATGATTCAAGTTGGCCATTAATTAGATGTTGTTCTTCAGTATTTGCTAAAAAAATAATCAATTAAAAAAACATTTAAAAGTTACGAAAAATTAAAAAAGAATATAAAATGAAGTAAAAATTATTGGTACTGAAATAGCGGTACTGAAATAACCCTTTCGTAAAAATATATTCTCTTACTAATAAAGAAATTATACATAGAAAATTTGAGAAATAGTGTATGAAGAGATAAAAAGTAAATAATGGCTGAAAAAAGACGAAATGTCTGGACACGAAATTATTGCTGATACATAGAAAATTTGAGAAATAGCGTTAACAGATATAAAAAGTAAACAATCGCTTCAGAAGATTAACACCGTATATTTACAATTAAAGTCTGACTTAGGCTTCAATCAATATATGTTGAAAATATATATCTCTCGTATTGATCCTGGCTCTAATTCTAATATTACTAGAGCAAAATTTGAGAAAATTTTTTTTTGAGTGTTAATCATTTTAAAATGACCCTCTAATGTCAATAAAATGAAAAATTGTCAAAAAACCTAGTTTTTAACAAAAACTTTGACCCTCAACATTAAAAAGAAAAAAAGTAAACCTTTGTCATCACAAGAAGAAAAAGAATCTTCATCCTCATTATCCTCTTCTTCATCATCACTATTTGGAGGAAAACAATCAATTGCTTCATCTTTTTTACGAGCAGCTTCTTCATCAATTTTTGCAATTAATTCATTTTGTTTTTTAATTATATCTGCACCAGAAGAACACTTTAAAAAAAAGAAAATTAATTAAAATATTATTTTTTAAATAAAAAAATAAACCTGAGAATACAAATTAAAAGCTTCCATGTTCAAATCAAAAAAATTTTTTCCCCATTTAAAAGGTTCCATTAAATTATTTGCAGCTTCTATTTGTCCAATTATATATAAACCTGCAGCTAAAGCTTCAGCACAGTTTAATTTACAAGGAGTTCCATAATTAACTGGATTTGCTGCCAATAAAAATGGAAGTAGACGTTGTTCAGTTGCCTTAAAAAATAAAAAAATGAGAAATAAATATGAACAAACTAAAATAAATTCAGGGATGTTTATAATACCAAGAAATAATCAAAAGAATATTTAATTTTTATTAAAAATAATTTAAAAAAGAAAACCTTTGCTCGATGAAACGGTGTTTTTTCCAATTGATTCCAAGAGCAATCAACTACAGCCAAACCTTTAGAAATTACAAGTTTAGAATCTGCTGGAGATAATGTTGAAGTTGCTGTTGGTGTTAACAAAATTCCAGGAAAGCGCTGTCCTATTTTTTGTTGACGAATAAATCCAAGACGACAAAGTTTTCGACCAGAACATCTTTTTGGATCACACTGGCCAAAATCAAACATTGCAAGTGTACAAGGCATTTTATTCTAAAAATAAAATTTTTAGAAGTTCATAAAGTTAAATTAAAATTTTAAAAATTAATAAAAAGGCAAAGGAACATCAAATAAAAATGTTTGCCACCACTGAGGTTCGAACTTCCACCCATCTCAATATGAAAACAGGGAGTTAACCCAACACACCAACGAATCTTACATCATATCAATTTTAAAATCAATTAAAATTAACCTTTTTCTTCGTAACATCTTCAGAACTGTGGGATGAATCTGAGCTGTCCATTCTGAAATTCTAATTAAAAAATATATAAATATAATTATTAAAAAATAAATTGAAAAAAAACAATCTCATCAAATAAATAAAATAACAAAACTTTTAAAATATATACTGAAAAGAAAATATTAAAAAATAAAATAAACAAATTTATCATCTCGTCATCGTCTTTTTCAATCTCTTTCAGGGCTTCTTTGTTCCGGTTTAATTCTAAGCTCTGATTTAACTGAAGATTCTTTTTCTTTTCTTCTAGGAGATGAACGATGACGTGATCTTGAATCTCTATCATCCTTTAAAAAAAGAAAAGGTCAAAAAACTCCCAAAAAGGCCAAAAAACCCTCAAAAAAGGTCAAAAAATCCTCAAAAAACCCTTAAAAATTCTTTAAAAAAAACCTTGTCACGTTCAGAACTTCGTCTTTCACTTTTAATTCGACTTTCCTTTTTTATACTAGGTGATCGCCTTGATGATCTACTATGCTTTTCCTTACTTCTGTCCTTTTCTTTCTTTCTTTTTCTGTCCTTGCTGTCTTTATGATGATCACTGCTACGATGTTTACTACTTCGATCATCATCTTTACGTCTACTTAAATTAATTAAAAAAAATTAAATAAAAAGAAAGAAATTTTTTTAGACACTGATGACTTTATAAATAAAATTAATAATAAAAAAAAGAAAATCTGAGAGAGAAAAACAAAAATTATAACGGATTGAATGAAAGGAAAAAGAATATCGGAAAAAATCCCCCATCTTTTTTTTTCTTTCCAATTATTCTTTTTTTAAAAAAAAATTTTCTTTTCCTTTCAATTCTTTTCCAATAAAATATTAAATATATCTTCTCCCATTCTGTTTTTTCATAAAACTCAAAATGACATCATCAGTGTCTAAAAGTTCATTAAAAAAATAATAATAAAATTATGGAAGAAACAACCAAAAAACATTTCTTTAAAAAAAAATTAAACCTTCGTCCTGTAGATGGACTTCGACTTCTTGAACGTGTCCTACTAGATCGTCTTTTCTTCCGATGACTAGGCCCAGAATCGCTTCCCCTAAAATTAATAATTAAATAAAAAAATTTTAATTTAATTAAAATTTATACGAATCAGATCTATCTCTGTCCCCTCTATTATTATTATTATCTCTGTCTCTATCACGGTGGTCATCTATTGGTCGAGATATTCCTCTATTTGATGAACGAAAACGATCATGAAATCAACCAGAAATAAATTTTTAATGTTTCTCAGTTTTCTGTCTCATCTATTTGAATACTATTCGTATTTGCTTTTATATGTAATTTAAATTTCAAAATGTAAACATTACATAATATATAACTAGTAATAAAATTTTAAAAATATAATGAATTAAAGGAAAAAAGACAAAACAACAACACAATTTGTGATGGTGCAGTATTTTTTTCCCAAGTTTATTTTTTAAAGCTTACTTTTAAGTCCCTAAAGAATTATAAACTAAAATTTTAGTATAAAAACCATGCTTTTTTTGTCATATCAACAACACTTAAATTCTAACAACAACTCATCACCTTTATTTGCTTTGCTTCATTCATTTCTCAGAAGCACTTGGCCATGCAACTTCGTTCAGGAAAGTGTATCAGTAAAGAAGAATTGGATTCAGAGGAGGATTCGGTGAGACGATCAGAAATTGTGGTATTATTTTTTAATTTAAATTGAAAAATTTTCCTTTTTTTCAAAAAAGCATGCTGCAGATTGTCCAAATAGAAAGACTCTAACCAAAGTGACAAATCAATCAAAAACCAAATGCAACAACTTCTCTTCCCCTCAAGGACATCAACATTGGTTGAAGTCAAGATCAAAGAACGATAGTGGATTTGCGTCATCATCAAAATCAACTTCAGAGAAGAAGAAAAAGAAGGATCGTCTTCGTTTCTTTCCAACAGAAGAAGGATGGCGAAAACCAAGTTCTTTTCCTGAATTTGAGGAAAATCAAGAAGAATCACTTCGACGAGTTTCTGTTTATAGCAGACATCTAAAAGGAAAACCACCACTACTTGAGTTATCTGATGATGAAAGAGATATTGTTTGTGTTGAAAGTCCTTCTGCTCTTTCTGAGGTTTTTTTCAATATAATTTTTTTAATTATATTTTAAGCCGTATGGAACAAAACCTCAAGGAGCACCACCACAAAAGGTTGAAAAGAGCATCTCTTCATCAACGTTGAGGCGTGCCTATTGGACACATCCTGAACTGAGAGGACAATTTGGACAACCAACAAAAAGTGTTGGAAAAGGCAGAATCGTTACTGGAATTAACAAATCTCCGCTCTCATTCATCGCAGCAAAGGTTTAAATTTTTGAATATTTTCATTTTTTAAATTTTAATTTTTAGCTGAGTCGTTCACCGGCAGGTCCATTCTATACAGATGGAGCGGAGTTTCGTCACTTGCAAGCTGAACTTCAGAAAAATGTGGATGATTTGCCTTGTATTGTCGACAACGAAGAATCCTCTAGAACGTTGAACTACAGCAAAGAAGACGTTAAGAGAAGTTTTCCGCTTAGAACCGAATCAATAAAAGTAAAGACGAACAATAATAATACTCTTGAAGTGATTGGCCAATTCTATGAGATTCTGCTTGAAGGCAAAGTTCTGTGGAAGGGTTCTAATGAAGAATAGCTGATGAGAGAAGAATGAATAATAATAATAAACTTGTGATAAATATACGGAATAATTTTGTATATATTTTCTTTCTCTTTTTGTCCTATTTGGTTGTATATTATTTGTATATTGTTGTATGTAAATTTATGTATATAATTTTAATAGTTGTAAAAAATCAAAATTCATTTAATAGAAAGTTTTTTTTAATTCACTTAAAAATACCCTTGGGCACAATATCAGCACAAAGAATTAAGTGCATCGTCCACTTTTTTAAATTCATTTTCATCTTTTAAATCAAGAAACAGAAGTAATTCCTCTATGATCTGGCGGCTCCAAAGCTGACAAAGCCATATCAACCCACTTAAAAGATAACAGGAGTATTTGTGAATAATTCTTAAAAGCTACCGCCATTGGTAAATGTAATTGCAATTCAAGCCAACAAGGAGTTGACGTTACATCCTTATTTATAATTTTCTTTAAAAGAAACTATAAAAACCTGTCTATGGTAATCAGCTCCCCATCCCTTTACAAATGAAAGCCTTACAAAGCACATTTTTTGTAATTCATAAACATGTTGATACCCGTCATGTTTTGCTTTTTCCAACATCTATTAATTTGTGAGAATATTTAAAAATCATTCAAGACATTGGAAAACTTACACCTCCAAAAATCATATAATCAAAAATCAACTATAAATTTAAAACATTTTTTCTTTTACTCTTAAAAGTTTACCATTGATGCTCCTCCTGGAGGTACGCGACAAACTGCTGCTGCCTGTAAACCATATTTGAAATTTGCATTTCTCGACTGAACGAATACTGCTGAGTCAGATTGATTAAACTGGAATTATTTTATTGGACTTTACTTTTAAAAAATAAACCAATAAAACTCCGGAATCTGAGCAACTCAGCCGAATTCCTGAAATTTTGGATTTTATAATTTGTTAGATTTTATAACCCATTCCAATATGCCGACGCGTGTTTTCAATTGTAAAATTACGATTGACATTAGAAAGAAGACCGAGACAGATACCTGAAAAATATTCAAAGTGATGATGAAGTAGCATAGAGGAACTAACGACTATCACTCGAAGAGGGATCGGTAAAACCGTCTATAACAACCGCATTGACAGAAACCTGTAATGCATTTTTATAAATTCTAAATAAAATTAATTAACCTTGAAAGGTTCTCCTACACGTGTATTCAGTTCATAATAACAAATGGAGCACCAATAAATTGGTTGTACACGAGAATATGTATTTTTAGCAAATAAAGATTGTGATGAAATTGTAGGCACTAATTGTGATAAATAATCATCATCATCGCTGAGAGCTGAAGGTGAAAGATGACTAATTTGTTGTAATTGTCCACTGATCTGTTGATTTTGCGAAGGCTGACCCGTTGAGAATGAAGACGAAAAGGATGAAGAATAGGATGAAGAGGAAGAACAGGAAGACGATGAAGCACAACCGCAAATAGTATTTTTTGATACTAACAATGAAGAAAGCGAATCTGGAGCCGGAAAATGACAGACAGCGGCAGAAGATAATGATAATTTATTCCCATTTTCCGTTTTTCCTACATTTTGATGGCCACCAATGTTTGCTTGATCCACTCGATAATAATGGTAAGGGTTAATGCAAATCTTAAAATAATGCTAAATTTTTCTAATTGCCAACCTGTTCATTTCGTCCATCATATGGAAAGAGACAATCTTCAATAGGTCTAAGCTCCTTAAATTCAACTTTTTAGATTATTATTTAAATATTACTTGATGTGACTGTAGATTAGGCCATCGCCAAACACGGCAATAGATTACATGAGGCAAACCTATAATTTTTAGTCACGATACAAATTTAAATAAATGGTGAAACACTATATAACAAGCGCTGATTTCAGCCACATGTAGTCTCTTGCTTCCTCCTTATCTCTAATTCTCTTTATTAAAATTTGCGACTAATCGGACTGTAACATAACGCCATAATTATTATTTACGACGTTAGATTCGATTACTATAATCTTTCTTTTAGAGTATCAGTTTGGGAACCATTTAAATAAAATATTTATGTAGCAAACCTTTTCTGTGTGAGACTTGTAGGCGACCGTCTAATGAGCGAGGAATGGTTACACATCTGAAGTGAATTTTTAATAATAGATTGGTTAAAAAGTTTTTACCTCGATTTGCTGCCGGGATTAGCAAGGGCATATTCCTTAAATTTAATTATTTTGATATAAGGTATAATTACATTTCCTTACCAAATCTTCAACAGTACCATAGTAATGATTCTTTCTTTTTCGCATCTTTTTCACTAGCGAGTCTACAGCCTTCAATGCCCATCGATCCTCTTCATCGCCTAATTTCCAGCCTAGCAACTTTTTTACTGCAGGATCCGGAGATGAGAAAATGTTCATTTAATACAAAATCGAAAAAATATCAAGAATAGCTTAAATAAAAACGATATTTTCAATATAATTATTCGCGGGGAAGGAAGAACTATCTCCACTCTAGCAATTCCAATACATAAACCAATTCGTAGTTTTATTGCCTTGAATGAACTAATTGTTACATAGAGCACACTAACATCGAATTTTCATTACTTTTAAGCACGAATCAATTTTTAGTTCGAAGGTTGATATTGAATAATTTAATTTTGGTAACTTAAAGGTGTAAATTTTCTTAAAATGGACTAGAAAAAGAAATGGATGTATTGTAAATGAACGAACTATCTTACTGATAACGCCATATGGGCAGGATGGTTGCATATTAATGAGCAAGAAAAACATTAAAAGCGATAGGACATAAAAATTAAAAATGTCCTGAGTTACTTTCATCCCATCAATATTTATATATGGCTACCAGCCGCTAATACAAAGAGAGGTAGCAATGCGCAATAAATCAGAAAAGAGGGAGGACAGATGGCAGAATTTGTGTAGATGTTTTTGTAATAAAAAACGAACATTTTACGGCACTCTCCGTTTTGTTGTGTAAAAAGAGGCCGCGTCCCAAAAAAAACAGCAAAGAATAGTCAAACTAGCGACATAAAAAGAATAATAAAAATAAGACGAAGGAGGGCAGGCGAATTATTTTTAAACTAAAATTGTATTTTACACTAATATTTATTTTAGTTGTATGTATATTAAAACAAAATATTAAATAACTTTGTTAAATAATAGAAAATAGGTAAAAATATGTATGAACCAGAATTTACGCGAAATGAACTCTAAGAACAATTATTTTCATTTAATAAATTATCCCAAATTAAATCACCTTGAGGTGAGACAATTCAACTAGCTCTCGAGTTTGATTGGTATCAACGGTGTCCATAATTTATATATTTTTTTGTTTTTTCTCGCCAAGAGGAAAAAGGCGGTAAACCCTTTGATGATTAAAAGCATGTCTGCTTTTCTCTTCAATACCGAGGTCAAATCTTTTTAATTTATTCTTTTCTTAATTCACTGATAAAGCTGTGTGGGAAAATGGGAAAAGAGAACAAAAATTAAAAAAAAACAACCGGGTGAGAAATGAAAGAAGTTGAGGAGGGCAACTTCAGAATCACAACGAGAAGGATAAATACAAAATTAATATGAACAATAATAAAAATTATTAAAAATGAGAATTATTGTACTAAAATGATAAATATTATTAGAAAGTAGTATTATTATTTAACGCTCGATTTCAACTGTGCTGATAGATGAGAACAATTTTGGTCTACGTTTTTCAGTTGGAACTGAGCGAACTTAGATAAATATTTTTCTTAAAAATTTTAACGTTTTAAACTAACCAGAATTTGTTCCAATGTTATTTAGTTCGATTTTATCTCCTCCCGTCCGTTGTGACATTTTTGGTCCATTATTAGTGCTTTGTGGAGGAGTGGGTGAGCAGCGTCTACTACCAACGGGATTGACTGTTGTTGTTGCAGATTGTCCAGCTAATTTGTATGGCTTTCTATTAACAATGGAAACTGTACCTCCACCATTACTAGCGGGTGTTTTTGAACATGTTAACTGTGTAAAATTAAATTTAGAAAATAATAATTAAAAAATTAACCGATTGTGAAGGTACTCTGTTTAGTTCGCCTTTGATAAACCTTTCCACCTATAAAAAAGGATTAAAGAATAATAAACTAATTTTAAATATTTTATCTATAATTTTAAATAAAATATATTATTTAAAAAACCTTATCAATACAGGCTTCTTGATAATCATGTACCCATCTGACACCATTGAATCTGGTAATCTGCCTAATATCGTCAGGCAATTCATTCTCAACAGCTGGGAATTCAAACTAATTTAGAAAAAAATATTTTAGAATAAAAATAATCAATTTACATGTTGATCAAATATAGGTATAACATTTTTTCCATGTTCAAATGCACAGTGCAACTCTTTATGGATCCAATCTTCGCGATTATTATCATTGAGCAATCGATCTAGTGAGTGAGGAGTGAGCACCAAAATGAAGTGTTTAGCGGCTTGAATATTTTTAAGGAGATGTGAATCAAATTTGCCAGCGTAAAGTTTATCCACATCAATAAAAACTTTATAGCCGCGTAATTGTAGTAATACCTAAAAATTAAAATATATCTATTTTAGACCAATTTTAAACCTTTATTAAACTGGCTAATTGATTGCCCGTGGAACGGCGATAGCTAAAAATCGAAAAAAAAATTTTTTAATTAAAGAATTAATAAGTACCTGATAAAGACGTCGATCTGTTTGGAGAGGATAGCGACTTCGATGTCATCAATGTGTTTGCTGTCTGTGCAGTTAAATAAATAATAAAAATATTTTTAAATTAAAAAGAAACCTTGAAGTGCTTGCCGCAATTTTAGTCTATGAATTGGATTATTAATACCACAGACACACTTCATCATACTAAAAAACAAAATAATTATACATTTTATAATAAATAATAATAAAATTTCATACTCGTTAGTAAGCTGGGGAAGTAAATTTCTGTTCAGACCCATTCCTAACATTTGATAAGTGTAAACAGAAAGCTAAAAGATAAATTTAAAATAATAAAATGAAAAAAAAGGTATTCTTACTTCTGGACTTAATGACATCAAAAACTGATCCAAATGACTTTCATCAACGCTTCTTAAAATAACAGAATTAATTATAAATTTTTAAAATCAAAACCCGTAATCTGCAGCGATCTTTAGTGATCTAAAAAAAATAAAATAAAGAATTTTTTTTTAATCAGTTCACACACTGTTATATTTGTTATCATAATATATAAAATTTCCTTACTCAAGTTCCCGCATAAATCTTTTTCTAAGAAGGCCAGAACGCATTCCCAAATCCTCCTCCAACTCCTTTTCTGTCAAAAGTAACAACAAATCTCCATCCACCATGTGAGCTGCGAATGCTTGACTATAAGTACCAAAACCAATCTTAAAATGAAATTTTGTTAAAGGTAGGAAATAATTTTTAATACTTTTTCAACCCAATACTGAACATCTTTGATTGACCAACATGGCACTTGTTGAGAAAGTTTGTAAGGCACTTGTTCTCCAATAACAGTAAGGGCCTCACTTGCGAATTTGGCAGGTAACTCATCTGGACTTGAGGCACTGAAAAAAGTACGTAATTATTCAATAATAACATAACGCCATAAGACATTAAGCCACATTAGTAAATAACAAATAAATATGAATATGACCTCTCCTTAAGTGCCTGAATCGCACCAATTTCGGCGAGTACTTCCAATTTTTGTTGTTCTTTCTTTGTGATTGCTTCCACGCAGAAGTGAAATGAAGCCCTAAAAATATTTTCATTTTTAAAATTCTTTATGCATACAAGCTTTTAGCCTCTCTACACCGAGATCCAAGCAATGGCAGCAACCTGGCCAACCATTCTGTAGGACGGCCTTGCGAGTTTTTATAGTCATCTTGGGCAAAACCGGCTGGTTGGTGAGAGATCAAAAAGGGTTCAACAAGCGTGAGAGTACCAGACTTTGCGACAGCCATTTCCATCTCCTTAAATTTTTTAATGAAACTTTTAAATTTATTTTAAAATATTTCTGTACAGATTTTATTTTTAAAAAACCTTGGAATTAGTAGAAGCAGAACCAAGAACACATATAGCTAGACAAGCATAATAGCGAGTAATATCATCACGCTGAGATGCTAGAAGGAATAGCCAATCTGGAAGTTTTTTTTGAATTACTTTCTTTTTTGCATCCTGGCTTGAGTAGAGAGTGAGATTGGATAATGCTAAAAATAATTTTTTATTTATTAAAAAAAATATTTTGAAATTTTACCAAGTGCCGCATGCCTTAGTGTTCCCTAAATTTAATGTACAAGATTAGGTATTACTTTTATATTCTAGGCATATCACTCACCGGTGTATCAGTTGCCCTTTTACATGTTAACAAAATATGATCAATTACTCCCATACTGAAAATTAAAGTTAAAAATTTTTCTTTCCATTTTTCTCACTCAATTAATTTGGTAGTAGTTTCTGTTGAATGTTTAAAAAGAGCTTCCATCAAAGAAAGTGACATTCGTTGTTGTTCTTGGTTTTTGTTCAATTTTTCAGCGGTAGTTACTACTTTTTTCAGAAAACCCTTCTGGATTAATGCATCACAATTACTGCCAGTTAGACACTCCTTTAAATTAATAAAAAAAAAATAATTTAAAACCTATATAAAGTTAACTTCCAGGACTCGTCCACAACAAAGCCTCACAGAATCGGAAATAGTTTGACGTGTGAACAGCCCTAACAACACCTCCAAATAATTTTGCTCGCGTAGATAATCACATAGAGCATGGCCTAAATCTTGTGAAATTTTTGGAAATATCCAGGCCTTGGTCATGACTCTACAAAAAGAAGTAAATAATTTATTTAAAAAATGAGCTCTAACTTTGTGGCGATAGTGCAACCTTCAAAAACTTGTTCATCAGGTCCTTGTTCAATTAGCTGAAAAGCCTTGTCTACAAATCCCTAGAAATAAATTGGATTAAAATTGTAAATTTTTAAGTTTTGACCTGGTATTTTTGTAGTTTTGTCTTAAGTGTGTGCATCTGAGGAAAAATGGTTTTAAGAAATTTTGAACGTCTTAAAAATCAGTTACCATCATGACTTGTTCAGTATGCGAATGTTTAGTTAATGGACCTCCGTTGCTAACCATCGTATCCTGCTGGAAGAGATTTAACCGATTTGGAGGAGATGAGCGTGGGTTAATGATTGGAGAATCCAGTGGAAGATCAACGGGTAATCCAGCTGTACGTGAAGCCAAAGAACCAGATGGCGCTGTTGTCGATCCTTTTATTTTTTTTGATAATTAAAATTATTTTAGAAATATTATTTTAGTAAAAATATTTTGATAAATTTATTTATTTAATAATAATTATTTACTTTCAGGCAATTTACACATTTGTTTTAATTTCGAAAAAGGAAATTAAGACAATCGAGAAATTTATTATTTTCCCTCTCTATGTTTTTTTAATGCTCACAAAAAATCACACAATTAACAGTCTATCAGCGTTCGCTGAATTTGTCCCTACCCAAACTTCGCTCAGTTTTTGGACAAATTGCGTCACGCAAACGTAAAACACTTAATGTCATGCGAAAAAAAAATAAAAATTTTGATGCTAATTTTGAATAAAAATTGTTGAAAACTTCGAATTTTCTAGGAGATTTAAAAAAAGTTCAAATATTTTCGACTACTACCCTTCGCTAAAAAAATTTCTTTTTAATTCTTACTTTGAAATATTGTAAAATAATTTACCTTCACTTCGAAATCTTCTATATTCAGAATCTTTTCGACCAACACTAGCCACTCCATCGATTCCATTGAGTAAAGAAATAGTTGGATCATTTGCTGAGTTAGGTGTAGATAAAGACTGTTGAAGACGGATATCCGAATTGCGCTAAAAAGGAATATAACTTTACATTTAATAATCATTTGAGAAATGAATATACTTTACTATTTGAGAATTGTAAACCCTTACAATTTGAGAATCAGCAAAACGCCTGCGTCTCAAATTAAGCGATAGAGCTTTCAACATTTTTAGATTTTTGATTTTATTGCAAGGCGGAATATTTGAACTTATATAGGCCGTAAAGATGTCAAAAATATATTGCAATTGGACATGCGCGCGTGGGTGGCTGAGATCGGTTCCCCGCCCATCTTCCTTTCCTTAATCATCCAAGTTTTCTTTTTCCCACACACTTTATAACTTTTTTTTTTAATTCTTTCCAGCCTTTACTCTTAAAAAAATTTGTTTGCAATTCCTCTTATAATGAATAATAAATGACGTAAACAAATAAATATCACCCCCTCAAAATTATTCAAGCACTTGAACTTTTCAGACCTCCTCAATCAAAATTCAATCCTACACAATTTTAACACTCCAGAGAAAAATAATATTAATAAGTTAATAACCTGGCTTACCATTAAGAAAATAAGTCTCATTAGAACAGGATTGATGAAAAAATTATTTTAAAGGCCAGAATTTAAATTCTAAAAAGAAACAAAGACTTAAACCTATTTTATATGCCATTTTTATTGTCCTATCAATGACGACAATCATTGAATTGTCACCCCTCACAATTTTTTGTTGTCAAATTTTATGTAGGAGGAGGAGTGGAAAAGGAACAGCGGAAGTACTTATTGCGAAATTGTTTGCAGAAAAACAACCAAACCCCTTTCTATAGAAAATAATTTTCCCTTTTCGCTAAATTATCATTAAACAAACCGATGATTCTGCGGCTATAATCTCCTTCTGACGTGAAAAAAGTCTGCGATGACCACCTCCGATTGCCTCACCTTCTCTCAGTAAATCTTCATCATCTTCCTGAATACTTTCGTCATTACTCCCACTCTTAGAAGATGCTAAAATTTTCCCACTATTCCTGGATATTGATCCAGGATCATAAGTTGATGTTGTTCCTTCTTCGGACCCTTTTAAGTCCAGCCTTAAGTCATTTGGTAGTTTGCTTCCAACTGGATAGTCAGCTAACTCTTTGGTTGTACTATTTTGGCGAAACATTGAAAAATTGTTGTCACTATTTGGAAGATGACGAAGAGAACCTTTAAATTTTATAATTATTAAATTTATATTTTTAATAAATGATAACCATTTTAAAATTTTGATCAAATTGAGTTAGAAAATTTTAGCAATAAAACAAAATAAAAAAATCTCAAATATAAGCCCGATCGTTTCCTCGCTTCCCTTCCCCTTTTACTTTTCTATTCATTTGAATAGAATAAGGAAATTATTATACATACATATTAATTCAAACAGAATCGATAGAAATCTTTCCATCCTTTTTATTTTTTTCTTTTTTGATTTTTGTCCCGATTGCTAAAATTTTATTTTACTTAAAATATATTTTCATTTTACTCAGATTCAAAAGAATGAAAAAATATTATTATGTAAATTGTGATTACCATATTTCCAATGTTGGCGTTGTAGTTTTGGCATTACAGACGATGTACAAGGAGAAGACCGTGTTGGAACAGAAGGGGAAGTACTACGCTGTTCATTCTCTCTTTGTTTTTGCTGTTGAATCTCCAAATTGCTCAATGAACGACTTTTCTGCTCAGGTCCTAAACTAAGTAATCCAGCACTATTGACTACAGAAATCGTTGTTGTTCTGTAGAAACCATTTTGACTTGGTGAGTCAATGGCCAATAAAGGACCTCTACTGGATAATGGCCCACGTCCATTTATGGTCGGACGGGCACTCTTTAAAGGTCCCACTGAATCAAACAGTTCCTTAAGTGATAAAAATTTGTTAGAAAGATATTTTCTTACTTCTGTGCCTCCTGAATCTCTTTTCTCATCTAAAGCAGCTGGTAAAATTGTTCTTGTCGAGGAGCAGCAACTTCCACCACTACTTGCAAAGCTGCTGTCTTGACTCGATCCTAGAGAAGCATGCATCACTGTTACCGATTTGCAAAGTATTGGCTGTTGCTTCCCCATGCTAGAAGGAATACTCATGATTCCCTGTAACGTTTAAAGTTTACGTTGATTTTAGAACAAAAATTATACAAAAAAATGAAAAATAATGGGAAGAAAATAAAACATTCCTATCAAGAAGAAAATAAGTCGTAAAAATGTCGAACACAAGAGTTTGATGGAAAATGAGGAATGAGCCGAATAATCACAAAAATATGAGTATTTTGTAAAGGGAGTGGAGGTTAACACGCAAACAGAATAAAAATTGTCGCAACGATTAAATTCTATTAAAAATGGAAAATAAATAAGCGGATTACGAGGAGTGTGCTGGAGGCAAATTGATAAGTGCAGTATTTGTTCGATCATGGACATTTTTAGTTAACACACCATTTTTACACATACTTTCGAATAAATAAGAAACTATAAAGTTACTAAAAAATTCTAAAGGACGTGCCGATTTTTCTTTTTGAGACTCAAATTGCTCCTTTGTGGATGTACTTGAAAAATGTAAATAAAATTCAAAAAATTGTAAAAATATTGTTGTAATATGTAAATTAATCGATTGACCATAAAAATACATAGAAGGAATAGCAAGTTTGACAGAAAAAACATTGGCACAAAAAATGCTACAATGGAAATGCCGATAGAGAAGACTAGAGAATTACTCGACATGGGCATTAGCTAAAGCGGACTTACACATGCCTCCTTTAATATTTTCTTTTCTGCTTTCCATATTTGTTCCATTATATCTAATGCTAGCCGCTAGAATTAGAGACTCTTTTTTTTGCTTTATTATGCCGTAAGCTGTCTATCGACGTGTGGAAAATTTTAGATAAATGAACAATTGTAAATGTAAATAAACTTGTGCACCTTTAGTTAAATCCAAAGGGGAAGTCAGAGTCGCAAAAAATGTTTAATTAAAAATGAGTTTTAAACAAAATTTTAAAAACTGGATTTAAAATTAAAAAAAAAAGCAGCTCTGCAAATGAGTAAAATCAATAAACAATATTTACACAATTAATGATAAGATAAAAAATACTTGAGATAAAATCAACTAATTGAAGAGAGAAATAAAAGCTTAACCAGGCATGTTCGAACCTGCAACAATGTTTTTCACAGGTAATCAGACGCTCGAGCAATTGGAGCGACGCTTCTAATTGTCTTTAACCATGCCTAAGCGTTCTAATTATAGTAATGGAGTTCCCTTATAATTAGTTGACTATTTAATTAAGGAGTAAAATTGTAAAATAATCTATTTAGTTTTTAGGTTATTAATATATTGATGCGTGCCAATTCCGGATACAAACATTCAATCAAAACTTTTGAAATTTTTGGGCTCTTTGTATGCATGAAAAATAAATAATGCATTTTAGGGAGATTATATAATATTAATCTTCATCTTGCATTCCACCAATTCCGTGAATCTGATGTAAACCAAAATTAGCGAGCGGGCCAGTGCCAAGAAGATGTTGTGCATTTATTTTTGACTAAAATTTAACTTAGAAATATAGAATAAAAAATCCTTAAATTTATAGAAATTAGTTACCTTATTAAAAAAATCTTTGTAATTTAATATTAGCTTATTTACCATATTTGAATTTGGCAACATTGACCAATGAGTTGGAGTTGTCGCATGAGGATGATCATGAACTCCACGAACTTTGAGCCTTTCAAAAATAATTTAATAAAAATAATTCTTAATAAAAAAATTTACTTCTTTGTTTTCATTCGTCTGTTCTGAAACCAAATTTTTACTTGCCTTTCAGTTAACCCCAACTTTCGCGATAATTCATACCGCCTTTGTTTTGTTACGTAAGGACTAGTACAATACTCCTTTATTAAATACATTAAATTTTGATATTAAATATTTGAATAATTCTCACCGTCTCCAAATCGATAGTCTGTCCTTTACCATAAGGCTTTCGCTTTTTTCGCTGATTGGATCCACAACGGCCTCCTAATGTCCAATCTAAAGCTGGTGCATCTGAACGCAAAGACCTGATATTTTCTGCCGATTGAAAAACTGAAGAAAAAAAATATTCTAAAATAAGAACTATTAATATTAATCATCAATATGTAATCTCGATTTCCTTAATATCTTTCTAGTAAACTTTAAGAAAAGTTCATAGCTATCGACCGTATTATTTTACCGACAAAGAATTACTCATCTATTTCTTGACCAAGTCCCCAAATATATTAATTGATTTCTCACTATTCCCTAAGGTCCAATTTAGCTGTCGAATTGGACAAATTGCTAGTAAACTAAAAATAAAGGATTGAAGAGAAAATTGGGATGATGCTATAAAAAAGGTTGTTACGGTAGAATCGGAGGGAGGGAAGGATTAAATGCAGTGAGGTATTTGGGCAATCCTTTGGGTGTTATATGTGCATGCACCATTTTATTCTCGATGTCAACCTTGTGAAGGACCGTACAATATTTGAGAAGGGTTTTTAGTTTATGGGCGCACCCTTTCCTTCCGTTCTTCGCCAGCTTTTGTATTTATTTTTTACTATGGAGGATAGTAAAATTTTGACGAAAAGAAAATAAAAGAGTAAAGAAAGCATGAAATTCGAATCAGCAAAATAGTGAATAGAGGCAGACGAAATGGATAAGAATTCTGTTATCGATTCAGCATAAACCTTATTTATAGTAAATTGAAATTAAGAATAATAAAAAAACTAAAAAAAAAAGTAGCACAAAGAGTGTAAGAAAACACCTATCTAGAAAAGGAATTTTTCTAGACAAACGCAGAAGAAAAATTAAATAGAACTCCTACAATTAAAGTAAACCTGTGCAGCTTGTGCCTGCTAATGTACTATCAGCCTCGCTAAATAAATTGGCTCCATTAACAGCATCAGCAGTTGCCGAGGAGGCAGAAAGGCCATAATGTTGTTGCATCGCAGAAACTGCATTTGCCATCGCCACTTGTTGTGCATACTGCCACTGGGCCGAAGCTGAAGAATATTGCCAAGATTGAGCAGCATCAGCTGCTGAAGACGAGGAGGGGAGACTATTATTAATTTGAATTCGGTCGTGAGCCGTTAAATGGCTAGAATAGAATTCATTTGACAATGTTGTATCAAATCCTTAAATTAAAAGTTTTAAAATAAAGTTTGATAATAAAAAAATCAATGTTTATAATGCTCATCAAAGCCAGACTCAAATTACCAAACAAATCGTTTCAAAAGAATAGATACAGTATCGATAAATGATAAGGAAATTGAAGGACACTTCGGCATTTTTTATTCGCGTTTTCTTTATTGATCATCACAATTGCTCGCTTTCTCACTTTTTTCTTATCATTCTATGTTTACATACGTTTACAAAACAGACCAATCCAATTTTCTTTCATGCCTTTTGAAGTTACCGCTATCGTCTCTTTTTTCTCTCCATTACACCGCCAACAGTCAATTTCTTCTTTTTTTTTTGCGAACAACCAACAAGTCTAAACAAAAATTAGCTCACCGTATTCAGGAATGCTTGTATTTGCTGACTGAAAACCGGTCGAATCGCTGTTAATGGTTCTGTTTCTACAAAGATCATTGTCAGTATTTTGTTGTTGCTCTATCTTTAAAGGTTCTGCCTTCGACCGATCTCGATCATCAGAAGATTGTAATAGTAGAAGCTGTTTATTCATTTTATCAGTAAACTTGACCGAACTTTCATGGTCATTCGGCAAGGAATTTTGTGGGTGAAGTTCATCGGAACTGCATAAACCTGCCGATGTTGATTGTTGACCAGCACAATCAGCAGTATTTTGCCAACATTGAGACATTCCATTATAATAATAAGGAGGAATATAAGGTTGTTGTGCGGCAACCGCCACTGATGGCCAGCTAATTGATGTTCCGGCACCAAATACTACTGACTTATCTAGTTGTTGAGTGCCAACTATTGGAACTGAAAAGCAGATTTTATGTCATTTATTCCCTTGAGTTAGCATTATGCGAATATTTTGGTAAATTTTTCATTTTTTTTCAATTTAAAAACCGTTAATATATTTAAAACTAGTTACCTTAAAAAATTAATAAAAGTTTACCTTCATTTGCATAATTACCAAAGGCAGCTGCCGCGGCAACTAACCCAGCTGGATTGGCCCATGGATAGGCTGGATTTGTCGAAGGAATTGTAACTGGAGACCGAATAGCACCATTTGGTATAGTCAATTCTGTCTTGAGGCTATTCAGTAAAGCTGCTTGATGATTCAGATCTGTCGAATGAGTGATAGCAGAAGTTTGCAGTTGAGTACTGGATGTAGCTATTGGACTCATTGAGGAAATCGAAACCATTGGAATTGGAAGAATAGAAAACTAAAAATAAGCGGCAAAACATTTCAATAAAATATGGGAAATGAATGAAACAACGGGGTAATTGACAGACAGCATTTATTCGCACGGAAATCATTTTGATGACCATAGAGGGGGAGAGTATTAAAAAAATTATAGGTGTGGATTGGGAATGGTTTAATTGATTTGCGGCGATTGATTGTTAAATTTAATGCCGTAAAATGTCTATTTTCATGCAAACAATATTTTATTATTCGAAAGATTTACTGAATTGCCCCAACCTATACAACCCATTTATGGCCCATAAACAAAAAGAGATGCGCAGACAATAAATAAATGTTGACTTCGATTTATGAAGTTGATGGTGGAAAAGTGGGGGGTTTCGATGAAAAGAATAGGAAATGGATAGGTTTGATGAGGGAAACAAGAGGGATGGATGACTGTTTGATTTCGAACCGAACTCCGCCCTACAAGTGGCTGGAAAAGAAATGGTGAAATGTGGAATCTAACATTGAATAGTGGAGAAAATAAAGAAACGCCCTTAATTGCAATTGGATGATATATTAGTAAAAGGAACAAGGTGCTCTGACTGAGTCCGCGTTTAGTTTTCACACCTAATTGAGGTCCTATCTCTAAAACACTATTTTCAATGATAATCTTAAACATATTTTCCTTTCTACATGTTTAATTCAATTTTTCATTTTCTTCTTAATTTATTAGATTTTAGAGCATTTTTCGAAAACTAATCCTTTTTGAGAGAATATAAATTAAAGAAGAATAATAAACCTGATTTTTTGTCCTTCTAAAAATGTCAAAGTGCTTATCAGCATTCTATTTCGGGCACGAATTACAAAGAATAAAATTGTGTCGCATGGCATAGCGCGCTATCTCAAAGCCAATTATGTATTTTGATGTAATCGCACTTTTTGGAGATGAAAAGATTGGCCAACTTAAAAAGAAAAATTTAAAAAGTGTTAGGTGCTGAAGGTGTAAGTTAACCCTATAAAATCTAACTGAACTTGCCGCTTTTTTGAGGAAAAATTTTACATTATTTTGTTATGATTTTTAGTTGAAAATATTTACATACTGTTTGAGCTTGCATGTTTTTCCGCAAACATTTTTTATTCAAAGGTGTTTTTCATTAATCCGAATTTGGTTTTAATCTTTCTCATCTCTTAATCCTTTGAACGGCCAAACAAACAAAATTTATGTTTTTTATACGAAGATTTCTTTTTCATTTTTTCGTTCCGACCCTTTTGTAGATCAAGGAATTTTCTGTTAGCTCAAAAACTTTAACATGTAAAGGGATTAAAAAGATGAAAATGGCCTAGAGCAATATTTTCTTATTAGAATTAATGGTGTGAAAAGAATAAAACGAAATGATTTATTTAATCAATTTGGTTTTTTTGCGGGAATACAAAAAAAGAGTAAATATTTTGAGTAAAACATCCATTCTGAGGAGAAAATTCTAATGAGGTGAAAGGAGAGTGATGGAATTAATACGAAAGAAATGAGCGATCCCTAAAATTTGATGAGAGGGAATAATATGAGTACTGGTATAATAAGCAGCGGTTTGTGTGTGGCCAACTATCTAACATATTTTTAAGGCTTTTTCCTGTCTTCATCATTTTTAGATCGATTTCCCGCATTCTTTTTCAAATCTTAAAATGTCACTTCTATGCAGCAGAACTGCGCAGAATAATAACTGGCCATTAAATGACAGCAAATTTCATAAGGGTCACCACCAAATCAGTTTGATTAATTTACTAAATTGTTTCATTACTTCTGAATTTAGTCATATAAATGATAGAACCAAAACTTTAAAATTTATCTTCCCTTAGATCTTTAAGAACGAAAAATTTAAGCTTATTTAGAACTTTTTTTGTCTAAAAAGAAACATCTCCAACTGCCACGCTCAATCTGACTAACATAAATAAAAATATCGCAGTCCCTGTTCGACCATGATACGGTGGTATGATACGGAAGGAGGCGGTTGGAACAAGGAAAATTCGGCGTTGGCAAACAAGTGGAAGAAAAGAAGAACATAAAAACGTGCTCATTCGCATTTCTTTTTTTATGCACGGACGCCAATGGAAAAGTTGTTGGAAGGAAGGCGAGGAAGAAATTCAACGTTAAAGGGAAATTAGGGAGTGCTAGAAGGAATGCCCCTCTTCCTCAGAGATTCTTTCCCATATGCTAGCCAGTAAAAAGTCGTAAATGGAGAGGTGAAAGAGACACCGCGGCCAAAATACTGGCGATTTAATAGTAAAAAATATTTTATATTTTCTTTTATTTTTGAATATCAGATAAAATTTGAGTTTACAAACATTTGTTGTTGAGTCTTGAGATCTAATATAAACACTAAAAATCATTCGGTATGTTCATAGTATAAAATTAGCCCAAGACTCGATCTAATTCGCCCGCGGCACCCGAAATATTCGTTATTTAATGAATACGTACCTTGGCTTTTCCTAGAATATTTAAGAACACCAGATCTTGAGCGCCGATGTTGTCGATAATCCATTTCAATCAGATGTGCCTTTTCATTCGAATAATTGACCATAACTAACCTTGCATATAGGCAGATAAGAAACGCTAGCACACTAAACCAAAAAAATTAGAGGACTCAGAGGTCACACACCTGCAATTTTCGTTTTTTTTTCATTAAAAGGTTTTATTACAATTACGTTACTTTTGGTTTTTATTGACGCCAAATGCATGATGAAACCAGGAACGAGAAATTGTTCACTAAAATTAATTTTGGTTGATTATATTTGGAAAACTAAGAATCCGATCAGACTAATATTTGCTTTTCGTGGACGTAAGCCAGAGCCAGAATTTGTGGAAAGATTGCACAAGGAGCTGAAAAAGTAAAAAAATACATCTTGAGCATTCTTCCATAACAAAATACATCTAACGACAACAATAAACAAATGATTTTTAAAATGATATCATAGCTTTTATGAGACTACAAGTATAAACATTTATGTTTTATTTAACCCTTTAATGAATTAGAAGAATTAGAAGCAGTCCAGGGGAAAGAAGGTAATAAAACACGACTTTATAGTTTTTTCCTTTTTATGAGAATGAGAAAATTATTTAATAGTGTGTAAAAAGAATTAAGTGTTCAGCAAAACCTTTTATCCTACTAGGAAAATAATCAAACAAAATTAAACCTTAAATCCAAGTATAATCAAAAAAAAACATGTCAAAATTTATGAAACGGTTGAGCGATCTTGCATTGCTTTCATTCTTGCATATGGTGAGTGTAAAGATTGAAGTTCAGTCTCCAAAAATGCAGATCTTACTCTGTCCTCGTCTGGTTTGTAATATTCCAAATGAGTCATAACCCAAGTCTCAAGCAAAAAATAAGTAATTTAAATAGATAAAAACCTACAGGATACACCAAAAAGCAAAAAGTCCTCAGCCTTGCAAGAATCCGATGTCGCGTTGCACGTTCCAACCAGTACCACCTCTTCCTGAAAAAACTTTGACTAAAAATTGTTTAAAAGAGCTTACCAATGTTCTGGCTGCTGCGGCTTGTAACGGAGACTTGGCTCAACTGTGATCCCAGTTTCCTGTTTTTTAGTTAAACTCATCTGACTTAACAAAACATTTATTAATTTATATATTTAAATTAAAAAGAATATTAGACAAGAAAATTAACATGTGAAAGAAGATAAAATTCACAATAATATAAAATTTAAGCATGTATATGTAATATATGTATATTAAGTCAATTGTTGATGTCTTTTTCCTGAAACACCATAATCCTTTACGAAACCAATAAACCTGAATGAATAATTTATTCAAAAAAATTTAAAAAATAAATGCCTGGGTGGTGGAGGTAATTCCGAAATCGGAACAAAATGGAATCTCTGCTCCAGTGATTCCTGACAAGATGATACTCTAGGAGGCGGTCGTGGTGCTTCAAGTACCATTGAAACCTTAATAAAATATAAGATATATGCGGAAGAAAACAAAGAAACCTTATTGGATAAATTGTTTTGAAATTGAATCTGAGTTTGTGTCATAGGATTAAGAGTTGACGGTATATTGTTTGGTTTCGAAGTTGGTGGAGGAGGTGGTGGCGCGCCTGGCCTTTTGATTGGGGCTGGATTCGCTGTTGGTTTTTTAATTTCCTATAAATTTTTAAATATATTTATGAGTTAAAAATAACCTCATTGCTCTCGCTACGACGCAATCCGCCATGATTATCCGAGATTGGCTGCGCTTTTACAGGACGTAATGTTTGGAACTGAGAATGTTGAGAACTAGGCATTCTACATTTTTGGAAATCAAATTGCCCAATAGTCGAATTATGCTTCAAAACTTTTGCTGGAAGAGGCGGTGGAAGTGATGGAGTTGAAGAAGTTGTTTGCATTGCGTTTCTGAATATATGTATTACAGAGAAACAAAAAAAAAAATTAATTTTCAATGAATCAATTGACAAAAATTCAAACACTGAAGTTTAAAGATTATAAATTCTTCAAAAAAGCCACACGATTGTCAAATAGAAATTCTTAAGTTACCTATTTTTCAAAACAGTTAATGAAGGCACGATGTTTGCAGTTTTCAAAGAAATTTGTAAATCTTCCTTTTCATCGACAAATTTAATTTCTGCCATAGTCGGTGCCTCATCAGATATCAAGGGAGTAGCAGTCAAATTAGATGATTTTTGGAATTTAACATCACTGGGCTTCCGAGGAACTCCGGCCGAAAATAAAGCGCTCAGACTCACATTTATCGATGCAGTCTTAGGCACTGCTTGTGCTTTCTGTCGACTTTCATCAGTTTTAACTTAAATTAAATAAAGTAAGTGTATATTATATGTTAATCAAAACCTCCTCCAATTGTTGGAGCAGAACGGTCGTTTGTAACAGTTTTCTTAAGACGGGCTCCATGATGTATTTCATTCAAAAGTGCTGTTCTGTTCTCCGTCATTTTAGGTTTTTGATTTGTGTTGCTTGAAAGTACAGGAGGAGGTGGTGGTGGCGGAGGAACCGGCATTTAGAATATTCAATACTTATAATCAATTTGAATTTCGATTAAAAAATTTCTTATAGAAGTTTGGGCATCAAACTAGATGTTGAATGAATTAAATTCTGCTATTTATATGCGTTTTTAATGTTTTCCAGGATAGGAATTCAAATCTTTTCCTGAAAAAACTACAAAATATAACAAATACTGTTTTTCTGGAAATGCGATACAATCGATTGCTTCAGAATATTGCAGACTCTACTCAAAATTTTGTCTTTTCTGCACAAATTTGAATTTTAGCGAAATATAAACATAACGCCAAAAAAGAGAGATAGTGTTAATTAGGCATTTTCATGAATCAGAGAAAGTTTTTGTTTTTCAATTTTTCAACACCGGTGTTGTTTTTGTCTGTGTTTTGTTTGTTTTATTGTTGTTTTTATTGTTTTTTGTATATTTTACACGAGTCTTATTATCCCGTCCCGCGCGTGCTGCTAAAATTAAAAAAAAAACTAAATTTTCAAATAAAAAACTTTACATTTTTCTAAACTTTTTTCTTTTAAAGTGAGGCAGTTCTCGTCAACAACTGGCCTGCTGTATAGTTTTTTAATTCTATTTATTTTTTTTATTATTTTTTATTGTTTTTAATTTTATGAGTTGTAGATGCGTCAACATGATTCGACTACATGTTGGCCTTGTTCTCTGGATGTGTCCTTGTTCTCGCCTACATGGTTTATTTTAATTTTTTGTTTTTTATCGTTTTTCGTTCAGGATCTTCAACATGGCACGACTGGTGAATTAGGCTCGTTTGAATCGTTTAAACAACGTGCTTTTCAGGATGCTCTTCATGGATGGAACGATGCTCTCATGGTTCAACTTCTCCAATTGGCCTCAGGTTTTTTTAATTTTTGTGTTTTTTATGTTTTTTATCTTCAGAAGGACGCCCTCAACATGTTCAATGGAGCCGTGTGTTCACCGGAGCAGTCAAGGACGATGGGAGGATGGTTTATTTTGTTTATTTTTTTAACAGCTTAAGTGTTCGTCTACTGCTGCTGATGGTGCTCATCTACATCTGCTGGTGTCTACTGAGAGGCGAAATGGGTGCTGTGGTCAACTCAACATGGTTTAATTTTACTTTTTTTTGAATTTTTTACCAATCTTTCGTTAAGGATTATCAACATCTCCAATTGGTAAATTTGACGCCTTCTTTTGAATGTTTCTAAACTTGGTCTCTTCAGGATGCCCTACATCGAACCATGGATGGATGTGCTCCACACAGGACGATGTTCTCCTGGTTTATTTTTTGGGTTTAGGGGGGGTCTTCTTTTTTAGGCAGTTTCGTCGATGGCTGATGGTGCTCTTTACGTCTACTCTGGTGCGTCAACTTCTCCACCTGTTTTGTTTTTTAATAATATTTTCCTTTTTTCAGCTGATGTGCCCTGAGTCTACTTGGACATGGAGAATATGTTGGTGGGTCTGCTCTACAACCCAACTTGTAAGTTTAGAAAAAATTAAAAAAATGCAAGCTAAAAAATGCAAAGCGCTCGAATTCCCCATTCCTTCCTTTCCGTTATTCGTTCATTTTTCATTCGTTTTTCTTTTCATTTTCTTCACTTGTTTAAATTTCAACTTTTTTGTACAGCTTTTCTAGATTGGATCGACTTCTGCATGGATAAACTTTGTAAGCAAAGATGGGAAGAAAGATGGACTGCAACTTCAATTGAAGCAATAGGTTAGCGTTTTCAGAATAATTTTTGTGTAAAAAAAGCTGGAGGAACATGACAATTTTCTGGCTGTCAAATTTTCGATCGAAAGAAGTACACTTTTTTAAAAAAATTTCATTTTGGCATAATGTTTATTAAGATATTTTGTCTTTATGCTATTTCTTTTAGAGAAAGAGAGTCTAGCTGTTGGCCTGTAACCGTGTTTTATTTCTCTTCTTTCACTGTTACATATAGATGATAGAATATGGTCCCTTTTTATTTTAAGCTTATTATTTCGGCATCTCAAGGATCCTATTAATTTTTTAAGAATAACTTTTTATTTAGTTATGAATTTGCAGTTACGCTCAAAAGTTATAAAAGATTTAAAAGATGGAAATTCTTACTGCACCGTCTGTTCTTTACAATTTAAAACGAAGGTTAATTTAATTTGATGGGCGATGAAAACATTTTTAGGTACTCATAGCACATCTTAATAGCAGAAGGCATCGCGAAGCTTTAATAAAACCGAAGGATGATTCTCATACTGCAGTTAAACGGAAGATATGTGGGATCAGTGAATCTCCAATATATGATGATGTTGCAGCTAATTTTTTCACAATTAAAAAGTCAAGAAATGGTATTTTATAATATTTATAGTTACAATAAATGATCGGTACATTTTTGCAAAATCATATATTAGACCTTTTTATGACAATTCAAACGATGTTCTACGATTTTATAAATATCACTTTTGACCGGTTAATGGCTTTGAGCATCGCTTCAGATATTCTATTTCTCATTGATTACTTTTCTTTAACTTTTCTTTTTTTATTGTTTTTATATTTTTAAATGTATCCCATTTAGTTCAGGAAGACAATAACATCGTGAAACAAACTGATGCTGAACAGCAAAATTTGGCAGAAAATGAGAATCATCTACGTTTACTTGGAGAACATAAAATTATCGAAGGTCTTCCCCGTGGATTCTTTGATGATGACGGAATGAACAATAGAGTTATTTTATTTTTGTTAAATTAATCATCAAATTTAGGTTCGTGAAACCGTTGAGAAACAGAAACAAATCAATTCCGAGTTAGATCGATTTTACAAAGAAGTTGAAGAGATTGACGAGCAAAAAGATGAAGAGCAAAGCGTCATGGTCTGTATCTTTTTTATTTTTACTTTTTGCATTTTAGATGGGACATTCAACTTCTGAGAATGACATTGAACTAATAGACGAACAGATTGAACGATGGAAAACTATAAATGAACTCGAGAAAAAGAAGGAGTCAGTTATTGAATTTGTCTCACAATCAGAAAAATCTGAACATGTTCCAAATTTTGATCCAGTAGATGATATCGAACAAGATTTTAATTTTGACTCTATTGATTGGAGAACGAAAAATTTATAAATGCTTTTTAAATCCTTTTTAATTTTACATTTATTTTCTTGTAAATGAAAATACTTCTATTATCAATGTAGCTGTTACTAATTTTTCAGTGTTTATGGATTTTTTTAGAAGGTTGGTACACAACGTGAATAAACAACGTTTAAATTTGATTCCATATTTACTTATTGGAGGAGGTTGTATTTAAATACGATAAATCAAACATTATCGGTTAAGGAACTGCTAGTTACTATGCTTCACTAACTATTAGAGCAAGGGATCCTGACGCGAAAATCCTGATCATCACTGACGAAGAGGAGAGTCCTTATCGACGTTCTGTTCTTTCTAAGGGTATGCTTTTTATAAAAAATTTAAACAAAATTTCAGAGGCTTGGTGGTATGGCGACGACAAGACTGCTGAAAGCTTGTCCTTCAAGAGTCCGAACAGTGAAAAACGGCGATACATTTGTTATGAGGCCGATGGTTTTTATCTAATGCCTGAAGATCTCGATAAATGGAAGCACGGAGGAGTTGCACTTATGTGTGGAGCAAAGGCTGAAAAGATTGATTCTGAACATAATTTTGTTCAACTATATGATGGACGAAAAATCGAATTTGGAAAGTGTCTTATTGCAACCGGTCGAATTGATTTATTTTACGGTTAATATTATTTATTTTAGGTAGTAGTCCTCATCACAAGAAGCTTTTGGATGAAAATGCGGAACTAAAGCAGAATATTTCAGTGATACATGACGTTAGTTTTTTCTTAATGATAAAACTTTTTATTAGATTGAAGATTACCGAAGATTGCATTCAAAGCTAGAAGAATTGTCAAATTCCACGGATAATGAAGCTTCGACGAGTAATTCGTTCAAAAATGTTGTTATACTAGGTGGTGGTATTCTTGGGACGGAGTTAGCTTACTCGCTTAATAGACGCTATGTTCGAGGAAAGCAATCAAAATTAAAGATATTTCAGTTGGTCAGTGAACAAGGTATTAAAATTAAGTAAAAGGATAAGAAGTTTTGTTAGGATCTTTAAAGTAATCTTTCAGGCATTCTTGATGATATTTTGCCTCGTTCACTGAGTGATTACTGCACACAAACACTTCTTTCTCAAGGAGTAAACATTTTGTTGAACACACACGTTGATTCGTTTTCTTCTTACGTACAATTAGAGAAAAATGATAACAGAATACGTCTAAAAATCAAGCAAAAAAACGGAGATTCGTCGAATATTAAGTCTTTTGATAATGTAAATGAATTGGTGTGTGACCATCTAATTCTTACTTCTGGCGCTTCTCCATCAATTGATATAGCACTAAATTCTGGGATTGAAATAGACAAAGTAAGCAGAAGTATATTTGTCTATCATAAAAATGTATTCCATTTAGGAACAAGGCGGAATAGTTGCCGATGAATTTATGCATGTTCGTGGAGATGTCTGGGCAGCCGGTGATGTTTGTTCATTTTATGACAAAATTTTGGGCTACCAAAGACGGTGTACGCATTGGCTTCACGCACAAATAACTGGTCGAATCGCAGGTGAGAATATGACTTCTGGAAATAAAACTTACATTCATCAGGTAACATTTTTATTCTTGTCAGAACGTTTGTTTATGTTTAGGGGTCATTCATGTCAATGTTGGGACCTAATGCACACTTTTGTGGAATTGGAGATATAAATCCAAAGAAATTTAATACCACAACAATTTATGCTTCAGATGAAACTGATCAGGATTCGACTAACGATGAGGTTATCTTCGATGAAAATTAATTCATCTTGTCAAACCTAATCTTTTTATAAAGTTTTAGCCTCGTGCAGTTGTCTTCTATAACGATAGAATAACGAATAAAATAAAGGGAATATTGTTGTTCAACATAATGGGGTTTGGAGAAGAAATAGCACGGAAACTCATTCGTGATATGAAACCTATGAAAGAGTTGGTAAAAGAATATTCAAAGCTTTTCGAGTTATGGGAGGAGGTTGCCGATGATTCTCAGATAAAAGATACTGATAAAGCTGATCTTAATTATTTAAATGACGAAGAATTACAAGCTTATCAGAGAGAAGACTAGAAATCTGTTGAATAATTTATATTTTATCGTGCGATCATTTTTTCATTTTTACATTAAAGTTTATTTATTAATAATATCGTCTAACTTTTGTCAAATCTAAATGTTTTTTACATTTTGACATATTTTCTACATTTCTCTAAAACTGGCATTAGATTTATTGAGATTTAAGTTATGACTGAATCAGGCAAAGATATTTTTGAAAAATTTGTAAAGCGCGGTGGTGGCAAAGGTGCAGGATTGGGTGCTGGAATCCTTGCAGTTGGAGCTGCTAGTGCATATGCTATCTATAATTCCATATATACAGGTTTTTCTTTGTAATGTTTTTATTTAATTAATATTTTTAGTTGAGGCTGGTCACCGTGCGATAATCTTCAATAGGATTGGTGGTTTGAGCAATGAGATTTTCAAGGAAGGGCTTCATTTTCGCGTTCCTTGGTTCCAGTATCCTATAATTTATGATATTCGTGCAAGACCAAACCAAATAAGATCACCAACCGGAAGTATGTATTAAAAATAGAGTAAACTTGAGCTTTGGTTGATTTTCAAATATTTTTGATATATCGTATCGATTCGCGTTCTTATTAAAAATGGAGCAATTAATTTTTAAATTGCTCCTTTTTAGTTTAGGTTCTTTATCCAAATATTACATATAAACTTTCAGGTAAGGATTTGCAGATGGTCAACATCGGATTAAGAGTTTTGTCTCGCCCTGATCCAAATGAATTGCCAAAGATTTATAGAACTCTTGGACTCAATTGGGAAGAGCGTTCGTTTTATTATTTATTGATATTCTTTAATTAAGAAAAATAAAAATGGGGTCAATGTAACGAACGCTAGGAGCTTTTCTCTATATTTTAGTAGATTACATGTTTTTATCTTTTAGGTGTACTTCCTTCTATTTGTAATGAGGTAAATTTGACAAAATATATTAACTATAATCTAATTTTAGGTTCTTAAAGGAGTGGTGGCTAAGTTTAATGCATCGCAACTGATAACGCAACGTCAACAGGTTTCCATGTTAGTTAGAAAAGGACTCATAGGTAAATTTGTTTTTTAATGTTTATGGATAATATAAACAATTAAGAGCGTGCTTTGGACTTTAACCTTATACTGGATGATGTGGCTCTTACCGAGTTGGCTTTTTCTCCGCAATATAGTGCTGCTGTGGAATCAAAACAAGTTGCCGCACAAGAGGCTCAACGTGCCAGTTTTTATGTGGAAAAAGCTATTCAACAACGTCAGGAAAAGATTGTTCAGGCCGAAGGAGAGGCTCAATCTGCAAAACTGGCAATATAATAATAAGAATATTTTAATATTGTTTTTTTAAGCTGGGAGAGTCAATGAAAAATGATCCTGGCTTTCTCAAACTTCGCAAGGTTTTTAATTTAAATTAATTAAGATATTTATGTAAATGATAATAGTGGAACTTTGAATCATTGCTTTACATTAAGCATATTTAAACATTACTTAAAACGTTTAAAATAATCCTTTAAAATCTTCGTGTTTTTTAAGATTCGCGCAGCACAGAAAATCTCGAGAGCAATTGCACATTCGTCAAATCGTGTTTTCCTTCCATCTGACGGCTTGTTCTTGAATTTGGCTGATGATGAATATCTTGAAATCAAGGCTAAAGTAAATCGAAGCCGCTGATTAGATATATTTTGACCTTTTGGAAATGATTTACACATTGTTATGTTTTTTATCTTAAAGATTTTTTAAATTAAATTTTTGCGTTATTTATAATTTTAATTCTGTCATGTTTCAATTCAAATTTTACTTTATTTAAATTATTACTTACAGCCTATATATTTTATAGCATGGAAGAACCTGTGCATATCGCTCAGGACTCGCTTTTCAGCACTAGCTCAGGTTGGACAAATTATTCCGGATTTTTCAATCATGCCTTTCTTCTACTCGTATATTGTTCTTTTTATCGCATATACTATATGTACTATTTTAGATTATATCAAACGGCAGAGTCGCCCTTGAAAATTTAATAAAGTACGGTGTATTGATTTCTCCATTGGAGTGGATCGCTGTTCTCGACAGTTCTTGTTGGCCAAACCTGACTATTGTGCTTTGCTCAAACGTTTCTATACTTGCAGCTTTTTTTATGGAAAAACTTCTTGGTAAATTTTATCGTATTTTTAAGTTAAATTTAATGTGTTATGATTCAGCACGCGGACTTATTGACAATGTTTCCGGTGCATTTTTCTATATTTTTCTCATTGGTGCCCATCTTTCCATACCTCCTGCGGCCGTGCTAAAGATAGAGGTTAGTTCTTCTACACATCTCTGCTTTGATAACTCTATTACAAGGATGGAAATCCACTCTACTCATTTTGGGCTCTCATTATACTCGTAATCGAGGCATTAAAACTTGTTTCCTATGGTCAAGTTAATTATTGGCAAAGGCTAATCAAGAATAATCATGTAAAGAAGGCATTGAATGGTACCAGCATTGAGAATGATTCCATTCAACACAAAGTAGGTAATATATAATTTTTTATTATATCTCCATCATGAGTTTGAAGCGTGATGAAATTCAACAGCCTGAAAAGGGATCTTCAAAACCTCAACAACTCCAATATCCAAATAATCTAGCGTTGAGCAATCTCTACTACTTCATGATGGCGCCAACTCTTTGTTATGAATTGAACTTTCCTCGAACACCTGCTATAAGGAAAACATTTGTTATCAAACGGATTGTCGAGGTTAATTATTGTTATTGATTTAGATAAATCAAGGGATATTTGGAAGAACTGTGAAAGGATTAAAGATTTATTACTGAAAATAGATTATTTTTTAGTTGATTTGTTTTTCCTTCGTTGGTGTTGCTCTCTGCCAGCAATGGGTGATTCCATTGGTAAAGAATAGTCTGGCCCCATTTTCTCAGCTTGATTTAAAACGGTGCATCGAACGAGTGTTAAAGCTAGCGATTCCTAACCATCTTATATGGCTAATGTTTTTCTATCTTTACTTTCATTCTTTTCTGAACTTAATAGCAGAAATAATGCGCTTTGCTGATCGACAATTCTATTTGTAAATCATTTTAATTACTATGGCAAAAGTTTATTTTTTTATTTAGAGACTTTTGGAATTCAGAATCAGTGAGTGTGTTTTGGAAGACGTGGAACATCCCAGTACACCGTTGGGCACTTCGTCACGTATACAGGTTCATTCAAAATTTAATTTAAAATATAACGAAAGCCAAAAACGACTAATTGATAACTATCTTATAGGCCATGTGTACGGAATGGTATCAGCCGTAATATCTCTGCTCTCATTGTCTTCATCATTTCTGCTTTCTTTCACGAGTATTTGGTAAACATTACATTATTTTAAGTACACAATTCGTTTACGAATGAGCAGATCTCGATTCCATTAAAAATGTTCCGACTTTGGGCGTGTGCAGCTATGCTTCTACAACTTCCTCTTGGAATAGTGACTGATCGATACATAAAAGTTGGTTTCTCAATTTTTTCAAAGCATTTTCAGCCTTAAAGTTGTATAGATGGGAAGGGTGAAAAAATTTTTTCTACACTCGGTTTAGTTTAAATTTATAGGGTGGTAGAGCTGGAAATATTATTGTCTGGCTCTCACTCATTTTGGGCCAGCCTATGGCAATTCTGATGTATGTACACGACTGGTACCTATACAATCACCCTTAAGAAAACAATCGAATGAATTTTCACACGTTGACATTTTACTTATCAAGACCTCCTAATTTTATATTTTTATATATTCGGGCCACACAGCCTGCCATATTTTTATAATCATAAGATAGACTCAAAATTAATTTATTTCGAAAAATAAATTTATAATAATGTTAAAAAATGCAGTACATAAATCTCATTTGTTTAATCAGGATTTGAAGAAATAATATCTATATTATCTAACGTCATACTATTAGTATAATTTAAAATTTCTTATACTCTTTGAAATTTCACTTTTGTCAAAAGTGTCTATCTAAAAAATAGAACGTTTGGATTAAAACTATTCACATTCTTATTGTTTAAAAAATATGTAAAATCTGGCATCTACTTTATCACAATACAGTATCATAGTACTACTATTCTGTTCGTAAACTAGAGTCTTGTATTTGCTAAAAAATTGAAAATAAGTATTAATATTTTCAGAAGCTTTAAAGTAACTTACAAAAGCCAACATATTACAATTTATGCAAGCAGTTTAAAATGTCGATTGCACCGACGTACCATATTCACAAGCCAAATGTTCCTATACTTATGGAAGTAAGCTTATTTTTATTTCTAATTAAAAAAAAACTTACTAGGATATCTTCGGTTGGGTTCGAGAAGGAAATGCATTTCAAGTGAGGGTTTGGTTGGATGATACAGAGCATGATCTAAATATTGGGTATGTTTTATTGGTTACTCCACATTCCTTCTATTCATGGCGGTAATTTTCATTTGTGTTTGATGTTTAATCTAAGTTTTTATAAATGTTTTACTTACCAATCTATTTTTTATGTTAGGGACGATCATGCATTTTCTTTGTTACATTGGGCGGCGAAGGAAGGGCATATTTCAATTGTGGAAATGCTCTTGAATAGAGGGACGTTAATAAACGCTACAAACATGGGAGATGATACAGCATTGCATTTAGCTGCCGCTCACGGTCATAGACAAGTTGTTATGGTTTGAAATTATTTTTAACTGCGATGTTAAGCATACTTGCATGTATTTTTTTAACTCAGAAGCTTTTATCAAAGAAAGCAGAAGTTAATGTTTATAATGAGCATGGAATGACACCTTTGCACTATGCCTGTTTTTGGGGATATGAACAGATTTGTGAAGACTTGATTCGAGCTGGTGCGCTTGCAATAATTTCCAATAAAAGAGGACTAACGCCAATAGATGTTTGTCAACCTCAAGTCAGACAATCGATTTACGGCATTTATAAAAATATGTTTTAAAATAAAATTTATATTATAGAGATTGCTTTGAGCAGTGGACAAAATCCACAACAAAAAATCCAGTACAATGGTGATAGCTGGCGAAATACAAAAACTAAGCGGTCACGAGAAGCAACCTGGTCAAGGTATTTTTACTTAAAAGTGATTAGCTTAAATATTTATAGGTTTACTGGAGTTGACTTGCAGTCTCTTGCTCTAACTAAACAAATATCTCAATCTCATTCTGGCACTCTTTATCGAGGAAAATGGCAAGGAAATGAAGTCATAGCTCGCGTTCTAAATATCCCTGAAGTTACACAGCGAATTTCACGGGATTTTGCCAATGAATTTCCGTTGTTGAGGTTTATAAAAAAATTAATCAAGAACTGACCTATTACACTCAGGATATTTGCGAGTGCTCATATTAATCCAGTTTTGGCTGCAGTAAACCAACCACCTCAACTAATATTAATAAGTCAATTTATGCATTTTGGCTCACTTTATAACGTGCTACACGGAGAATCATGTTATTTATTTTTTTTTATCAAGTTTGTTTGAATTTCAGCTGTTGTTATCGACCACGCTCAGGCGACTCGATTTGCGTTAGATATAGCTAAGGGGATGGCATTTCTTCATTCGCTAGATCAACCAATACTCCGATTCTATCTTAGCTCTAAGCATATTGTGGTCGATGAAGACCTAAACGCCAAAATTTCCCTTTCGGATACCAAATTTTCATTCCAGGAGATCGGAAGACTTTACTCAACAGCGTGGATGGCACCTGAATGTTTATAAGATATTCCCGTTTCTCTAATCAGATGTAAATTTCAGCATTACAACGCTCACCGGAAATGCTCAATACACGTTCTGCCGATATGTGGAGTTTTGGAATTCTTCTGTGGGAATTAAACACACGGGAAGTATGATTTCGAATTTTATTGCAAGACCTAAACTGAAATTTAGGTACCCTTTTCTGAGCTTTCTCCAATGGAAGCGGGAATGAAAATTGCCTTGGAAGGATTAAGAGTTACCATACCAGCTGGGATATCAAGAAATATGTTCCGGCTGATTAATATTTGCCTTAATGAGGATCCGGGAAGACGCCCAAACTTTGATCAAGTGATACCTGTACTCGAGAAAATGGGGCAATGAAGTGAAAATAAATAATAGGACAGAGTTTAAGTTCATCAGAAAACAAAAAGTAATTAATTTCTTGTAAAAACTCAGAATATTTTAAGACATGTTTTGGACTTACTCAACAATCAAAAACTAGATCATTTACTCGTATAGAATTATTTTACACTAACAAGCATTTAATCGCATAATAAATACGTTCTAATCTCTAATTTGACTTTCATATGAAGTAATGCCCGTCTCTATTCTTTATGTAGATAATTGTAGTTGATCGATCTGACTAGCTAAAAATAGGGTATAAAAATGATTTTATATAAAAATGACCTGCAAATTTTGGGCTGAAAAATTTGTCGCATGGCAAGCAAAAAGGAGCAAGTTTCGTGGCTAAATTTTTGTTTTTAGAAATTTTCCAATTTATACCTGAACTCTCCAAGCAAATCGCATGAATACAGATGAATACATTATCAAAGCACATGTCATTGGTCCGGATATAAATTCAGGATCCTAAACAAAAAATCTATAAGAAAAGTTATTGCGTACTTTGGTAACGAAGTCGCCTATTGCAGCAAGCGGAAGTCCCCAGTTAGCAACTGGTCCCCAAAAATCTGAAAAGAAATTACTTTTAAATTCAATCATAAAACGAAATCTTACGCGTGGAACCGAAATAATTTAACCAATCGTTTTTTGAATACTGCCGGAAATAGGCTGAAATTGATCTGATTGGAAGAGACATCACCTAAAATAATGCGAATATGTTATAACTCCTAAATAGTTTTATAAATAATGGAATGATATTCTTCAACTGCAAGACTCAACGCTCACCGGTCGATTGAGTCCTGGATTTTTTTATTATTAACAAAAAGAATTCTACTTTTTTTTCATAATCCGTACTTCAAGTTAATTTAAAAATGATGTGTTCTGTTAATATTTATAAATCAGTATTTATGCGATTTGTATCGAGGGTTCAGGTATTTTTTTTTATAATTTTAAATATTTCAAAATAATTCTTGTTACTTATAAAATAAAGTATTTTGTTCTTATTGTTTATGTTAAAATTTTCTAATTATAGCCACGAAACATGCTTCTTTTTTCCGCTTGCAACTCAACGAATTCAACTCAGGATTTGCAAGTAATCTAAATTTTATAAAAATCAATAACAAGTTTAATTAGGAATTTGATGCATTAACAGAAAAATATGAAGAGTTGAAGAAAGAAAATGAATCTCTTGTTGATAAATATAAAAGAGCATTGGCTGAAACTGAAAATTTGCGCAAACGAACTGAACGTCAGGTCGAAGAAACTAAAATTTTTGCCATACAAGGGTTCTGCAAAGACTTGTTGGAAGTAATTTTGCTGAATTTTTTAACTTAACCATTTTTGTTTTAGGTAGCTGACATTTTGGATTTGGCTTTAAGATCGTTGGAAAAGAAAGAAATAAAAGAAGATTCTCTGAAAAATATACACGAGGGAATCACCATGACAAAAAATTCACTAATCAAAGTGTTCGCAAAACATGGTCTTGTTCAAATTGTTCCTGAAGGAAAAAAGTTTGATCCAAATTTTCACGAGGCGGTTTTTGAAGTTCCTGTAGATCAGGTTAGTCTGTTAGATATAATGTAATCTGGTGAAATATCACTTCGGTTTTTTGCCTTCACACTGAAATTTGTTTACACAAAAATGTTCAGCTTTCGCTCATGCGGGTGCATTATTATTCTAATTTTAGGCGGACTACCCTCCTGGACATGTGTCACAAGTTTTGAATGTTGGCTATTGTTTGCACGCTCGACCTTTAAGACCAGCGAAAGTTGGAGTTGTGAGTATGAAGTAGAATTTATTTATCGAAATACATTTAAGATAATTTTATCATTTTTGTTGAATGTTTTCATTTTTCAAACAATACAGCATACAAAATCTACTGTCTGTGAGTTTCCGTGTATTGCTGGTCTAATACATTCGCACGACAGGAATTTATGAAGCTTCTTAAATGAAATAATGGAATCTACTAGTTAAAAATATTAACCTGTTCTCCGCAAAGGGTTTTTAGAATGTGCCTTGGAGAAAAAGTACCACAATTAAAACATGAATAGAAGCATTTTAAATTGAAATCTTCCACAATCTTTTGGTTTGTGATATTCGATTGTACGCTTCGCAAAAATAAGCCGGGCTGCAATTGAATTAGTTAATCAGATGATAAACAAACAGGCCTTGAATTGCCTCATGCACATATAAGATAGTAAGGCTGTGAAAAATATGCCCAATTCAAGTGCGACAAAGATCACGCAAGCATAAGCAGAACCTCTCTCTTGAATATCCATGCAAGTTCCGTTTTAACTAGTGAAAGAATTAAAACAATAGGTAAATTTTTTTATTTAAAACTAATGAAGACACTTCTCCTGGTATGGTGCCTTACTTATGGATGGACAGAAGAAATTCTAATATTTAGTTTGCTGTTTATAATGTACTTAAATTTTGTTGGCATCTTGTACTACATCAAGCCTTTGTCAGTGGATTTTTGTCAATAGACTTTTTGCCAATAAATATATAATCCTCAGTTTTTAACAATCACTAGCCTCCCGCAAAGTTTTACTGCTGATACCAACCACTTATTATTTCATAACTTTCTGACGTTGACCTTTCCCCTTTATTCCATAACCTTATCATATCGTTGAATTATAAATAAGGGTATCGAGCCTTTATTTTTATTTTTTAAAATTATTTTCTGTTAAATTTCATATTTTGATTTCTAAAATTTAATAAATTCTCGGAGAACCTTATATGTAAGTAAATCATTAACTTTGTTCATATATGTAATATAAATATCATTTTTTATTGATTTAAACGGTTGTGTTATTAAAATTACATAACTAATTATTTTACTTTTAGTTAAAATGCCATCTTATTCATATCATTCTGAAGATCGTGATAGTGACAAGGATCGAGATAGGGACCGTGATCGCCGGTCGTCACACAAAAGTTCAAAATCGCGCGACCGAGATTCAAGCAAAGAGCGAAGACATAAGCGTCCTCGTGAAAAACATCGTGACAGGTTTTGTTTTTTATTTTTGATCATTGCGATTAATGTTCAGGAGCACGACTCCTCGTGACCGACGTTCTTCTACTAATAATAAAAAAAGCTCTACTTGGTACGATGTTACGATCAAACCACTACCACCGCCTCCTCCCCCTGTTCCTCTTCATCCACCTTCGCCGATATTCCTTTCTTGTATAGAACCTCCTCCACCACCACCGCCACCAATCGAAGATGTATCGACCACTGGTTTTTCATTTAATTTTTTTAATCTAAACGTTTTTAAGGAGTTTTGACTTCTCCAAAGCTTTTAAATATTCCAGCACCAGTTCCTCCGCCAAAACGTTTCAGACCAACGTTTGTGTTTTTGTCGTAATAATCTTGATTTATTATTTTTAGTGTATTAAAACCTCGAGATTTGCCCAAAATTTCAGAGGGGTGGGGTGTCGGAGATGCTGATAAATATCAAATAATTGAACAAGTGGGAGAAGGAACTTATGGTCAAGTTTATAAGGCATGCGACGATAGGCATAGTCAATTGGTTGCTTTAAAAAAAGTACGATTAGAAAATGAAAAAGAAGGATTTCCTATTACTGCTGTGCGTGAGATAAAAATACTTCGCCAGCTCGACCATCCTAATATTGTCAAACTTCTTGATATTGTTTCTAACAAAAATGGTCCAGGAAGCGCTGAGCAATCTCCAGCTCAACAATCGCCAAACATAAGAAATGAAGTTGTTTTTAAACAGAAACAGCGTTCGTCTTATTTTTGCAATCTACCATCTTCTGGTTTGTTTAACTTACAATTAGTTTCTAATACAAGATGTTTTAGTTGCTTCTTCATTCTATCTTGTTTTTGAATATGTTGATCATGATTTAATGGGATTATTGGATTCCCAGCTTGTCGATCCGACAGAGCTACAAGTTGCATCATTAATGGTATAAAAAAATTTAGAAACAAAAAACAAAAATTCAGAAACAATTGCTGTTGGCTCTAAGTTATTGCCATATGAGGGGATTTCTCCACCGTGATTTGAAGTGTTCTAATATTCTGATCAGCAAAACGTATTTCTTAATTATATTTTTACATTATACCTTTTTAGTGGGCAGCTGAAATTAGCAGATTTTGGACTTGCGCGTCTTTACCAAGAAAATTATAAACGTCTCTACACAAACCGAGTTATCACACTCTGGTACAGACCACCTGAACTTTTGCTTGGCGAGGAGAGGTATTTATTGTATATGTTAATATAATTGTCTACCAATTTTAAGATATGGGCCGTGGGTCGATATTTGGAGCGCAGGGTTATCCTTTCTGATAGCGCGATTTCTATCTCTCCTTTTAGATGTATTCTTGCCGAACTATTTATCAAGAAGCCGATATTTCAAGGCCAAACCGAGATCCACCAGCTAGAAGTTATCACTTCCTATTGCGGTTCTATTATACCAGAAGGTTGTTTAAAAATTCTACCGATGTAATGATTGATTCATTTTATCAAATTCAGTGTGGCCGGGTGTTACTGAATTGGTTGGTTACAATACAATGAGACCACGAACGCACAGCTCTCGAAAACTGCGCGAAAAATTTTCTTTGTAAATCATATGCCGTTTCTATTTTATTTTAACATTCAGTTTGCCAGCACATGCACTAGATTTACTTGATTTGCTACTTCAATTAGATCCGGCAAAGCGACCTTCGGCTTCGCAAGCACTTAATCATTCCTGGTCTGTTTTGATAAACAGGATTAACATAAGTTTATTATACCATTGTAATTTTTGACAAGATTGATATATAGTAAATATTATTAATCATAAAGAATTGCATTATGTCATATTCTTAATTTAAAAAAAGTTTTGCCTATTTCTCATTTAAGGCTTATCAGAGTAGAACCAGAACTCGTACAGCCATTGAAATTGCCTCAGGATCAGGACTGCGTAAACTTTTCCTATTATTTTTATACAAAAAATTTTTATAGCATGAAATGTGGTCAAAGCGTCGACGACAGCAGGGAAAAGGCAATGGACATCAAGGACGACTAAGCTTATCAACAGCAAGCCAGCAGATGGAAAGGCGTTAACATTGTTATCCTGGCATGTTTTTTCAACTTCGTTATTCGATAAATTTAAAAAGCAAATTCTTTTTAAAATTAGGTTGTATGAGTTCATTATTTTGTCTTATTCTTTTCCAACTAATACTATATTATTAATAATACAATAATTTGATTTATAAACTTTTATCCTTTTATAAAAAATATTTTCAGTGCTACGAGATTTGTCGATTTCAATCATTTGGGGCGATGTCTAAATTCAAATTTTTGTTTCGCTCTTGTCAGAAGTTTAGAATGGAATGAAGAAAATTGTGCTTTAAATAAAGTCACTAATTTCTATTTGTTATTTGTATAATATGTTACACAGGACTTAACAGGTTGCTCTTCTAGAGTCCATAATTTTTTATATGTATTAGTCGTCACTCGATTATAATTTCACACAGAAATCAAACAGGTTTCATTTGATTGCGTTCATCGACAAGAAGTCCAGACGTATACTCTAGGTATTAATTTATTGTCTAACTCGCTGGCCGATTCATCTTTCACGGTATGAGAATATTTTTTCTTACTGAGGGACAATGTGTATTTAGGGGTTTACGGTTGTGCTCTCCAAAAATATTAAAAAAAGGATTTGGGGGTGTTTTGTTTAGCGATTACTCTGTTCAAATTTGAGACTTGGGAAGTAAAAATTAGGCTTTAGTGCATCGAGTGACGACTTGAATCGACTCTACGGGTAATAAATTATTAAAAATATCTCACTTTGATATTATATTTAGTATATGTGATATTTTATAGTTATAAACGAATTTTTATGATTTTATTCAGTCGCCAATATTTGTTACCTAAAGTCAGTAAAAGATTTGTTAATTTTAACATATAACGATCAGTTTATGTTGGTTATAAAGTTTGAGTATTTTGAAATCAATAAACTCTTTTACTGCTTTGCCAATTTAATTTTTAAACATTCATACAATTAATTTTTTTTTTTTGCCCAAAATGTATTCTTTATGGGAATGCAAACAAAGTTGATTTTACATCGAGCTTACTGCATTTTCCATAAAGTTACAAGAAGTATAATTCTTTTAATTTCAGCTCTTTAAATAATTTTAAGATTTCAATACTTATACGGAAATGAAGCAGTTTGATTATTTAGTGATTGGAGGTGGATCTGGTGGAATTGCTTCAGCTAGACGTGCTCGCCAATTTAAAGCAAAGGTTGGACTGATAGAAATTGACCGCTTGGGTGGTACATGTGTAAGTTCATATTTATTAAAGAATTATGTTGATAGTTGTGAGTGGTTAAAGCAAGTTTAGTGCATCACGACCTAATTTTTATTGGAAAACTTGCTTTGACTGTTCAAAAATTTGGGGAATAATATTAGTTAATTGTTTATTTTTAAGGTTAATGTTGGCTGTGTACCAAAGAAGGTGATGTATAATGCAGCATTCCACGCAGAATTCTTAAGAGATCACGCTGATTATGGTTTTGAAGCCCCTCTTATCAAATTCAATTGGAAGTATTCTTTTTTTTCTATCATTCTTTCAAAATTCATACTATATTGTAAATTTAGCAAGTTAAAGCAATCACGTGATGAGTACATTAGAAGACTTAATTCTATTTATCAGACCAACTTAGAAAAGGTATTGTTTCAGACATCGGTTGAATCCTTAATAATATTTAAAGGATGAAATCGAAATTATTCGCGGAAAGGCCACATTCTTAGAAGATGGATCTGTTACTGTACATGGTACTGGGGGCAAACAACAGTGCAAGAGGTTTTGTATTAATTTTACATGAATATCAAGTTTAATTAGTACACACACTCTCATTGCCGTTGGTGGAACACCGATAATTCCGAAGGACATTCCTGGTGCCGAGTATGGTACAGACAGTGATGGATTTTTTCGTTTTGAGGATTTACCAAAGTAATTTTTACATATATAGAACTTTGATAAAACAGTTATTGAAAATTTATTGAAATAAGCTTTTCGGATAGTAAGGATGTTTAACAGAGAATACAATATATCTTTTTTAAATATCTATTACAGAAAAGTGGTCGTTGTCGGTGCCGGATACATAGGTGAGTTGTTATTTCTATGCCTATTTTATATTTTTTAATTTATTAAATATATAATCTAAATGAACATTTTAATGTAAAAATATCCTTTATAGCTGTTGAATTGGCAGCAATTCTTGCAGAGCTTGGGGCTGAGACATATTTGTTGATTCGCTTTGATAAGGTTCTTCGAACATTTGACGAAACAATTTCAGAAGCATTGACTAACCAATTAAAACAAGGTCCAGTAAAGCTCATGCCACATACTAAAGTACGTTATACCTAATTATTTAGAATTATTGATCGTTAAAGGTTAAAAAAGTGGAAAAAGACAATGTTACTGGCAAGCTAACTATTCATACAGATCAGAATACTGCCTTTGAGTCTGTTGATCAACTCATATGGGCAGTTGGAAGGAAACCACTCACGGCAGAGTTGAATCTTCCTACTGTCAAAGTTGAAACTACCGAAAAGGGGCATATAAAAGTCGATGAATATCAGGTTTATATTAGATAATTAGTTATATGAGTTGTTACATTAATTTTTCATCCTACCTTTACTTAAATAACAATTATAAGAACACAACTCGCAGTGGAATCTACGCGATTGGAGATGTTTGCACGCCAAAATTCGAGCTTACTCCTGGTAAAGCCAAATTTTAACTCTAAATAGCCAATTTATTTTTCCTAATATATTTTTTATATTCACAGTTGCTATAGCTGCAGGTCGTAGACTGGCACATCGACTATTCAATGGAGAGAAGGATAATCGTCTTGTTTACGAGAATATTCCCACGGTTGTCTTTAGTCACCCACCTATAGGAACAACTGGACTGACAGAACGTATGATTTTTACGTTTCACATTTTAAATGAATTAACTTCATATAGGTGAGGCGATCGAGAAGTATGGACATGATAATGTTAAGGTATACAACTCGAGTTTCACCAACATGTACTTCGCAGTAACTAAATATAAGGAGAAGACTGTTATGGTTAGTTTATTTACATATATTTTTTACTTTCTTAAATTTTATTACTTATTATTAGAAATTAGTTTGCGTTGGAAAAGATGAAAAGGTTTTTAGTTTATTTTTCATAAATTATAAAAAAAACATGTACAGGTTGTTGGCATTCACATTTTTGGAATGGGTGCGGATGAAATGCTTCAAGGGTTCGCCGTCTGCGTTCGAGCCGGTCTTACAAAAAAGCAATTTGACGAATGCGTAGTAAGTTCCGTATTTCTATTTCCTGTTATATTCGTTACTTTAATTGAGGCTATCCACCCAACTGCGGCAGAAGAATTGGTTACATTGCGCTGAATGAGGATAAAAAGACGTTTCGGATTATATTTATAGATAAATGAAATTCATATCAGGAGTATAAAAATTGTCTTTTAAGGATGTTTTCATTTTATTTTCAGTATGTGGTATTCTACCACTATAATCGTATTTGCTAATCTTAATCATTTATAGTAGGTAAAATTTGCAACGAAAATCTAGCAGCAAAAATGAGTGGGTGTTTTATTTATTTTGAGGGCAACTGCTAAATTTTTGATTGAATAGAAAAGAATAATTTTTTCTGCTTAATATTTGCCAACTGTTATTCACTGCAGCAGAGCCAAATATTTTGGAATCTTTAGGTCATTTAAGCGGCCTGTGGGCTATTGCATTTTATTTTCTTATTAATTTGCCGTTTGCCTAATCGATTTTTTTTGCTTTTAGTACATTATACATATGTATGTATCAATCTCTGAGTTTCGTAACCAATCTTTTTTAACTGGAAACTACTTTAATGGATTGACAAATTTGAATTACTATCAGATTTTCAGTTAAAATCGATACGCATATTATGAGTTCCTTCTTTGGAGGTCAAACCTTTTTCAATTTGCTTACTTGCTTATTTTTGTTGTTATTAAATTGCATCATAATGTTAGCAAAAAATGGATGGGAACAGAAAGAACAAGGTAATTAATATTGATTTATTTCTTGAGGACATTCACCTACTTATTGGATTTCCGAACGGGGGTTATCAATGCATATGTTCTTTTCTTATTTAAAGTGAAATTAGAGTAATTATGACTCGCAAATCTTTATTCTTAAACTTATTTTGCTTTATCATTTTAAATTTTAGCTACTGAGGGAGAAATTCTGCCTTCCGATCCTGGATTTCCATGTTATTCATTGCCACACGAGGTTTTACTTTAAATTTTTTTATCAAATCCATGTAGAATTATACATGTTCCGGGTGCATCCAGCTGCATGATACTTGTGCTTGGTGTATGGACGAGGTTTTTTCTTTTTTTCCCATTTTCTTAATTTTTTCAGTCTTTCAATAATTTGGCACAATATTCTCGTTGTGATACTACTCAAACATTAGCAGAACATGGATGTGCCCATGAGTATATTGTTGACCCAAAGAGCACATTAAGGACTGTTCGAGACGAGTCTTTCTCTGAAGAGATTGAAGATGCACAGCCGACTGTCCAGTTGAGGCCACAACACGTTGAAATTTACATTCGTCCAAGTTGAGAGGAGATAGTTGAACTATTATTAATTTTTGTTTCTAAGAATCCAGAGCCAGGTTCTTTGTTAATTTTCGACAACCAAAAGACTATCCAGTCGATCTTTATTACCTTATGGATCTTTCCTATTCGATGAAAGATGATAAAGAAAAGCTATCGCAACTAGGCGATTTACTTGGTTCGTTATTAAATTTAAACTTACCTTAGAAATTATTCAAGCTGATAAAATGCGTTCAATTACAAAGAATTTTCGCCTTGGGTTTGGCTCATTCATTGACAAAAAGGTTATGCCATTTGTTGACCCACGAAAGGAAAAACAGGTTATCTTTGAAATATTAAAAAGTTTTGGATTTTGTGATCGAGACTTTTATAACAAATTTGGTAATAGAAAATCCTAGGCAATCCTATACTTTTTGCAAATGATTCAAAATTATAAGAAATGAAAAAACTATTCATTTATGATAATTTATTTTATTAAAGGAGTCTCCATGTTCAGAAGGTTGTGTTCCAACTTATGGATTCCGTCATCAGATGAGGTGGGCAGTTTTTCCTTCCTTCAAAATATGTTTATTATTTAAGTCTTACCTCAAACACTGCAAAATTTGCTGTAAGTAATAATTGATTTATTGTTAATTTCAAATTTTACAGAAAGAAGTCGACCGAGCTCAAATTTCTGGTAATCTAGATGCACCTGAAGGGGGATTTGATGCTGTTATGCAGGTTTTACTTTTACCTAATTTTACAATAATAATTGTATTTTTAGGCAATTACATGCAATAATTCAATAGGATGGCGGGAGCGATCTCGGAAAATGTTAGTCTTCTCAACGGATGCTGGTTTTCATTTTGCGGGTGACGGACGGGTATTTATTTAATTGTAACAATTCTTTATTTAATAAATAAAGCTTGCTGGGATTGTTACGCCAAATGATGGGGAATGTCACTTGGACGTGAACGGTTATTATACAGTTCGTTTTTCTTATTATCTTTTAAATATTTACTTTTTTCAGAAGTCGACAGAATTAGACTATCCATCGATTGCTCTTCTACACCAAAAAATTAAAGAGAAAAAAGTTTGGTATTTTTTCTTACTTTACAATTGTACGCAACTTCAGGTTAACGTCATTTTTGCAGTAACACAGCCAAACCAACGGCTCTATCTACAGGTTCGAGCTTTTATATCGGAGTTTTAATCAATTTGCTTTTATTTATAAAGTTGGCGGATGCTTTGCCCGATATAAGGTAAAGCTTTGAATAAATAGGACCCATATTATTGAGTCATATTTATTGAGTTCTATCAAATTTCTTTAAATTAGTACTGCTGTGGGCGTTTTAGCGAATGATTCTTCCAATATTGTGACGCTTATTGAAGAGGAGTATGGACGAATTGCCGAAAAAATAATCATGGTAAATTACTAATTAGAATGGTTTTTTCTAGTGTTGCCTATGTGATTTGCGGCACTTTTTAAATATCAAATAAAAGCTGTCAGTAAACGATTTTTTATCTTTATACCATATTTGTATTAAAAAAATTGACATGTAAAATTAAAAATATCTTTTAAAGGTGGATGATGCCAATCCCTCAATGGGATTAAAACTCTCTTATCGTTCTAAGTGCATGGATGGGCGAACTTTGTCGGACACTAATGTATGCGATGGTGTTAAAGTTAGCGATGAAGTTGAGTTCGAAGTGACTCTAGAAGGTTTTATTTAAAGTTTATTTAAAACAATAATATTAGCATAAGATAATATTATTAAAAAGTTTTTAATAACAGCGTTGCATTGTGTACCACAAAGAGATTTTGAGTTGCACGTAGGACCGTCAGGAATGGAAGAAGTGCTTCTTATTGATGTACATATTTCTACATTTTGAAATATTTCCATTTATCTTTTAATTTATTATTTTCTTTTGAGGTACACGTGATATGCGACTGTGATTGTGAGAGGGAGGTAAAATATTATTGTCAAAATTTACTTTACTTCTTCAGGTAATACACAATGCTCCTGAATGCAACTACCATGGTGATTTGGTTAGTGATAAATGAAGAATTATCTTAAAAAATGCTTTAAATTATTGCAGGTATGTGGCATCTGTCAGTGTGCTGAGGGTTATGTTGGTAAGTATAGATTAAGATATTGCTTTAAATTATTTAAATAGGTACGCATTGCGAGTGCGAAAGTGGTGGTGAGTCAGCAATAGCATTAGAGGCAAAGTGTAAGGTAACAAATGACAGGTGCTAAAAATAAGTGTAAATGTGAATAAGGCAATATCTTTTTAGCCTAGTTTGTTCCGGTCGTGGAATTTGTAAATGCGGTGTTTGCTCTTGTTTCCCGAGAGCTAATCCTGACGAAATCGTTTCTGGTCAATTCTGCGAATGTGACAATTTTAATTGTCCTCGACATGATCGGTAATTTTATATGATAAAATATTATTAATTATAATTAGGTTGCTGTGTGGTGGTCACGGTGATTGTGTCTGCGGTACATGTCAATGCTTACCGGGATTTACTGGGCCGGCATGTGAGTGTCCTATCTCACAAGAAACATGCATAGCTCCTAACGGGAAGATGTGTGGCGGGCACGGTGAGTTATACATTTTACTTAAGAAACTAAAATTGAGTTAAATTTTTGAAAAATAGTTTTTATTGAAAAAATACTAAAAAGATTAAGCACTAGCTTGGCTAGAGATTTTAGGAAATATTGACAAATTTGAGCTACTGATAAATTTGATTTCGAATTATCTAAATTTTAAAGGTGATTTTACATTTAAGGTGATTGTATCTGCGGAAAATGTCATTGTTTCACGGACTACTCGGGACCATATTGCGACATTTGTCCTGTTTGTTTAATAATGAAACTTCTATTTAATTATTTTATCTTTAGACATGCCCAAGCAAGTGTGTAGAATATAAACCTTGTGTTATGTGCCAGCAGTGGGGAACAGGTCCATACAATGAGACAAAATGTGCAGAATGTCCTTTTGTCGTCATACCCGTTGAGGAACTACCTCAGTTGAATGTAAGTGACTCTGATAGTTGGAACGAATGTCAGTTTGTGGATCCAGCTGATGATTGCACTTTTTACTTTCTCTACTACTACGATGGAGTCGATAATTTGGTTTCTTTGTAAAATTATAATTCGGAATGTTATTGTACTATTATAGACTGTTTGGGTACAAGAACATAAAGATTGTCCAGCTCCTTTGCCTGTACTTGTTATTGTTTTGATCGTAATTGCTGGTATCGTTTTACTTGGATTGTTGTTACTTCTTCTTTGGAAGCTCCTTACTGTGCTTTACGATAGGCGCGAGTTTGCACATTTTGAAAAGGTAATTCACTGAATATTATAATTGAAGCATAGTACAAAATTCCAATTGGAAACTAATTTTGCAATGTTGAGTTAAGAGATTAATTCGGTAAAGTTGAATTAGGTTTGGTTGGAATTCCGATTTTACTTATAGATATATTTCTCATTTTCTTAAATTTACAGGATAAGCTGAATGCTCGCTGGGAATTGGTGAATTTTTTAAATTTCATTTTCAATTGTTCTTAATAAATAAATTTTTAGAATAACAATCCTCTTTACAAACAAGCAACAACAACTTTCAAAAATCCTGGATATATGGGTGATGTGGCTAAAAACAAATAAAAAAATTGCTCATATGATTAGCTCTTTCATTTTACAATTTTCTTTTAATAATGTTGCCTTCTTACTAAGCTTGCTTTATGTAGTTGATTAGAATATGGCGGTTATAATTTATAATATAATTTGGTAAACAGATTTAGAATATTTATTAGGTTTTTTTAGACCAATTTAAATGTTGATAATCTGTTTATTAAATTTAAAAGCCCAAAACTAATTTACTTAATCATTTTGCCCAAATTAACAAATCCCAGGGTGTTTCTCCAACCATTATTTTAATTTAATTTCTTTTAAATGAAGCAATAAATTGCAAAATGTTTTTCAACGGAGTAACAGTTTTCAATTTGCTATTTGCCAATTTAAATACATAATAAAAGACTGGACTTCACTTGGGATAGGATTTGACAATCCTAAACTTTTTGTAACAAACCAAGCCAATCTCTTCTAGCCCAATTAAAACAATTTTTAAAAATACTCTTCAACTGAAATGTTGTACCTCTTTGAAATCACATCATCACGTTTCTCTTTTCGAATTGTCACGGCTTGTTCAATACTGCATTTACGAAGAGCTTCACTATCTTTTCCATCATGTTTGTATTGGATACACATGTCTTTCGGCCTTTTTTAAAGAAAGTTATTTTTGTTGTTGAGTTTTTCTGATCCTTTATGGTCGAAATTTAGCTAAATCAATAGCTTTAAATTTTATTTGGGTAAATTAGTATAGGGACCAATTAGAGTTGTTTGTTACAATGGAGATGTTTTAAAATAGGTGTAACATTTTGTCGTTTTGACGAAATGTCGTTTTCCACTTTGTTGTTTTCAAGAATAAGTAGGCGCCATTTTTTTACAACAAATAGCATGATAAACACAGAATTAGAGATAAAAAGGAAATTAGAGATTACTTGTGGCTAGTCAACAGTCGTCAGTCGGCGTTTTTCTTACGCTCACAGCAAAATCAATATTCCATCTACATATTGCATCTCAAATTTATTTGTCTTGTTTACATTTTACAACCTTTCGCGCATATTTATAATCTACCTTTTTTGTTTTTTTCGGCTCCCGGAAGATGCGTCAGTGGAAATCTTTTATAATTTATTTAATTTTTTACATAAAATTTTCTTCAATTTTTTAGATATTTTTTTCCTGCTATTTAAATTTTAAATGATTATTATTTAATTAATAATTTATTAAACTATATTTTTCTGAATTTTTTTTTTCAATTCTCTACGGATTATTTCAATTTATATGAAGATCTTCAATCTACATGGTCAGGTTTACTTTATGGTGCTTATGTAATTTTCTATTAGTTAATTCATAAGCACCATTTAATTTTTTTTTATTTTTTAATTAATTTTTTTTTTTAAATAATAATATTGCGACAATTCGTCAATCAACAACATAAAAAATGGTCTTTAATAATTAACAACGATTTATTAAATTTTTATTTTTTAAAACAAATGTTGGAATGTTCATCATTGGAATAATTAAATGCTTATGTTGTAAGGTGGATTTTTTTTATATTTTTTATCTCTTAAATAATTTTTTTTTAAATTTTATACCTAAATTTCGTTCAGTTATATTTTTTTACTATTTTTTCCTTACTTTTTTTCTTTTTACTATTTTTTCAATTAATTTTCCTGAGAATTTGTTATAATATTTTTTAAAAGTTTTTATATTCCTTTCTTAACATATAAATATTTTAAAAATCTTATATCAAAAAATTTTAAAACATTCTCTTCAACCTATGTTAATTAACTTGTATATAATAGGCTTTTCTCAGTGATAATAAATTGCCCATTTATTGATTTCTTTATTTATTTTAAACTAAAATTTATGCAAAAACAAATTATATACATATAATGTAAATATATTTTTGACGATTGTATGGCATAATTAAAAACAAGAGTAAAATTGACTTAACAGAATATATGTATATAATAATTTTTTACATTAAAAAAGTCACTCGGATACAAAATTTATATAAATTTATACAGTCAAGAATATACACTAAAATTTTTTTTGAATCGTACCAAATGGGAACAATGTTTTTGAGTTAAAATTTTTTTATAAATATTTTTTCGATTAATATAATTTTTCAGAAATTATATTATTTACCTATGTTCTTGACTGACAATTTCTACATAAATTTGTAATATATAAATGTCAATTTAAAATGGCACAAAAAAGCAATTTAATTCAGAGATGCCAGATAAAAATTTAAGCATTTTCATCAAAAAAAAAATATAAATTTGTGGGTAAAAATTCTCAAAGAATACAAATTTTATTTTAATATAAGGTTTTTATTAATTTTCATATTTTTCGCTATTAACAAAAAATTTTAATAATTAAAAATTATCATATTGTAAAATTTTGTGAATGAAAATTAATTAACCTTCACTTGGGTTAGTGATTATTTTGCTTTTCACCGCCGCGCGAAAATTTTGAAATTTAATGATTTAATTGTCAAAAAATTATTTTTCAATAAAATTGTCATATTTTTAAAAATTCTTAAAAAATCCTAAGATCTGGCAGCTCTGGTTTAATTATTAATTTTAAATTCTAAATCTTTTTTTAATTTTTCTATAACCTTATTTTTCCCCTCTAATTCTTCTTTAATTTTTCTTAATATAATTATAAGTATTTATATTAAATTTTTTTATAAATAAAAACTTACAAATAATTTCCAGTTACTTCGTCATATTCCTTTTTTCTTTCTTCGCAATGTTTGAAAAACAATTTTCTGTCTTTCTCCATCTTAAATTTTTTTAAAGGAATTTAGAAAAATATTTTTTAATAAAAAAAAATGATTAAAAAGTTTTTTAATTATTTAAATTTTTTTAATTCTAACAAACTCTTATTTCCTCAAACTTTACTCCAGTTTATTTAGTGTGAAAAGTAGTTTTTTTAATATATGTATGTATAATAACCTCCTCTTGCATTTTCATTTTTGAATTTTCTGCTCTCTTCTGTGATGCTTCTGCATCAGCAAGTTGTTGAAGAACACTTTCCATTTCTTTTAATGCACGTTTTCGCTGTTCTTCATATTGTTCAATAACATCTTCATCTACTTTCTTTGAATCTTTTAATTGTAAACGAGCAGAATTTAGATCATTCAAAATTTGATGTTTTTCAATTTCTTGGTTTTCTTGTAATTTCTTAATTTCTATAAAAAAAAGTCAAATATTAATTATTATATTATTTTTAGATATTTATATTTTTTGTTTAACCTTCTTCTTTTTCTTTAACCAATTTTTCAAGACGCGATTCATTATCTCTGGCCTCAGAAAGCGCCAAGTCAGCCTTCCTCTCCCTTGTACGCAATTCAGCTTCTAACTCATTAATTTGTGTGGCATGTTTTTCCTGACTAAATTGTTCCTTATCATGCTATAAATATAATTAAAAAAATAATATAAATAAATACAAATACAGCTAATGCCGCTTTCTCACGCTTAAAATCATCTATTTGAGTTTGAAGCTGAACTTTATCAGCTCTTAATGTGTCACAAAGGTTTCTAAGCTGATCAATTTCAGCTAAAATTTTAAAATAAAAATGTTAATTTTTTTCAATCAATTTTTTTTATAATTTTATTTTTTAACATAAAATTGATATTTAAATTTAATTATCGTTTTATAATTTTCTAATAAATTTTATTTTTTAAAATAATCTCATAGCCAGAATTATTAAAAAAATTAAATTATTACTAATTTATTAAATTTTTTATTTTTCCAATTTAATTAACAAATTATAAAATTCTTTTCTTTCTTTTATGATTTATTTTTTCATCATTATTTTATCTTTTTTTTTTAATTTTTAGGTATGTTTTAAATTATTCTAAAATTTAATATTTTTTTAAATTTAGTTTTATTTAAAAAATTTTTTATTATTTACCATTTTCTTGTTGTTGTTGAATTTTTAATTCGGCATTTAATCTTTTTTTATTTTCGTATTTTTTTTTGCCAAAATTCAATTATTTTTTTCTATATTTATTTAAAAAAATGTTATATTTTACCCTATACCTGATTTGTAGTATTTTGGATTAATTTTATAAAATTATTTAAAGGCACTATAGCCTGACGCACAATTTCATTATTATTTTCATTTTCAATATTTTCAATATTCTCATTATTATCAATTTCATTTTCCTTTTAAAAAATATTTTTTTTTATTTTAAAATACAGGGTGCGGCAAATTGAGCGCCGGTTTTGTTTTTTAAATAACTTTTTTCAAACTTAATGAAAATCGATAATTCTTTTTTAATAGATTCAAAACACCTTAACAATTTGTTTGATACCACATTCAGCAAATAAACTCTTTTAGTAACACATCTATACTTAAATTTTATTAAAAAATTGGTACTCTTTAATATGGGAGTTTTTTGTTTGTTTGATTAAATCGGGTCAAATGAGGTGTCATTCGAAAGAGCTCTTCGAAATGGGTTAAACTATGTTTTTTCGAAGTCATACGAATGCCTACAAGTCGAGTTACAGGTCTTAGAATGTCGAAACCAAAAAAAAAAGGAATTAGCCAATTTTTTGGGGTGAAAAATTCAAATATAAGTATGATAGTTTATTCGATTTTGCTCATCGAGTTGAGTTGAATGAAACCAAAATTAGTTAGATTGGAAAAATTTGGACAAAGTTATAAATTTTTGAAAAACGCTCATTTCGGTGATTACCGAGGCTGCTCCAAATGAATTTTTTCCCACTACGGTTTGAAATAAGTTTTTTTAGCTAAATGTGGTATCAATCAAATTCTTAAGGTGTTGTGAATCTATTAAAAAAAGAATTATCGATTTTCATTAAGTTTGAAAAAAGTTATTTAAAAAACAAAACCGGCGCTCAATTTGCCGCACCCTGTATTAAAAAAAATATTTTAAATTATTTTAAATTTTAAAATAATTTTTTTAAGATAAAAAAATTTACAGAATTTTCTTCATTAATAATAACAATTCTATTATCAATTTCTTTTGTTAAAATTGTTGATTTACAGGTCTTACTGTACCAAATTGTATTGCCTGTTTTTTTTTAAAATCTTTTTTTATAATAAATATTTCCATTAATTTTCAAAGAATTGCTGCCCTTTACAGTTGTTAAAATTTCTGCCATCTATAAAAAATTTTTTATTTTAATAAAAAATAATTTAAGAAGCTAGGTAATAATAATTATTAATTTTATTTTTTTATATTTATTATATTTATAATTGTTCCATTTTATTTATAAAAGATTTTTTTATTTAATTTAAATATTTGAAACTTAGACTCATTTTTTGTTTAAAAGGAAAAATTCTTGAGTCGGCCTCTGTTGTTTTATTAAAGGATGGGAATTTTGCCTCAACCAAAAATTCCATTTCCTGTTATACATAAAAGAACAGTGTGAGGAAAATTCAAAAATTTATTACTAGAAAAATTCAATAAAATTGGTCTCAGTACCGGAAATATATAAAACACAAACGTCAGAAAAGGGCGCCTCTCAAATATTTATTTATAAATTTGAAAAAATAGGGAATTTGTTAATTCCAAGGCTGGGTGGTTCCCTTTTTTCAATCTTCCCATTTTATTTTTTATGAAATTGAAAACAAAGTTTTTAATCAACAAATATGAGGAAATTAGGTTTGTTTTTTCGTGTCTGCTTTGGTCTAGTGGTCAATGTTTGGGTTTATGAAAAAGTGGGCGAGGTTCAAATCCCATTCATGGTATTTGATTTACTATATTTAGATTGAAGTAATTCATTTTTAGGCTGTAAATTCTCTTTTAGACTTTTTAAAAATAATTTTATTGTTTTTTACTATTTTTCTATTTTAAAAATTTCTTTTAAGGCCTGTCGTCGAAAATTAATCGAAGAGGAGGAAAAACAAAAATGGAAGGATTAATCTCTTCAGATGAATCAGATTTTGATTCAGAATCTTATATCCCCACAAGACAACGGATGAGAGAGCAGGTTATTTTATAATCTTTTCTTTTTTTTTACTAAATATAAAAATTAAAGGAACACAGACGACTTTTGCTTAGAAATTTAATCCATTCAAAAGTATCAGAAGCACAAGCAGATAAAGACATAAAAAGAGAAACAGAAGAATTTTTGGCTGCAAAACGTCGAAAAAAGGAAGAAGAGAAAAAATTTGAAGAATCGAAAAAAAGTTTACTAGAAAAACATAACGAATTACTTCAACAAGAACAAGGTTTTAATTATATTCAATTATTCTAATTGTAAATTATGTGCGCCGGTGGTTAAGTTGTCAGAGAGTTAGTTGGGAGTTTACATGGAGGTTCGAGTCCAATTAATTTTGAAAATTATTTTAGGCTCATATTTTTGTTTAAAATTAGTTTTAAATAGTATAAGTCTCCACAAAAAAGTTTTTTTATAAATTAAACTATTTTATGTTCGGTAGGGTGGGTGTTTTATTTATCTTTAAATTTTATTATTTTTTAATTTAAGATGATGACCGAGAAGAAGACGAAAAAAGACGTGAAGAAGAAGATAAAATCTTGCAAAGTGTTACACAAAAAAGTGCTATTGCAACGGTTTTATTTTTAAATTAAAAATTAGTTTTTAATTTCTTTTTAAGGTCGCATAAATTGCTAAAGGTGTTAAATACACCGAACCATACAAACATCCTGGTGACCCCTAGACATATTCGTAGTCAAACAGAAGAGGATTGGGACAAATTCAGAAGACAAGAAGGAATTCAAGTTGAGGGAGAAGACTGTCCACCTGCTATTAGGAGTTTTTTTGGTTTATTTTTTTAATTTAATTATTTATATATTTTTTTAATTTTTAAGGAAATGAAATTGCCTCGCCAAATAATAAATCTGCTTAAAGAAAAGAAAATTTATATTCCAACAGGTATTCAAACGCAAGGAATTCAAGTATTATTAAATGGACATGATATGATTGGAATTGCTTCAACTGGTTCTGGCAAAACTTTAACTTTTGTTATACCAATTGTAATGTTTGTATTAGAACAAGAAATTGCTTTAAGATTTAAAAGAGGATAAGGGCCTTATGGTTTAATTATTGTACCTTCAAGAGAATTGGCTAAACAAATTATCCAATGGATATGTGATTCTTTACCTAAATCAGATTTTCCTGAAATTAGAGTTGGACTTTCTATTGGTGGCTTTCCTATTAAAGATCAAGCACGGCTTTTTGAAAGGTTTTTTTTTAATTCAAATATTTTTAAATGAATTATTCAATTTTAGAGGTGTTCATATAGCAGTTGCCACCCCTGGACGACTTTCTGATATGTTAAATAAAAAAATATTGAATTTACAAGTTTGTCGTTATTTGGTACTTGATGAAGCTGATAGAATGTTGGATATGGGATTTGAAGAGGAATTGCGTTCTATTTTTTCTTATTTTAAGGTTTTCTTTTTTAATTTTTTTAAATTAACAAAAAATTAACTTTTTTAGGGCCAATTTTAATTTATTTTAAAAATTTTGAAAAAATTAAATTTATTTAGGGTCAACGTCAAACACTTCTTTTCTCTGCAACAATACCAAAGAAAATTCAAAATTTTGCAAAATCAACACTTGTTCGTGCAATTGTTGTTAATGTTGGAAGAGCTGGAGCAGGTTTTCTTTTAAAATATTTTTTTTTAATTTATAAAATTTAAAAGCCTCATTAAACGTACAAGAATTTGTATATGTTCGAAGTGATGAAAAATTGGTAAAAATTCTCAATTGTTTGCAAAAAACTTCTCCAAGAGTTTTAATTTTTGCTGACAAGGGACACTCACGAACTGTAACAATTAATTTCGAATTTTTTTTTGCACGATCGTATAGAGCAGGGTCGATAACCTATTGCCAATTTTTGGCTTTTTTGGCTCCGACCCCCAAACTAAAAAGTTATCGCCGTTCAAAGTTTCAGTTTTTGGGAGCGCTAGAGTAAAGAGAAGAAAGAGGGAAAAGAAGAGAGAGGACAAGGCAGACCCTTTTATAACCTCTTATGCTTTTGACCATTTTTAAACATTTCACGCTGCTTACCCTTTTTTCCTTCTCTTCTTTTAAATTGAAAATGATGGCTGACTGCCTACCGTCTCTCCGACATTAACCTCACTATTTTCGCTTATAAGGAAGCAAAGAGAGAACAGAGAAAGAAAAAGCAAAGAGAGATAAGGTGGAAAGTCGCTTCTTCTTTTCTTTCCTTTTACCAGATAGCGCTCCAAAAAACTGAAACTTTGAACGGCTATAACTTTTTAGTTTTGGGGTCGGAGCCAAAAAAGCCAAAAATTGGCAATAGGTTATCGACCCTGCTCTATACGATCGTGCAAAAAAAAATTCGAAATTAATTGTTACAGTTCGTGAGTGTCCCTTGTGAGAAGAAAGCTGATGTTGATCATATTTGTGAATATCTTTTAGTTAAAGGAATTGAAGTTGCTTCTATTCATGGTGGAAAAGGTTTCTTTAATTAAAATATAAATTAAAAAAAAATTTTTTAAGACCAAAAAGATAGACATTCGGGAATTGATGGATAGACGTGGAAGAAAAGATGTACTTATTGCTACAAGTTTTTAAATTTTGAAAGAATAAATTGCAAAATTTTTTAAATTTTAGATGTTGCATCGAAAGGATTAGACTTTGAAAATATTCAACATGTAATCAATTTTGATATGCCAGAAGATATTGAAAATTACGGTATTTTTAGGTTTAAAAATTAATTTTGGTTATAAATTTACGGATAAATTAAAAATAATAATAGGAACTTGACGAATAACTTTTTCAAAAATATTCAAAACCTTTTGAAACTTAGAGTACAAAAATATTAAAATAAAATTGTTATAATTTGTTTTTATTTTTTAGTACATCGTATTGGACGTACTGGTAGACGTCTAGGAAAGTGTGGTATTGCCACAACATTTATAAATAGAAAAGCAGGTTTAATTTATTTTTTCAACAGAAGAGTTTCATTCTTTAATTTTTAGATATTTCTGTTCTTGATTTGAAGCATTTACTTATTGAAGCAGGACAACCTTTACCTGCCTTTCTCAAACAACTTTCGGGTGAAGATGATGATAAAAAAAAAAAACTTTCTGCTGATATTTTGGCAAAAGAAGGGTGCTGCTGGTGTTGATGATGCTGATAAAGGCTGTTCTTATTGTTCTGGATTAGGTCATAGAATTACAAATTGTCCAAAATTGGAAAGTGTTAGGACCAAAAATGCATAAAATCTTTTACAAAAAAGAGGAACTAAATTATCTGGACATGGAGGACTTTGAATAAAATCTTTTGTTTTCATTATTTAATTTATTTTTAAAAGAATAAATGTATTAGTTAAACACGGCATTTTAGCTAAAAATTAATTTAATTTATTGATTTTTAAAATTCCATTAAGTTGTGGAAGGGAGGATAGAAAAAAATTTCAACAAATACAGTAAGAAAATCATTTTTTCTTTTGGTGTTGAAACGGCTTTTAAAAAATAAAAAATATTATTTTCACAGTGCTTAAAACGGCACCATGACATCTCGTCGAAAGACATTTCGTCGACAGGTAAAAAAAAAGACATCTCGTCGACAGGCCAAAACAAGACATCTCGTCGAGAGGCCAAAACAAGACATCTCGTCGACAAGCCAAAAAAAGACATCTCGTCGACAGACATCTCGTCGACGGACATCTTGTCGACAGGCCAAAAAAAGACATTTCGTCGAACAAATTCGCTAAATCAGACAAAATATACTAATGCTTATAAAATCTAATAGATAAAGGATTAACTTGCCAATAATGGCCTAAAAATTGTCTAAAATTTTAAAAATACAAAAGAGACACAAAAAATATTTAAAATTTATTTAAAATCACCGAATCAAAAAAATATTAAATAGAATCAATACCTTTACAAAAATATTAATTTAAAAATAATAATTAAATAAAACATTCATAAATTTGAACTATTTTTGCATCTCATCAATTTTTCTACTAGAAAATTGAAACCATTTCCACCAAATATCTAAAAAAGACAAATTTGTTAAAGTTGTCAAAAATATTTAAAAAATAATACTTGAACTGCATTTGAGGCTGTTTGATTTGCAGCAAAACATTTGGCTATAGATTCACCGGGTCGGCCAAGATCAACTTCTTGAGCACTCTTGTAAGTCATTAAACGAGAAAATTCCAACCACATAGCCAATCAGCAAGCATAAAAGAGACGCCTTGAAGCTGTTTTGAAAAATAAAATTAATTTTAGGTACTTGTACCCTTATTGTGCCTACCTCCTTTTTCAATGCCGCGCCTTTTTTTATGCGCCGAAAAAATATCTAGACTGACTTGATTGAAATTGCCCCAAGAAAACTTTTGATGAGTAAATATGTATTTATAAATTAATAAAAGAAAGCGGAAATTAAAAAGGAGGCATAAAATTGTTAATCCCATTCAAAATTGCATCAAAAAAAGAATTATTGTTGGTGCGCTTCTATACTCGACCAAAAAATAAAATTTATTATAGTATAAAAGGATTATTTGCTTCCCTGATCACCACTATTAACCAATTTTGCGTTCGAGTTCCTTTTCATGATTGGCAACGCTTTTTCTTACAACGCCACATGTAAGATCCTCGATTAGGTGACATTCACATTCCGGTCCCACATTTCTCACAGTTACGCTCTTGATGCAAAATCCCACGTTGTTGAAAAAATCTAATGCTGCCTAATTCTTGATCACCGATTCCAAGTTCATTAATATGACGTATCAATTGATCATGGTTCATTTTTATGTTTTTACAAATTATGGCAAAAAATCAAAGTAACGCTATCATTGAAATTCAAATGTAACACGCCTTTACTCATCAAAAGTTTTCTTGTGGCAATTTCAATCAAGTCAGTCTAGAGTATTTTTTCGGCGCATAAAAAAAGGCGCGGCATTGAAAAAGGAGGTAGGCACAATAAGGGTACAAGTACCTAATTTTAAAAATAAGAATATCTTCCCTTCCAAAATTAACCTAATTTTTAAAATTAAATTATTACATTGGCAATAGGAATTCCAAAAGTTTTTCTTTCCAGTGAATATATGGCAGCCTCATCCAAAGCTCTAGAAGCTAATCCAACAGCTAATGGAGCAACAATCGGTCTAGTTTTGTCAAATGTTCTCCAGGTATTCCAACAACTTGGGAAGAGGGGACTATAACATTTCAAAATTAATTGCTCGAGTGTCAGAACAGCGCTGGCTCAAATTTATTTCCTTTAAAAGAGGAAAAATTGAATCTTTTCCTAAAAAATAAAAAAAATAAAACCTTTTTGCCTCGAGAAAGACCTTTCATCACCATCAACAACAAAAGCAGTAAATGCTTTCCCGTTGGAGCTTTTGGATCGGGATCTGTTCGGGCTAATATAATAACATCCATTATCGCTGAAATTTAAATAATATTTTAGCCATAATGGTTTGGAACAGAATCGGAGGCACAGAAATTATATTTTAATAGTTTAGCTGTATTTCGACGAGATGTCTTTTTTTGGCCTGTCGACGAGATGTCTTTTTTTTGGCTTGTCGACGAGATCTTTTTTTGGCTTGTCGACGAGATGTCGCTTTCGACGAGATGTCCGTCGACGAGATGTCTTTTTTTTTGGCTTGTCGACGAGATGTCCGTCGACGAAATGTCTGGACAGCTTAAAACCGTTAACAGAGGACACACAGTGCTTACATTCCGTTGACAGAGCGGACATAGCAAACAAGAAAAGTGTCTATGCGCTAAGTGTCATCTGGTAAGTTAAGCAACGGTGGTAACTTAAGTTCGATTTTTTCGAGGAAAAATGCTCTTTTTTTTGTCGTTTTTTAATTTTTTAAACTCAAAATTATTTATTTGGAAAAAAAACATTATTTAAATATTAATCAAACAAAATATTAAAAACTTTCATTTTATATTTTCATTATTGCTAGGGCTCGGATTTTTAGTCAAATGACTTTTTTTTTGCTATATTGGCATAACGTAAAACGTTCAAAAAACGTGTTTTTAGCGTAGTAGGAAGAGTCTAGTGCGACTTTTAGGATGACTATTTTGGACTATTTTAGACTTTTTAGGACTTTATGACTATTTTAGACTTTTTGGTATTATTTTTGACTTTTTTGTGCTTTTCAAGATATTTATGCCTAAAAATCAGAAAAATTTATAAAAAGTTGGAAAACTTCTTAAGTTTAAACAATTTTTCAATTTTTCTTTCAACTTTTCTTAAAAATAAAAAAAATTTATCTGGCATTTTGTCAATTTTTTCTTTGTGACATTTTGTCACTTTGTCGCTTACTGACATTTTTTCATAAGAAACGAATGCTTTACTAAGCCAATTTTGAGAAATATTTAATCTGCGTTTATAATTTAAAAAATGACCAAAAAATGACTAGTATTTTTTGTTTTGACCTTATTTAGATTAAAAAATGTTTTTTATACACATTTTTGTATTTTAAAATTGATTTTTTGTGACTATTTTGGTGACTATTTTAGATTTTTAGTGACTATTTTAGGCGACTATTTTGCAATTTTATTTTGACTAAAAATCCGGGCCCTAATTATTGCATTCGTCATCATTAAGTTCCCATCTGCTGCTGTTTCTGCTTTCTGAACACGATTTTTTGTATATTTTCTTCTTGCCTCATGACTTACTTCAAAATTTTCACGAAAATATTTATTACTATTATTTGTTGCCATCTAAAAATTTTCAACATAGAATTTTTTAAAGTAAAAATAGAATTTTCGTTTATGATTTTTCGCCTAAAATATTAATTAAAGACTTTTCTACAATATTGGAGCTTATTTTTCTAAACTTGAGCTTATAAACCAAGATATTGGATTTTAAAGTAGGTAACCTCATTTCTGGGTAAAATTAAAAACGAGAGTAATGCTTAAAACGAGAGGTTTTCGGAACTCAGCTGAATGTCTTCGGAACTCAGCTGAATGTTTTTCGGAACTCAGCTTAAAGTTTTCGGAACTCAGCTGAAAGTTTTCGGAACTCAGCTGAATGTTTTCGGAACTCAGCTGAAAGTTTTCGGAACTCAGCTGAGTGTTTTTCGGAACTCAGCTTAAAGTTTTCGGAACTCAGCTGAAAGTTTTCGGAACTCAGCTGAATGTTTTTCGGAACTCAGCTGAAAGTTTTCGGAACTCAGCTGAATGTTTTCGGAACTCAGCTGAAAGTTTTCGGAACTCAGCTGAATGTTTTCGGAACTCAGCTGAATGTTTTCGGAACTCAGCTGAAAGTTTTCGGAACTCAGCTGAAAGTTTTCGGAACTCAGCTGAATGTTTTTCGGAACTCAGTTGAAAGTTTTCGGAACTCAGCTGAATGTTTTCGGAACTCAGTTGAAAGTTTTCGGAACTCAGCTGAATGTTTTCGGAACTCAGCTGAATGTTTTCGGAACTCAGCTGAAAGTTTTCGGAACTCAGCTGAATGTTTTTCGGAACTCAGTTGAAAGTTTTCGGAACTCAGCTGAATGTTTTCGGAACTCAGTTGAAAGTTTTCGGAACTCAGCTGAATGTTTTCAGAACTCAGCTGAATGTTTTTGGAACTCAGCTGGAAGTTTTTGGAACTCAGCTGGAAGTTTTCGGAACTCAGCTGAATGTTTTTGGAACTCAGCTGGAAGTTTTCGGAACTCAGCTGGAAGTTTTCGGAACTCAGTTGAAAGTTTTCGGAACTCAGCTGAATGTTTTCGGAACTCAGTTGAAAGTTTTCGGAACTCAGCTGAATGTTTTCGGAACTCAGTTGAAAGTTTTCGGAACTCAGCTGAATGTTTTCAGAACTCAGCTGAATGTTTTTGGAACTCAGCTGGAAGTTTTTGGAACTCAGCTGGAAGTTTTCGGAACTCAGCTGAATGTTTTTCGGAACTCAGTTGAAAGTTTTCGGAACTCAGCTGAATGTTTTCGGAACTCAGTTGAAAGTTTTCGGAACTCAGCTGAATGTTTTCAGAACTCAGCTGAATGTTTTTGGAACTCAGCTGGAAGTTTTCGGAACTCAGCTGGAAGTTTTCGGAACTCAGCTGAATGTTTTTGGAACTCAGCTGGAAGTTTTCGGAACTCAGCTGGAAGTTTTCGGAACTCAGCTGAATGTTTTCGGAACTCAGCTGAAAGTTTTCGGAACTCAGCTGAATGTTTTTCGGAACTCAGTTGAAAGTTTTCGGAACTCAGCTGAAAGTTTTCGGAACTCAGCTGAATGTTTTCAGAACTCAGCTGAATGTTTTTGGAACTCAGCTGGAAGTTTTCGGAACTCAGCTGGAAGTTTTCGGAACTCAGCTGAATGTTTTTGGAACTCAGCTGGAAGTTTTCGGAACTCAGCTGAATGTTTTCGGAACTCAGTTGAAAGTTTTCGGAACTCAGCTGAATGTTTTCAGAACTCAGCTGAATGTTTTTGGAACTCAGCTGGAAGTTTTTGGAACTCAGCTGGAAGTTTTCGGAACTCAGCTGAATGTTTTTGGAACTCAGCTGGAAGTTTTCGGAACTCAGCTGGAAGTTTTCGGAACTCAGTTGAAAGTTTTCGGAACTCAGCTGAATGTTTTCGGAACTCAGTTGAAAGTTTTCGGAACTCAGCTGAATGTTTTCGGAACTCAGTTGAAAGTTTTCGGAACTCAGCTGAATGTTTTCAGAACTCAGCTGAATGTTTTTGGAACTCAGCTGGAAGTTTTTGGAACTCAGCTGGAAGTTTTCGGAACTCAGCTGAATGTTTTTCGGAACTCAGTTGAAAGTTTTCGGAACTCAGCTGAATGTTTTCGGAACTCAGTTGAAAGTTTTCGGAACTCAGCTGAATGTTTTCAGAACTCAGCTGAATGTTTTTGGAACTCAGCTGGAAGTTTTCGGAACTCAGCTGGAAGTTTTCGGAACTCAGCTGAATGTTTTTGGAACTCAGCTGGAAGTTTTCGGAACTCAGCTGGAAGTTTTCGGAACTCAGCTGAATGTTTTCGGAACTCAGCTGAAAGTTTTCGGAACTCAGCTGAATGTTTTTCGGAACTCAGTTGAAAGTTTTCGGAACTCAGCTGAAAGTTTTCGGAACTCAGCTGAATGTTTTCAGAACTCAGCTGAATGTTTTTGGAACTCAGCTGGAAGTTTTCGGAACTCAGCTGGAAGTTTTCGGAACTCAGCTGAATGTTTTTGGAACTCAGCTGGAAGTTTTCGGAACTCAGCTGGAAGTTTTCGGAACTCAGCTGAATGTTTTCGGAACTCAGCTGGAAGTTTTCGGAACTCAGCTGAATGTTTTTGGAACTCAGCTGGAAGTTTTCGGAACTCAGCTGGAAGTTTTCGGAACTCAGCTGAATGTTTTCGGAACTCAGCTGAAAGTTTTCGGAACTCAGCTGAATGTTTTCGGAACTCAGTTGAAAGTTTTCGGAACTCAGCTGAATGTTTTCGGAACTCAGTTGAAAGTTTTCGGAACTCAGCTGAATGTTTTTCGGAACTCAGTTGAAAGTTTTCGGAACTCAGCTGAATGTTTTCGGAACTCAGTTGAAAGTTTTCGGAACTCAGCTGAATGTTTTCGGAACTCAGTTGAAAGTTTTCGGAACTCAGCTGAATGTTTTCAGAACTCAGCTGAATGTTTTTGGAACTCAGCTGGAAGTTTTCGGAACTCAGCTGAATGTTTTCGGAACTCAGCTGAAAGTTTTCGGAACTCAGCTGAAAGTTTTCGGAACTCAGCTGAATGTTTTTCGGAACTCAGTTGAAAGTTTTCGGAACTCAGCTGAATGTTTTTCGGAACTCAGCTGGAAGTTTTCGGAACTCAGCTGAATGTTTTCGGAACTCAGTTGAAAGTTTTCGGAACTCAGCTGAATGTTTTCGGAACTCAGTTGAAAGATTTCGGAACTCAGCTGAATGTTTTCGGAACTCAGTTGAAAGTTTTCGGAACTCAGCTGAATGTTTTCGGAACTCAGTTGAAAGATTTCGGAACTCAGCTGAATGTTTTTCGGAACTCAGTTGAAAGTTTTCGGAACTCAGCTGAATGTTTTCGGAACTCAGTTGAAAGTTTTCGGAACTCAGCTGGAAGTTTTCGGAACTCAGCTGAATGTTTTTGGAACTCAGCTGGAAGTTTTCGGAACTCAGCTGGAAGTTTTCGGAACTCAGCTGAATGTTTTCGGAACTCAGCTGAATGTTTTCGGAACTCAGTTGAAAGTTTTCGGAACTCAGCTGAATGTTTTCAGAACTCAGCTGAATGTTTTTGGAACTCAGCTGGAAGTTTTCGGAACTCAGCTGAATGTTTTCGGAACTCAGCTGAAAGTTTTCGGAACTCAGCTGAAAGTTTTCGGAACTCAGCTGAATGTTTTTCGGAACTCAGTTGAAAGTTTTCGGAACTCAGCTGAATGTTTTTCGGAACTCAGCTGGAAGTTTTCGGAACTCAGCTGAATGTTTTCGGAACTCAGTTGAAAGTTTTCGGAACTCAGCTGAATGTTTTCGGAACTCAGTTGAAAGATTTCGGAACTCAGCTGAATGTTTTTCGGAACTCAGTTGAAAGTTTTCGGAACTCAGCTGAATGTTTTCGGAACTCAGTTGAAAGTTTTCGGAACTCAGCTGGAAGTTTTCGGAACTCAGCTGAATGTTTTTGGAACTCAGCTGAATGTTTTCGGAACTCAGCTGAAAGTTTTCGGAACTCAGCTGAAAGTTTTCGGAACTCAGCTGAATGTTTTTCGGAACTCAGTTGAAAGTTTTCGGAACTCAGCTGAATGTTTTTCGGAACTCAGCTGGAAGTTTTCGGAACTCAGCTGAATGTTTTCGGAACTCAGTTGAAAGATTTCGGAACTCAGCTGAATGTTTTTCGGAACTCAGTTGAAAGTTTTCGGAACTCAGCTGAATGTTTTCGGAACTCAGTTGAAAGTTTTCGGAACTCAGCTGGAAGTTTTCGGAACTCAGCTGAATGTTTTTGGAACTCAGCTGAATGTTTTCGGAACTCAGCTGAATGTTTTTGGAACTCAGCTGAATGTTTTCGGAACTCAGCTGAAAGTTTTCGGAACTCAGCTGAAAGTTTTCGGAACTCAGCTGAATGTTTTTCGGAACTCAGTTGAAAGTTTTCGGAACTCAGCTGAATGTTTTTCGGAACTCAGCTGGAAGTTTTCGGAACTCAGCTGAATGTTTTCGGAACTCAGTTGAAAGATTTCGGAACTCAGCTGAATGTTTTTCGGAACTCAGTTGAAAGTTTTCGGAACTCAGCTGGAAGTTTTCGGAACTCAGCTGAATGTTTTTGGAACTCAGCTGGAAGTTTTCGGAACTCAGCTGGAAGTTTTCGGAACTCAGCTGAATGTTTTCGGAACTCAGCTGAATGTTTTCGGAACTCAGTTGAAAGTTTTCGGAACTCAGCTGAATGTTTTCAGAACTCAGCTGAATGTTTTTGGAACTCAGCTGGAAGTTTTCGGAACTCAGCTGAATGTTTTTGGAACTCAGCTGGAAGTTTTCGGAACTCAGCTGGAAGTTTTCGGAACTCAGCTGAATGTTTTTGGAACTCAGCTGAATGTTTTCAGAACTCAGCTGAATGTTTTTGGAACTCAGCTGGAAGTTTTCGGAACTCAGCTGAATGTTTTCGGAACTCAGCTGAAAGTTTTCGGAACTCAGCTGAAAGTTTTCGGAACTCAGCTGAATGTTTTTCGGAACTCAGTTGAAAGTTTTCGGAACTCAGCTGAATGTTTTTCGGAACTCAGCTGGAAGTTTTCGGAACTCAGCTGAATGTTTTCGGAACTCAGTTGAAAGTTTTCGGAACTCAGCTGAATGTTTTCGGAACTCAGTTGAAAGATTTCGGAACTCAGCTGAATGTTTTTCGGAACTCAGTTGAAAGTTTTCGGAACTCAGCTGAATGTTTTCGGAACTCAGTTGAAAGTTTTCGGAACTCAGCTGGAAGTTTTCGGAACTCAGCTGAATGTTTTTGGAACTCAGCTGGAAGTTTTCGGAACTCAGCTGGAAGTTTTCGGAACTCAGCTGAATGTTTTCGGAACTCAGCTGAAAGTTTTCGGAACTCAGCTGGAAGTTTTCGGAACTCAGTTGAAAGTTTTCGGAACTCAGCTGAATGTTTTCGGAACTCAGTTGAAAGTTTTCGGAACTCAGCTGAATGTTTTCGGAACTCAGTTGAAAGTTTTCGGAACTCAGCTGAATGTTTTCAGAACTCAGCTGAATGTTTTTGGAACTCAGCTGGAAGTTTTTGGAACTCAGCTGGAAGTTTTCGGAACTCAGCTGAATGTTTTTCGGAACTCAGTTGAAAGTTTTCGGAACTCAGCTGAATGTTTTCGGAACTCAGTTGAAAGTTTTCGGAACTCAGCTGAATGTTTTCAGAACTCAGCTGAATGTTTTTGGAACTCAGCTGGAAGTTTTCGGAACTCAGCTGGAAGTTTTCGGAACTCAGCTGAATGTTTTTGGAACTCAGCTGGAAGTTTTCGGAACTCAGCTGGAAGTTTTCGGAACTCAGCTGAATGTTTTCGGAACTCAGCTGAAAGTTTTCGGAACTCAGCTGAATGTTTTTCGGAACTCAGTTGAAAGTTTTCGGAACTCAGCTGAAAGTTTTCGGAACTCAGCTGAATGTTTTCAGAACTCAGCTGAATGTTTTTGGAACTCAGCTGGAAGTTTTCGGAACTCAGCTGGAAGTTTTCGGAACTCAGCTGAATGTTTTTGGAACTCAGCTGGAAGTTTTCGGAACTCAGCTGGAAGTTTTCGGAACTCAGCTGAATGTTTTCGGAACTCAGCTGGAAGTTTTCGGAACTCAGCTGAATGTTTTTGGAACTCAGCTGGAAGTTTTCGGAACTCAGCTGGAAGTTTTCGGAACTCAGCTGAATGTTTTCGGAACTCAGCTGAAAGTTTTCGGAACTCAGCTGAAAGTTTTCGGAACTCAGCTGAATGTTTTTCGGAACTCAGTTGAAAGTTTTCGGAACTCAGCTGAATGTTTTTCGGAACTCAGCTGGAAGTTTTCGGAACTCAGCTGAATGTTTTCGGAACTCAGTTGAAAGTTTTCGGAACTCAGCTGAATGTTTTCGGAACTCAGTTGAAAGTTTTCGGAACTCAGCTGAATGTTTTTCGGAACTCAGTTGAAAGTTTTCGGAACTCAGCTGAATGTTTTCGGAACTCAGTTGAAAGTTTTCGGAACTCAGCTGAATGTTTTCGGAACTCAGTTGAAAGTTTTCGGAACTCAGCTGAATGTTTTCAGAACTCAGCTGAATGTTTTTGGAACTCAGCTGGAAGTTTTCGGAACTCAGCTGAATGTTTTCGGAACTCAGCTGAAAGTTTTCGGAACTCAGCTGAAAGTTTTCGGAACTCAGCTGAATGTTTTTCGGAACTCAGTTGAAAGTTTTCGGAACTCAGCTGAATGTTTTTCGGAACTCAGCTGGAAGTTTTCGGAACTCAGCTGAATGTTTTCGGAACTCAGTTGAAAGTTTTCGGAACTCAGCTGAATGTTTTCGGAACTCAGTTGAAAGATTTCGGAACTCAGCTGAATGTTTTTCGGAACTCAGTTGAAAGTTTTCGGAACTCAGCTGAATGTTTTCGGAACTCAGTTGAAAGTTTTCGGAACTCAGCTGGAAGTTTTCGGAACTCAGCTGAATGTTTTTGGAACTCAGCTGGAAGTTTTCGGAACTCAGCTGGAAGTTTTCGGAACTCAGCTGAATGTTTTCGGAACTCAGCTGAAAGTTTTCGGAACTCAGCTGAAAGTTTTCGGAACTCAGCTGAATGTTTTTCGGAACTCAGTTGAAAGTTTTCGGAACTCAGCTGAATGTTTTTCGGAACTCAGCTGGAAGTTTTCGGAACTCAGCTGAATGTTTTCGGAACTCAGTTGAAAGTTTTCGGAACTCAGCTGAATGTTTTCGGAACTCAGTTGAAAGATTTCGGAACTCAGCTGAATGTTTTTCGGAACTCAGTTGAAAGTTTTCGGAACTCAGCTGAATGTTTTCGGAACTCAGTTGAAAGTTTTCGGAACTCAGCTGGAAGTTTTCGGAACTCAGCTGAATGTTTTTGGAACTCAGCTGGAAGTTTTCGGAACTCAGCTGGAAGTTTTCGGAACTCAGCTGAATGTTTTCGGAACTCAGCTGAATGTTTTCGGAACTCAGTTGAAAGTTTTCGGAACTCAGCTGAATGTTTTCAGAACTCAGCTGAATGTTTTTGGAACTCAGCTGGAAGTTTTCGGAACTCAGCTGAATGTTTTCGGAACTCAGCTGAAAGTTTTCGGAACTCAGCTGAAAGTTTTCGGAACTCAGCTGAATGTTTTTCGGAACTCAGTTGAAAGTTTTCGGAACTCAGCTGAATGTTTTTCGGAACTCAGCTGGAAGTTTTCGGAACTCAGCTGAATGTTTTCGGAACTCAGTTGAAAGTTTTCGGAACTCAGCTGAATGTTTTCGGAACTCAGTTGAAAGATTTCGGAACTCAGCTGAATGTTTTTCGGAACTCAGTTGAAAGTTTTCGGAACTCAGCTGAATGTTTTCGGAACTCAGTTGAAAGTTTTCGGAACTCAGCTGGAAGTTTTCGGAACTCAGCTGAATGTTTTTGGAACTCAGCTGAATGTTTTCGGAACTCAGCTGAAAGTTTTCGGAACTCAGCTGAAAGTTTTCGGAACTCAGCTGAATGTTTTTCGGAACTCAGTTGAAAGTTTTCGGAACTCAGCTGAATGTTTTTCGGAACTCAGCTGGAAGTTTTCGGAACTCAGCTGAATGTTTTCGGAACTCAGTTGAAAGATTTCGGAACTCAGCTGAATGTTTTTCGGAACTCAGTTGAAAGTTTTCGGAACTCAGCTGAATGTTTTCGGAACTCAGTTGAAAGTTTTCGGAACTCAGCTGGAAGTTTTCGGAACTCAGCTGAATGTTTTTGGAACTCAGCTGAATGTTTTCGGAACTCAGCTGAAAGTTTTCGGAACTCAGCTGAAAGTTTTCGGAACTCAGCTGAATGTTTTTCGGAACTCAGTTGAAAGTTTTCGGAACTCAGCTGAATGTTTTTCGGAACTCAGCTGGAAGTTTTCGGAACTCAGCTGAATGTTTTCGGAACTCAGCTGAATGTTTTTGGAACTCAGCTGGAAGTTTTCGGAACTCAGCTGGAAGTTTTCGGAACTCAGCTGAATGTTTTTGGAACTCAGCTGAATGTTTTCAGAACTCAGCTGAATGTTTTTGGAACTCAGCTGGAAGTTTTCGGAACTCAGCTGAATGTTTTCGGAACTCAGCTGAAAGTTTTCGGAACTCAGCTGAAAGTTTTCGGAACTCAGCTGAATGTTTTTCGGAACTCAGTTGAAAGTTTTCGGAACTCAGCTGAATGTTTTTCGGAACTCAGCTGGAAGTTTTCGGAACTCAGCTGAATGTTTTCGGAACTCAGTTGAAAGTTTTCGGAACTCAGCTGAATGTTTTCGGAACTCAGTTGAAAGATTTCGGAACTCAGCTGAATGTTTTTCGGAACTCAGTTGAAAGTTTTCGGAACTCAGCTGAATGTTTTCGGAACTCAGTTGAAAGTTTTCGGAACTCAGCTGGAAGTTTTCGGAACTCAGCTGAATGTTTTTGGAACTCAGCTGGAAGTTTTCGGAACTCAGCTGGAAGTTTTCGGAACTCAGCTGAATGTTTTCGGAACTCAGCTGAAAGTTTTCGGAACTCAGCTGAAAGTTTTCGGAACTCAGCTGAATGTTTTTCGGAACTCAGTTGAAAGTTTTCGGAACTCAGCTGAATGTTTTTCGGAACTCAGCTGGAAGTTTTCGGAACTCAGCTGAATGTTTTCGGAACTCAGTTGAAAGTTTTCGGAACTCAGCTGAATGTTTTCGGAACTCAGTTGAAAGATTTCGGAACTCAGCTGAATGTTTTTCGGAACTCAGTTGAAAGTTTTCGGAACTCAGCTGAATGTTTTCGGAACTCAGTTGAAAGTTTTCGGAACTCAGCTGGAAGTTTTCGGAACTCAGCTGAATGTTTTTGGAACTCAGCTGGAAGTTTTCGGAACTCAGCTGGAAGTTTTCGGAACTCAGCTGAATGTTTTCGGAACTCAGCTGAATGTTTTCGGAACTCAGTTGAAAGTTTTCGGAACTCAGCTGAATGTTTTCAGAACTCAGCTGAATGTTTTCGGAACTCAGCTGGAAAGTTTTCGGAACTCAGCTGAAATGTTTTCGGAACTCAGCTGAAAGTTTTCGGAACTCAGCTGAAAGTTTTCGGAACTCAGCTGAAATGTTTTCGGAACTCAGTTGAAAGTTTTCGGAACTCAGCTGAATGTTTTTCGGAACTCAGCTGGAAGTTTTCGGAACTCAGCTGAAATGTTTTCGGAACTCAGTTGAAAGTTTTCGGAACTCAGCTGAAATGTTTTCGGAACTCAGTTGAAAGATTTCGGAACTCAGCTGAATGTTTTCGGAACTCAGTTGAAAGTTTTCGGAACTCAGCTGAATGTTTTCGGAACTCAGTTGAAAGTTTTCGGAACTCAGCTGAAAGTTTTCGGAACTCAGCTGAAATGTTTTCGGAACTCAGCTGAATGTTTTCGGAACTCAGCTGAAAGTTTTCGGAACTCAGCTGAAAGTTTTCGGAACTCAGCTGAATGTTTTCGGAACTCAGTTGAAAGTTTTCGGAACTCAGCTGAATGTTTTCGGAACTCAGCTGGAAAGTTTTCGGAACTCAGCTGAAATGTTTTCGGAACTCAGCTTGAAAGATTTCGGAACTCAGCTGAAATGTTTTTCGGAACTCAGTTGAAAGTTTTCGGAACTCAGCTGAATGTTTTCGGAACTCAGTTGAAAGTTTTCGGAACTCAGCTGGAAGTTTTCGGAACTCAGCTGAATGTTTTCGGAACTCAGCTGAAAGTTTTCGGAACTCAGCTGAAAGTTTTCGGAACTCAGCTGAAAGTTTTCGGAACTCAGCTGAATGTTTTCGGAACTCAGTCTGAAAGTTTTCGGAACTCAGCTGAATGTTTTTCGGAACTCAGCTGGAAGTTTTCGGAACTCAGCTGAATGTTTTCGGAACTCAGCTGAAATGTTTTCGGAACTCAGCTGGAAGTTTTCGGAACTCAGCTGGAAAGTTTTCGGAACTCAGCTGAAATGTTTTCGGAACTCAGCTGAATGTTTTCAGGAACTCAGCTGAAATGTTTTTGGAACTCAGCTGGAAGTTTTCGGAACTCAGCTGAATGTTTTCGGAACTCAGCTGAAAGTTTTCGGAACTCAGCTGAAAGTTTTCGGAACTCAGCTGAATGTTTTCGGAACTCAGTTGAAAGTTTTCGGAACTCAGCTGAATGTTTTTCGGAACTCAGCTGGAAGTTTTCGGAACTCAGCTGAATGTTTTCGGAACTCAGTTGAAAGTTTTCGGAACTCAGCTGAATGTTTTCGGAACTCAGTTGAAAGATTTCGGAACTCAGCTGAATGTTTTTCGGAACTCAGTTGAAAGTTTTCGGAACTCAGCTGAATGTTTTCGGAACTCAGTTGAAAGTTTTCGGAACTCAGCTGGAAGTTTTCGGAACTCAGCTGAATGTTTTTGGAACTCAGCTGGAAGTTTTCGGAACTCAGCTGGAAGTTTTCGGAACTCAGCTGAATGTTTTCGGAACTCAGCTGAAAGTTTTCGGAACTCAGCTGAAAGTTTTCGGAACTCAGCTGAATGTTTTTCGGAACTCAGTTGAAAGTTTTCGGAACTCAGCTGAATGTTTTCAGAACTCAGCTGAATGTTTTTCGGAACTCAGCTGGAAGTTTTCGGAACTCAGCTGAATGTTTTCGGAACTCAGCTGAATGTTTTTCGGAACTCAGTTGAAAGTTTTCGGAACTCAGCTGAATGTTTTCGGAACTCAGTTGAAAGTTTTCGGAACTCAGCTGAATGTTTTCAGAACTCAGCTGAATGTTTTTGAAACTCAGCTGGAAGTTTTCGGAACTCAGCTGAATGTTTTCGGAACTCAGTTGAAAGTTTTCGGAACTCAGCTGAATGTTTTCGGAACTCAGTTGAAAGTTTTCGGAACTCAGCTGAATGTTTTCAGAACTCAGCTGAATGTTTTTGGAACTCAGCTGGAAGTTTTCGGAACTCAGCTGAATGTTTTCGGAACTCAGCTGAAAGTTTTCGGAACTCAGCTGAGTGTTTTTCGGAACTCAGCTTAAAGTTTTCGGAACTCGTCTGAAAGTTTTCGGAACTCAGCTCAAAGTTTTCGGAACTCAGCTGAATGTTTTCGGAACTCAGCTGAAAGTTTTCGGAACTCTGCTTAAAGTTTTCGGAACTCAGCTTAAAGTTTTCGGAACTCAGCTGAAAGTTTTCGGAACTCAGCTTAAAGTTTTCGGAACTCAGCTTAAAGTTTTCGGAACTCAGCTGAAAGTTTTCGGAACTCAGCTGAAAGTTTTCGGAACTCAGCTTAAAGTTTTCGGAACTCAGCTTAAAGTTTTCGGAACTCAGCTGAAAGTTTTCGGAACTCAGCTTCCGAAAACTTTCAACTGAGTTCCGAAAAACATTCAGCTGAGTTCCGAAAACATTCAGCTGAGTTCTGAAAACATTCAGCTGAGTTCCGAAAACTTTCAACTGAGTTCCGAAAACATTCAGCTGAGTTCCGAAAACTTTCAACTGAGTTCCGAAAAACATTCAGCTGAGTTCCGAAAACATTCAGCTGAGTTCCGAAAACTTCCAGCTGAGTTCCAAAAACATTCAGCTGAGTTCTGAAAACATTCAGCTGAGTTCCGAAAACTTTCAACTGAGTTCCGAAAACATTCAGCTGAGTTCCGAAAACTTTCAACTGAGTTCCGAAAAACATTCAGCTGAGTTCCGAAAACTTTCAGCTGAGTTCCGAAAACTTTCAACTGAGTTCCGAAAAACATTCAGCTGAGTTCCGAAAACATTCAGCTGAGTTCCGAAAACTTCCAGCTGAGTTCCGAAAAACATTCAGCTGAGTTCTGAAAACATTCAGCTGAGTTCCGAAAACTTTCAACTGAGTTCCGAAAACATTCAGCTGAGTTCCGAAAACTTTCAACTGAGTTCCGAAAACATTCAGCTGAGTTCCGAAAACTTTCAACTGAGTTCCGAAAAACATTCAGCTGAGTTCCGAAAACTTTCAGCTGAGTTCCGAAAACATTCAGCTGAGTTCCGAAAACATTCAGCTGAGTTCCGAAAACTTTCAACTGAGTTCCGAAAAACATTCAGCTGAGTTCCGAAAACATTCAGCTGAGTTCCGAAAACTTCCAGCTGAGTTCCAAAAACATTCAGCTGAGTTCTGAAAACATTCAGCTGAGTTCCGAAAACTTTCAACTGAGTTCCGAAAACATTCAGCTGAGTTCCGAAAACTTTCAACTGAGTTCCGAAAAACATTCAGCTGAGTTCCGAAAACTTTCAGCTGAGTTCCGAAAACATTCAGCTGAGTTCCGAAAACTTCCAGCTGAGTTCCAAAAACATTCAGCTGAGTTCTGAAAACATTCAGCTGAGTTCCGAAAACTTTCAACTGAGTTCCGAAAACATTCAGCTGAGTTCCGAAAACTTTCAACTGAGTTCCGAAAACATTCAGCTGAGTTCCGAAAACTTTCAACTGAGTTCCGAAAAACATTCAGCTGAGTTCCGAAATCTTTCAACTGAGTTCCGAAAACATTCAGCTGAGTTCCGAAAACTTTCAACTGAGTTCCGAAAACATTCAGCTGAGTTCCGAAAACTTCTAGCTGAGTTCCGAAAAACATTCAGCTGAGTTCCGAAAACTTTCAACTGAGTTCCGAAAAACATTCAGCTGAGTTCCGAAAACTTTCAGCTGAGTTCCGAAAACTTTCAGCTGAGTTCCGAAAACATTCAGCTGAGTTCCGAAAACTTCCAGCTGAGTTCCAAAAACATTCAGCTGAGTTCTGAAAACATTCAGCTGAGTTCCGAAAACTTTCAACTGAGTTCCGAAAACATTCAGCTGAGTTCCGAAAACTTTCAACTGAGTTCCGAAAACATTCAGCTGAGTTCCGAAAACTTTCAACTGAGTTCCGAAAAACATTCAGCTGAGTTCCGAAAACTTTCAACTGAGTTCCGAAAACATTCAGCTGAGTTCCGAAAACTTTCAACTGAGTTCCGAAAACATTCAGCTGAGTTCCGAAAACTTCCAGCTGAGTTCCGAAAAACATTCAGCTGAGTTCCGAAAACTTTCAACTGAGTTCCGAAAAACATTCAGCTGAGTTCCGAAAACTTTCAGCTGAGTTCCGAAAACTTTCAGCTGAGTTCCGAAAACATTCAGCTGAGTTCCGAAAACTTCCAGCTGAGTTCCGAAAACTTCCAGCTGAGTTCCGAAAACTTCCAGCTGAGTTCCAAAAACATTCAGCTGAGTTCCGAAAACTTCCAGCTGAGTTCCGAAAACTTCCAGCTGAGTTCCAAAAACATTCAGCTGAGTTCCGAAAACTTCCAGCTGAATTCCGAAAACATTCAGCTGAGTTCCGAAAACTTTCAACTGAGTTCCGAAAAACATTCAGCTGAGTTCCGAAAACTTTCAACTGAGTTCCGAAAACATTCAGCTGAGTTCCGAAAACTTTCAACTGAGTTCCGAAAAACATTCAGCTGAGTTCCGAAAACTTTCAACTGAGTTCCGAAAAACATTCAGCTGAGTTCCGAAAACTTTCAACTGAGTTCCGAAAAACATTCAGCTGAGTTCCGAAAACTTTCAGCTGAGTTCCGAAAACTTTCAGCTGAGTTCCGAAAACATTCAGCTGAGTTCCGAAAACTTCCAGCTGAGTTCCGAAAACTTCCAGCTGAGTTCCAAAAACATTCAGCTGAGTTCCGAAAACTTCCAGCTGAGTTCCGAAAACTTCCAGCTGAGTTCCAAAAACATTCAGCTGAGTTCCGAAAACTTCCAGCTGAGTTCCGAAAACTTCCAGCTGAGTTCCAAAAACATTCAGCTGAGTTCCGAAAACTTCCAGCTGAGTTCCAAAAACATTCAGCTGAGT